>CM076581.1:1143260730-1143753671 GCA_034641835.2 Pinus albicaulis
TACATATATGATAATAATAATAATAATAAAATAAGCTAGTTGTGAAGCCCACTCCATGGTAAAGAGTATGGGGGGAAACAAGGTGATGTGATAGGTGAAAGGGGCACAAAAGGCCCACCTAGTATCAGGGGCTGCCACACAGTAGAGGTAGGCCATGTAGTGTATAAATTATATGTTTTCCTATGACAACAAAAAAAGGGGGAGGAGGCACTATGGGTGTGGTTTTTGCTCATTTTCTATGGGAAAGGGCCCACAAGGTGGGCATGGAACCCACCCGTGCATGTCGATCAGGTTCCAAGAGAAACAATTATGGCCTAGTGATAATGAAGTTCACGCAATGATAGTAAAAGAAAATGGGCAATAGAAAACTCAACGTTTTCCACAGTAACAAGGGAATTAATGTTGAAATTAAAGGATTCTAGAGTTGTAGCTGTAGGAGTAAGGTTTAGTAGTATGTTGATAGGTCAATAATTAAGCTTAATCTGAAGGTTAATTTGGATATTTCAAATATAATAGTTGAAGAATTGGGGAAAAGAGAGGTCAAATTTTGTCGGGCTATATATTTTTACTCAGAAGTAGAAATTTGGCTCGCAAATTGTCAAAATAAAGATAAATTCGAGAAGAAAACAACTATTAGTTTAGAAACTAGATATAAAGGCATTAAATTTCCAAAAAATCAAGGAAAAATGTATAGGGATTGAAATAGAGTTGCAGTTAAAGCTTCCAAAAAGCACAAATTTTTGCCTAGGTGTCAAAATCTCGCAAGTGAGTAGTCTACAAAAAGCTGCATGCAAGTAGAACATGTTGGTGGTTGCAGAATTTTGATTTAGGTGAGATTTTTTTTCCAAAAAAATAAACTTAATTGATTAAATGACAGAAGACATCATGATAATTGAATGAGTTAGGGACACACTAGGCTATAATATCCTTGAAGAAGAAGTCAGACTAGTGGAGACCAGTATGGGAAAAGCAAAAAATGAATCAAATGGCCACAGGAAGAAACATGCATAAAAACATAGGCCTAGAGAAGACTATGAGAAGCCTCAAGATGGAGGTTCTTAGTTTTAGATATGATAGTTTCAAAATAGTGAAAGAGAAACAACAAATCAACACCTGAATTTTTCAGAGTTCAAATAGAATTCAGTAAGATTTGGACCAATAATTTGAGTCTATAAAGTCTTGGGAGCATGAGACTAGGTTTTGTGAAAGGGGTGTCAGAAGTTCAAGGTAGTATAAGAGTGTTGACCAGCAACATTTTTATGTAGGGAGAAAGTCACATAAGAGGGCTTACACTACCTTGGAATCAAGTATCAACCCTAGTGTGTCACCAATGAGAAGGTACAAAAAGAGCAAGTCAAATAGGGATAGTTTACAGGGAGAGTTGCAAAAGATCAAACCTCCCACCTTTAATGGAGAGCATAAGAAGGGTGAAGAGGTAAAGGAAGAAGTATTTATAGTTGTTTAATTACACTTTAAAATTTTCATCTTGAATTGCTATTTACCACTCGAAAGGAAAAGCTAATCTATGGTGGGAACAACTTAAGGATTTGAAGCATTTGGATGAAAGGAGATTGACATGGAGGAAATTTAAAGAGTATTTTCAAATAAAGTATTGGTTTCATCACTACTATGAAAGGAATATTTAGGAGTTTTTCGAGCTTAATTTGGGAAACTTATGGTAAGAAGTTCACGAAGTTTCTAAGATATGTGGACTTTATTAAGGATGAGAAAGTCAAAATCCAGAGGCATGTTAGTGGGCTACCTTTATTTTATGAAGATAGACTTAAATTTGATAGGCCTAAAATTTTGGATGCATGCATGAGGAAGGTTGAGCAGTTATATGAGCATAGCAAGACTAAATCAAACGTGCCAAAGGCATGGGACAATAAGAAGAAGGATTTCATGGTGAAAAGGAGGAGGGGTTTAAACCCTTAAATTTTAAGAATGGGTCTCAGTTGAATAAAAATTCAACTCCATTTTTAAGAAAACCCAAGAGCAATGAATTTATTAACAAGAAACCCTCAATCCAAACTATCAATTGTTGGGGTTGTTAGGGATAACATCGATTTAAATACTTCCCTTATAAGAGTGGGAGTTATAGGATGATGCACAACATAAAAACAACTAATATAGGGGAGGAAATAGGTAGAAACATGTCCAGGATCAATGCTAAACTAGATAACAAGCAAGCTGAGCACCAGGTGCACACGAATGAAATCGAAGGTGGAAATAAAAGGAGATTTCCATGTCCAACTGATATAGATTTTGAACGATATGGTCAAAGTGCTCTGAAATAAAGTCTTTGACATGGTAAAGGTGAAATTGACCCTGTTCATTCATGATGAGGCTACATGGGAGCTAGAAGAGGTAATGATGGAATGATACCCTCATATTTTTTACTGATATGATTTATATACATGTATATATGATGCATTGAGGACAATGCATAAAATAAGGGGGGAGGAAAGTAACACCCCTGCCCGTCTAGGACAATGAAAATATAAGTATATTGATATTTAGGCTAGTGAGAGAGATGTATATAATTTTTAGGTTGGTGAGTCAGAGTTTTTCTGCATGCCTTCGTTCCAATGTGTTTATGTTTATATATTTTGGGGCTAGTGTTCCCAGGTGTGTGTGTGTGTGTGTGTGTGTCGTTTGTCTAAGCGGTCAAAGGGAAAAGGTTGTAAATATGAAGTAAACTTTGTACATATATGATGATGATAATAATAAAATAAACTAGTTGTGAAGCTCACTCCATGGTAAAGAGTATGGGGGGAAGTACAACTCCACGGTGGTAGGAAACAAGCTGATGTGATAGGTGAAAAGGACACATCAGGCCCAACTGGTATCAAGGGCTGCCACAAAGTAGAGGTAGGCCATGCATTGTATAAAGTATATGTTTTCCTATGAGAGAAAGAGGAGGGGGAGGAGGCACTATGGGTGTAGGTTTTGCTTGTTTTCCATGGGGAATGGCCCACATTGTGGGCATGGAACCCACCAATGCATGTCGATCAGGTTCCAAGAGAACTAGTTATGGCCTAGTGAGAATGAAGTTGACGCACTGATAGAAAAAGAACGGGGCAATAGAAAACCCAGATTTTACACAGTAACAAGGGAATTGATGTTGAAACTCAAGGATGCCAGAGGTGTAGTTTTAGGGGTAAGGTTTAGTAGTATGTTGGCAGGTCAATAATTAAGCTTAATCTGAAGGTTAATTTGGATATTTCAAATACAATAGTCAAAGAATTTGGGAAAAGAGAGGTCAAACTTTGTCGGGCTATATATTTTCACTCAAAAGTAGAAATTTGACTCGTAAATACTTAAAATAAAGATAAATTAGAGAAGAAAACAACTATTAGTTCAGAAAATAGATCTAAAGGCATGAAATTTCCAAAAAATCAAGGAGAAAGGTATATGGATTGAAATAGAGTTGCAGTTTAAGCTTCCAAAAAGCATAACTGCCCAAGTGTCAAAATCTCGTAAGTCAGCAGTCTACAAAAAGCTACAGGCAAGTAGAACATGATGGTGGTTGCAAATTTTTGATTTAGGTGATATTGTTTCCAAAATAATAAAATTAATTGGTTAAAGGACAAGAGACATCATGATAATTGAAGGAGTTAGGGACATACTAAGTTGTAATAGCCTTGAAGAAGGAGTCAGGCCAGTGGAGACCAATATGGGAAAAGAAAAAACTGAATCCAATGGCCACAAGAAGAAATAGGCCAAAAAAAATTGGCCTAGAGGAGATTATGAGAAGCCTCAATATGTAGGTTCTTAGTTTTAGAGCTGATAATGTCAAAATGGTGAAAGAGAAACAAAAAATAAAATAGAATCCAGTAAGATTTATACCAAAAATTTGAGTCTATAAAGGCTTGGGAGCATGGGACCAGGTTTGGTGAAAGGCTTGTCAGAAGTTCAAGGTAGTATAAGGGTGTTGACTAGAAACATTTTTATGTAGGGAGAAAGTCACATAAGAGGGCTTACACTACCTTGGAATCAAGTAGCATCCCTAGTGTGTCACCAGTGAGAAGGTACACAATGAGGAAGTCTAATAGGGATAATTTATAGGGAGAGTTACAAAAGATCAAACCTCCCACCTTTAATGGAGAACTTAAGAAGGGTGAAGAGGTAAATGCAGAAGTATTTATAGTTCTTTAATTACCCTTTAAGTTTTTCATCTTATATTTATATTTACCACTTGAAAGGAAAGGCCAATCTATGGTGGAAACAACTTAAGGAGTTGAAGAATATGGATGAAAGGAGACTGACATGGAGGAAATTTAAAGAGTATTTTCAAATAAATTTTTTGTTTGATCACTACTATGAAAGAAATATTTAGGAGTTTTTCGAGCTTAGGTTGGACAACTTGACTATGGAGTATTATGGTTGGAAGTTCACAAATTTTCTAAGATATGTGGACATTATTAAGGATGAGAAAGTAAAAATCTAGAGGCATGTTAGTGGGCTACCTTTATTTTATGGAGATAGACTTAAATTTTATGGGCCTAAAACTTTGGATGCAACCATGAGGAAGGTTGAGTGGTTATATGGGCATAGCAAGAATAAATCAAACGTGCAAAAGGCATGGGGAAATAAGAAGAAGGGTTTCATGGTGAAAAGGAGGAGGGGTTTAAACCCTCACCTTTTAAGAATGGGTCTCATTTGAATAAAAAGTCAACTCCATTTTTAAGCGAACCCAAGAGTAATGAATTTATTAACAAGAAACCCTCAATCTAACCTATCAATTGTTGGGGTTGTTAGGGATACCATCGATTTAAATAATTCCCTTATAAGAGTGGGAGTTATAGGATGATGCACAATGATAAAAGCAACTAATATAGGGGAGGACATATGTAGAAACATGTCCAAGATCTATGCTACACTAGATAAAAAGCAAGCTGAGCACTAGGTGCACATGATTGAAATCGAAGGTGGAAACAAAAGGATATTTCCAGGTCCAAATGATATGGATTTTTAACGGGATGGTCAAAGTTCTCTGAAATAAAGCCTTCGACATGGTAAAGGTGCAATTTACCATGTTCATTCATGATGAGGCTACATGGGAGCTAGAAAAGGTAATGAGGGAATGATACCCTCATATTTTTTACTTATATGATTTATATACATGTATATATGATATATTGAGGACAATGCATAAAATAAGGGGGGAGGAATGTAAAACCTCCACCCGTCTAGGACAATGCAAATATAAGTACATTGATATTTAAGCTAGTAGGCCAGATGTATATAACTGTTAGGTTGGTGAGTCAAAGTTTTTTTGCATGCCTACGTTCCAATGTGTTTATGTTTATATAATTTGGGGTTAGTGTGCCCAGGTGTGTTTATGTGTATGTGTGTGTGTGCCGTTTTGGCTAAGTGGTCAAAGGGCCAAGGTTGTAAATATGAAGTAAACTTTGTACATGTTGGCCCTCAATTTTGGTCAATTTTGCTTATAACAAGTCCACCTAATTACCATCATATTCCACCTTATATCATCCATATATGCTTAATTTTGACCTTATTATGCATATTCAGGTAATTAAATTAATTTTTTCAATTTTTAAAGATTTTTGTAAAAATCGGGTTTAAAGAGTATTTTTGGACTGCACTGAAAATTCCTGTAATAGCTTCATGAAAGTCATATGTGCTGGACACCTAGGCGCGAGCTGAGCATAGATTTGGAAATATTGGGAACCATAGATGGAAAAATACCTATTGGTTTGGTCAAACTGAGCTAAAATAGGCCCAATCAATGCTGGTCAAACTTGACCTGTTTTTCAGAAATCCCTAGGAAAGGGGCAGAATTAGTATTTTTTGGGATTTTCCTGACTTTGTGAAATTGAATGGATGAGTTCAACCTAGATGGGTGGGATTAGGATGGATATTTCTGTTATAGACATTACAGCTCAATTTGTTTATTATTTGTCTATTTAAACCAAGCTTATGGACCATTCAAGCATGTAGAATTTGTATAATTTTGCATTGAGACTTTTGAAGACTTGGAGATAATTTTGAGAACCAATTCCATTTTCTATTTTTTGTTTATGTTGTGGATTTTTTTTTTTTTTTTTTTTGGTAAATTAGGCTATTCTATATTAATTCGAGAAGAGAAACATTACATATGCTATAGGCAGGGTTGGAAAGCTGCGCTTAACCAATCCCAGCCTTAGTTGCTCGGTTTCGGGGCTGCCTTTGTGGAGGAAACCGGCCCAGAAAATACTTGAGACCATATATTAAAAAATGCACAGTAGCGCTGATGTATCCAGATATTACAAAATGTGTAGAAGAAAGAGTATAGCGTGAGATTCCCTAGTGGTAGCCTGCATGACAAAAACCCAAGAAGAACTGAGCAGCTTCACAGTCCTTAGTCTTCAGCTTCATCATTAATGTCGAGTGCTTCCTCCTCTATGGGACAGGCGTATGCCTGCACAACTACTTCCTCAGAATATGCTACTGGATGTGTAGGTTTGGGGACCGGTGTGCAAAGGATGGGGGATTCTGGAGACTCAGCGTCAGGGAAACGTGTCCAAGTGCCTTCAAAATCCATAATCCATACATCAGTTTGATCGTCTTCCTCCTCCTGAGCTGGCAGAGGATCAGTCTTGCGAGGCTAGGGATGCGCCTGGTGTGCGATGGTAGACTTCTGGGGACTGCATCTACCTCTCTGCAGAGCTTGCACATGAGCTTCTTTCTCCTACTCAGGTTCGGGGCTCTGTCTAGCACAGTTTTCGAAGGAGGAGGCTTAAATAGACTCCAAACGGTTTTCCGTTCCATGGTGGTAACTTCCGAGGAGAGCCCCTCTCTGTCCACCTTGGATGGTTCTTTGGCGCAATCTGAGAGCCATTGCCCGCTGAAGAAAAGGAGAGGCTTCAATGGAAGGGTGCGCAACAGGAGGACAGACAATATCGGCAACTAGGGGAGAAAAAGGGCCAGGGTTAAGATGTGCAGTCTGGGTAGTTGCAACCCAGAGGGGTATGCGTAGCGCAACTTTAGGCGGAGGGCTACGCAAAGGACTGGTGGTGAAGGAGGGCAAAAACAAAATCAAATGGAAAGACTGAGGGAACTTACTGTGAGTCTCTTTAGGCTAAGGGACCATCCTTTTATAAGGTCTGGGACACATGTGAGGGGGATGGTCAAGAGTGAGCCTCACACGCAACTGCGTGCCATATCCAATTTCCTGAGCAGGCTCGAGGGAATAATAATGGCTGATAGTCCTATCAATCATGTTAATAATTTATGATGATTGCTGCAGGGGGGTACCTTGGAGGGGGTGACACTGTACCAAATGTCTCTTCATCATGCCTTATCCCATTCATCTCGTGCAGATGACTAACGGTTTGAGGATCCACAACGGGTGAGGCTCTGCATGGTAGATCTCCGTCCTCAAGGGCATAGGGGAGATGATTATCATTCATGCCACTTCTGTCACCGACATCTGGGGGGAGAAGATCCTTTTGAATGAGAGTGTGGCATTCTTGTCTTAAGGAATCATCCTCTACCTGGGTAAGGTTGGAATGATACAAATATTTGTGGCTTTCCACCCCTTTGTTCGCGAGGAGGTCCGCAATGGAATTTTCTTTCCTTCGCACATGAAAAAAAGTGATAGCTCTATGATTGTGTATCAGCTGTTCCAGAAGCTTGAGCCTATGGGCTAGCCTCCTGCAGGTGGATACCTTTGAGGACGTCATTCCATGGAAAATTCTTGTGGCAGCCATAATGATGATTTGTGAGTCTCCCTCCATTTCCAAAGGGAAATAGTGAAACTCAATTGCGATTTGAATACCTTGGATAGGCCCCTCCAGCTCTACAGAATTTTTTCTATCCCATCCCATATTACCATAGTAAATCTGTAGAGGCTCACCTTGAGAGTTACTTATAATGCCTCTGAATCCTGCATTTCCGGGGTTGCCTTTAGACGCACCATCAAAGTTGCATTTGAAGAAGCCATTTGGGGGGAGGGGGTTCCATTTTTCAGGGGCAGGGCGTCTGCCAACACTTCTAGGATTGATATCCAGGGGGGTATTTATACTCATATGCCAATTATTCCATATGTGGCACTTCGAAAAAGAGGTGGGAAGGTCCTCCTGGCTCCATGCATCTAGGGTCATGGTTTCAGAGAAGCTTTCATGTATCCGGGCTCAAAGCTGCTCTAATGTGGATGCTTTGTCTTTGAAGATTCGACTATTCCTTTTCTTCCATATGTTTTAGATAAGTATACCCAGAATTATCTCCCAGAGTTTGTTCAGGAGAGTGCTGGTGTAAGGATTGTCCGTCCAACTGCTGATGGTGTTGATGATGTTGCCCCTTACTTGGTTGGTATGTCAACATAAAACAACAATTTTGTCCCACAAGTCATTATCAGTAGGACATTGGTCCATCAGGTGATCAATGGTTTCCAAGCTTTCCTAGCATAGGGGGCATCTGGAGGGTCCTACAAACCCCCTCTTCAAAGGATTCTCCCATGTGAGGATGCGTCATTTACTGAGCATCCATAGAAAGGTGGCTACTTTAGGCTAGAGATTGACTGACCATATCTTTTTCCAGATGAGATTTGTTGGGCCTGGATTCTGCTGATGAATGAGGTTGTAATATTCCTTGGTGGAGTAGTTGCCACTCAGAATGTGACCCCAATGAAGGATGTCAGGTCCTGGTTGTACTTTGATTTTTATTTTAGTGCTTAGTTCCTCCCAAATGTCTGTGTGGCGCTCATTGTTCTAGTCATATTGCCATCTGTTCGTATGTATCCATTTTCTATATCCTTGGGTTGTTTCATCAGTCCAAAAGTCCTGCACATTCTTCCTCTGCCTGTATTGTAGAGTTGCACTCCATAAAGGTCTGGGGAAGATGGAATATAGTCTCGACAGTTGCTGCCAGGAGTCCTCCTAGAATCTTTCTTGAGTGCCACTGCGCAGCTCCCAGAAGCTGTGGCTCTATATCATCTGCTTTTGGCTGCTTGCTGCTTTCCAGATTTGGGATCCCCCAGGCTCTATGTTGAACTGGATAAGGTCCTCCTTGGGCCATGAGTGGGCATACTTGGCCACCCATAGATTAGCCCATGGAGTATAGGGGTTGGAGACCCATTCCACCAGATACTAGCTCCCATGATGTTGTTTCTATGCTCAGGGTCGTGCAACCCTAACCCCCCATGAATTTTAGGAGTACACACTTCCTTCCAGTTGACTAAGGCCCATTTTTTTTTCTCTTTGGTGCCACCCCATAGGAAATATCTTTGAAATTTATGCATGGCCTTGAGGACCCATTTGGGGGCTGTTAAGACCGAGAAGAGGTAAATGGGGAGGTTCTGAAAAAAATATTTGATGAGAACCAAGCAGTTTGCTATATTGAGGATGATGGGTCCAGTTGGATAGTCTGGTTTCCATTTTGTCCAACAGAGCGCGCCAGGAGAAGTGATTAATGGCGGTGTCCGTAAGAGGGGCTCCTAGGTATTTGGAAGGCAAGGATGCAATGGAGAAGCCTAGGATGCAGGAAATGTTGCGCTGAGAGAGGGGGGGTGTATGGAAGAAAAAAAATTGCGATTTATCAAGGTTGACCTCAATACCGGAGGTTTCAGAGAAGGAATCTAGAAGAGTTTTGAGGGTACGGGCTTCCTAGACCGAGGGGTAACCTATGATCATTTTGTCATCCACAAATTGTTGATGGGAGGAGGGGGCTAGGTTGTGGAGGGGTAAACCATGCAGAGCACCTGACTGAATGGAGCTTTTGAGGAGGCGACCTAGTCCTTCAGCCATAATGATGAATATGAAGGGTGAAAGAGGGCCCCCTTGATCAAAATGGAAATAAAAGGAGAGGTAAAAAAGGGTAAAAATCCAGTGTACCCAGGTGTGGCTGAAGCCAAAGGCTATGAGTAAATTTTTGATATAGTCCTAGCTAAGTTTGTCAAAATCCTTGGATAGATCGATTTTGAGAAGTATGCCTGGTTTTTTGGAGGTTTTGAGAGAGTGAATGACCTCATGGGTTAGGATGATGCCATCAAGAATTTTCTTGCCTTCAACATAACCTGTTTGCTCCGGGGAGATGATTATGGGGAGGAGCTCCTTCAGCTTGTTAGCGATAACTTTGGAGATTATTTTGTAAATGACATTGCAAAGAGCTATAGGCCTATACTTACTTGGCGAGGCAACATTGTCTTCTTTTGGAACCAGAGTGATGAAGGTGGCATTAAGTGCTGGAAGAATCCAGTGAGTGGTGTGCGATTCCTCCACTACGTCCCAGACTTTGTCTCGAATGGTGTCCCAGAAGAAGTGGAAGAAGTTGGTGGTAAATCCATCAAATCCTGGAGCTTTCACCACTTTCATTTGGAAGACTTCTTGTTCCACCTCAGCTAGGGTGGTGGCTTTGAGCAGTAACCGGTTGTGTTCATCCGTTATTAGCTTAGGAATGTGTTGAGTGATTTTCCCAATGGCCTCATGCCTGTGATGATTGGGTTCTTGCAGAATGTTCCTAAAGTGGTTGCACAAAATCTCCGTAATTTCCTCTTGATTTTCTAGCTACTCTCCAGTTTGGTTTTTGAGGACAATGATTTTGTTATGCGTCCTATGATGAATAGTGGATCAGTGAAAGAATTTAGGGTTTCATTCTCCCTCTTTAAGCCAGCAGATCCTTGATTTTTGTCTCCAAAGGATTTCTTCTTGGTTCCTTATTTCTTCTATCTAAGTAGATAGTGTCTTCTTCTGGCTCTTTGACTCGGCTGAGCATCCTTCCTTGATGATAGTTTGTTGCAATTTCTTCATTTTTTCCTCCATCTCTTTTTGGTCTTTGAAGATATTTCCAAAGGTTGATTTATTCCAAACCTTTAGTTTTCCTTTGAGCATTTTCAGCTTTGTCTAGAACTGGAGCATTTTAGTACCTTGTGAAGGTACCAGGGAGGACCACCACTCAGAGACCATTTCCTTGAACCCTGGGTGCCTAAGTCAGCAGTGTTCAAAGCGAAATGGTTTGGGAGCATGATTACCTGGTCTTAACCATTGAAGTTATATTGGCCAGTGGTTAGAGCCTGCAGCGGGGATGATGGTAGCAGCTATATCATCCCCCAAATGGATGAAATCTTCTGTGATGAGGAATTTCTCTAGTCTAGAAGTTATCTGGTGGGTGCCTCCTCTTCTATTATTCTAGGTGAAGATTCCATTGGAGTTTTAAAGATCAATGAGGTGGTTTTCTTGAATGAAGTTCTTGAATACATTACTGTCCAAGTCCAGATGCATCTACCCTCCTTTATTTTCCTGTAGATTTGTTATCATATTGAAGTCTCCTCCTAAGAGCCAAAGAGGAAAGGCTGTCTATTTATTGAGTTCAGCTATGTTATCCAGAAGCTTTGTTTTCTGATGGATATTCTGGGGGAAGTAGACATCCGTGAGCAGGCCATGGATGTCTGTGCCTATCAGGTGAAAGTTGGCCGGGATAAATTTCCCATTAGCATGATATTTCTCTAGGGATATGATTTGGGGGTTCCACATGATTTCCAGGCCTCCAGACGCCCCATTGGTATCAATAGCTATTGTATTGCATCCTTTCCATATCTTTTTGAAGATTGTTTCCAAAGTAGAGATGGAACATTTGGTTTCTTGCATGTAGAATATTGCAGGGCGTTCCTCAGTAATTATTTTCTTTATTATCCTATGCTTAGTGGGGCTGTTGAGCCCTCTTATATTCCATGATATGATTTTCATTGGGGGGATTGGTGGTGTAGGCGAAGAATCTTGTTAACTTGGGGAATCACCCAGAATCCACCATTTCTTTGCCTATTTCTATTGTCCTTTGCAAAGTTGTTTTCTTGCCCCTTTTACGGGACTCTTTCGTGAAGTATTTTGTGTTTATGAGCATACCCCCCTGAATGCCCAGAGAGGGGAGCTGTTGCGCTCAGGTAAGGATTTCTTCCATCTTTTGGACCTGCTACACTCAGGTAAGGATTTCTTCCATATTTTGGACCTGCTACTCAGGTATTGATCTGAAATCCTTCTTATTGCAAGCATCCTCTAACCCTATGAGATCCAGGCCTCAAGGTCGATGCTTTCTGGTTCTTCCTCCATGGCTTATGGGATCGTCTCCGTCATCTGTTCTTTGCCTTTCAACGCAGGGTTTTCCCTTGCGAAGCTAGTGGTTTGAGGTTTCAGGAAGGTCTCAGGTGGGACCTTATTCTGTTTTGATTTGGAGGACTAGGCTTGCTCCATAGAGGTCTACTCAACTTCGTTGTCTGGTTCATTTTCGTTCTCATTCAGCTGATTTAAAGTTGTGAAGATGTTGCTAGTCGCAGGTCCTTTTTTATTCTGGTGAGGGGTGGTTCTCTTGTTGTGCCTTTTCTTAATTGCTACCTTCATGAATCCTTCTGATGCCTGATCGTTGGATTCATTTTCAGCTACCAATTTTTTATTTAGGGGACAATATCTAAATAGATTACCATGTTGGTGACACTTCCTGCATCTGAAAGGAATATTCTCATAATCTACAGTTTGTGTCCATTCAAAATCTTCTTTCAACTGACTTACCTCGCCTGGTAGTGGTTCCGCCAAGTTCATGTAGACGCAGATTCAGGCATATGCTACGTAGTGGTTGATCTTTGTCTTCTCTGCTATCTTGACGAATTCCCCTAGGGAATTTCCTATATCCCTGAGGGTTAGCTCATCCTAGTAATCTTGGGGGAGGGAGTAGAGCCGAATCCAGACCAAAGCCCATGTAATATCCTGTTTTTCAGGTTTGAACTGCTCCATCCACGGTCGGAGGTATAGACCTGCAGAGTTAAAGAAATAGGGACCTCCGTCCATGATCCTTTCTTTGTCTTTAGTGCATGTAAAGAGAACATTGACTAAGCCCTTAGCACACAAATATAGGTCAATTTGGCCTTTGTGTTTCCACTTCGAAGCTATCCATCCTCGAAGGGCTTTTTCAGTGGGCCAGAAACCCATGAACTTGCCTATCAACGCGTGATCCTTCATGAAATGGATTCTTTCATTGATGTGATGCATTGGGAGCTCGATCACTGTTCTTTTGGGGTTTTTCGGAATGCATGTTGCTGACTTGATGTTTGATTCTTTTGCTGCTAGTGTATTTGTCTGCTGCGTTGTGGGAGTTGCCCCTGTGATGTCATGAGACAGGCCAAAGTTTTGTTGATTGACGGTATCAACGTATGTTGCTGCCCTTGTGGGAGGCTGGCCTATAATGGGGGGAGAAGCAGTGTCCCCACTTGTGTCAGTCATTGGTGAGCCTCAGGTATGTCCAGGAGAGTGATCGAGGCCTAACGGTCTGGGGAGGGAGGTCTGCATGGGGCAACCTGCTTGGAAATCACCAAACCCTAGGTCATGGCAGTCGGCCTGGTGTAGAGCTCCACTAGCCTATCCCACCACTATGGATTATTAATTAAGCTTGTTGTAGTTGATAATTTCTTCAAGTGTGCAAGGCAAGGGTGGAGGGCCCCCACACCAAGCTAAGTACCACTTTTTTGGTTAAATTAACATAATTTTCATGAACTAGTTTTGCTTGATTTATTCGAGTCATTTAGATGTGTGAAGATTTATTATGGTTGTTGGATTATTATTGGTTTAATTCTTATTTTCATATGAAGGGAAAAAACACAAATTTATGTTAAATTCTCCTTCTATGTAATCATGAACAACTAACTGAAATTCATCCTCTTTTCCATTCTTGAGTTATTTCTGAATGTCTAGTATTAATGAAATGGTAACAATGATGGAATATAATTGTAAAGAAAGAAAAATCTATACCTCCTAAGTTAGGAGCCTCTTCTCCTAATTTTTATACATCATAAACTATTGTTAATCGGTTATTTGGTTTTTTCTTCATGAAGATAGTATTGTGGGGAAGGACAATCGGGATTTATTAAGTTAGGAGCCTCTTCATTCACTTATTACACATTGAATCGAAACTTCTTATTTAGATTTTATATTTGTAATATGCATTTCCATAAATCTTAGAATTTAGAATATATTTGTAATATGCATTTATTTCAACTTCTACACTTTGTCTTACAATTTGACTTCATCGAAATCCATATATTTTGGACATGATTTCAAGTTTACAAACCACTGATTGATAAGTAAAATATATGTGTTATTTTACTTAGTAAATTTACCAAACATTTTTGGCACATGTTGCGAGGGAAGCATACTTCAATATAGTCAATTAGGAAGATTCTACAAAACACAACAAAAAACAACAACAAAATTTAGTTTTTCTTTCGGTTATGTTTTTTTTATGCCTAGAGAAAGAGATCAAAAAAGGTAGATTTACTAAACAAAACCCCCCAAAAATTCAACCACCCATAGGAGCAGGGACCATTAGGACTAATTACACCGATTGTTGGGAGACTAACTTTAGAGGTATTGGAGGGAAGAGAAGGGACGATGATTGAATCTTATTAAAAGACAAACCTTGTTAGCTTATGAAGTGAAAAGACAATAAACACCAAAAGAAACACCTTTCATAGAAAAAACAAAAAGGATATAAGGAAACCAATTGTTAAACAATTAGAGCAACCGATTTCGAACAAATAGAGAAAGTTGAGGAAACACCAATTCGACCTCTTATTGAAACATTACAAATAGCTGAAAAGAAAATGACGGAGGGAAGGAGAAGGATCTAATATACCAATAATGGCTCGAGAACAAAGAATTCGGTATGAGAGGCAACAAAAAAGAATGACGAGAGAAAAAGAGACGACGAAAGGAGAATAGAAGCGAGAGGAAAAGAGAAGAAGATACAAAAAGAGAATATGACTATGATGAGGAAGCTACCTTTGGCTTCCCAATTCTAAACACAAGAGCAATTCTTGGAGAGGAGGTAAAAATGAAGAATATTCCACCTTCTGTTTTGCCCAATTTTTATGGAATGTATCTTGAAGATCCTAATTCATTTATGTTTGAGTTTGATATCTTATGTTGTACTTATGGATATACATATGACATACATAAAAGACGTCTCCTTCCTGCTACTCTTAAAGCAACCGCACTAAAATGGTTTATGGGATTAGGAGAACACACTATTGCCTCTTGGGATGACATGAACATAATTTTTTCTTAAGAAGTATCAAGCCTATTGCGGGCCTAGAGATTAAAAAGAAGATATTTTTAGGATGTCTCAACAAGAAGATGAGAGTTTGGAAGAATACTTAGAACGATTCCTTTACAATCTAAAAAAATCCAAACGACACTCTTTGAATCTTGATACCATTTGCACAATTTTTATTAAAGGTATAAGAGATGAATAACTTGATATTCTCAATGTAAAGGGAAAAGGATAAATCTCAAGTTTTGAATTTGATTAAATTGCTAAACCATGTCAAAACTATTCTAGGGGAAGAGCAAAGAGTGGAAAAAGAGATGTTAATTCAAGGGCTTCCAAATCAGCAGTAGGAGGAGTAACAAAAGTAGAAATAGGGAGTTTGTTAGAAAAATTTAAAACTGATATTTTGAGCACTTTAGGAACACAAGTTTATGTTTTGAATGCCAAGAAAAAAGCAATATGAAAAAAGATCAAATCTTATCAATCTTTTTGTCATAAGTGTAGAAAGAAGCATCCACTAAGATAATGTCCTTTGGATAATATTACGGGTGTGTGGATTTTGTATGAGAAAATCATTCAATTGAAAATTGTCCAAAGCTTAAATAATTTCAATTAAATTCAATGGAAGAAGTACAAGGGATTGAGTCTCTTTACTATATGGCACCAACAAGACCTTGGCGACCAAGGATTCCTCAGCAGTTTTCTCGGCAATTTTCTCAACAAATCCCTTAGAATTATCGACATCTTCCTCAAAATTCATGGAATTCTCTGATGCCATGGTATGCTTGGCCTCCACAACAATACAAAAACCAACCTGGACAAGGTTGGCGAGGATATAGTTATGGAACCCAACCACCTCAACAAATCTATCCTCAACAACAATACCAACGACCATATCAACGACCATATCAATAGCCATATCCTCAATAACCATCTCAATATAACCAATTCCAAAAACATCCTCAACCAATGCCATTTCCACAACAAAATCCTATACGCTTACTAACTAAACCACAACAACTTTAGTCTGCCTTCTAACCAACCCCCACCTAGACCAACTCAATTACTAGCTCGGCTAGTAGAAAATCACGAGTAACAAGGTGGAAAGACCATCATATAATGTGGAAGAAGCAACATATTTTCCTACATATTCTATTATTCCTATACAAGATGTCCACTTAAGGTATAGGAAAGTATTACACAAATATTCTCCACCAATAATAGAAGAGAAAAAATGAACAAGGAGAACAATGCGAAAAAATCTAATCCGAGAAAATCAAATTCGAAAGGAAAAGCTATTATGACTCAAACACCACCTTATCTAGATTCTAGAGAGTTTAGTAGAGTAGAAAACTCCAACTTCTCTTCCCTGAATTCAATATTTTGGATGAATTAAAGAATTCTTATGTCAAAATTCCTTTGCTGCAAGATATCAAAGATATTCTAATCTATGCAAAAATAATAAAGGAATTATGTATTGAGAAAAGCTGTCGAGAAGAAAAAGAGATCCACCCAAAATCCAAGTCATTGGAAAATTAGCTAGTCTCATGTCCGCAAAAACAAAAATTGAAAAGTATATTGATCCTGGAATACCTATGGTTACCATTTCAATCAATAATTTTTTTAGTTCCAAACACTTTAATATATTTGGGAGTTGCTATAAATTTCATGACAACGAGACTATGAAATATTTAAAATTTCCCAATATTCGACCTACTACTACAATTTTGGAGCTAGCGAGATAGATCTAAAGTTGTATCGGAGGGAATATTAGAAGAAATCATTGTTTCTTTGGATTAATGGGAATATCCTATTGAATTTCTAATCTTGAAACCAAAAGAAAAATCTAGGAGGCCATCCTTTAATTCTAGGCAGACCATGGTTAGCCACAAAAGACGCCTTCATTGGATGAAGATCAAGAAGTATGATCATAACACATGGAGATGAAAGGAAACATGTTACACTCTATCCTCTAGCACAATCTCCTTCTTTATTATCATGGTTTGATGACCAAAAAAAAAAAAAGTCAATATGTTATAAGTATTAATCAAGTCTTTAATTTTAAAGAGGAAGAAAATGAGGAGCAAATATACCTTTTCATCTCAGAACCTGATATTTTTGATTAGCTAAGAATAACACAATATAAAGTTGCAAATCATCTTTTGAATCAATGTTTTCAGGGGAAATTGTAGTATTCAATCATTGAAAAATGCATTTGAAAGAATTTTTTCCCTGTTAGCTCAATTACCAATTCAAAAAGAAAAAATCATTGAAATCAATCTTGGAAAGAGTCTAAATATTGGTTATAATCTACAATCATCACAAGAACAACGGGTAATTACATTATTACGAGAAAAATTCGAAGATTTTTGCACGAGATTATATAGACATACAAGGAATTCATCCAAAGTCATGTATTAACCCATATCTATATTGATGATCATATCAAACCGAGTTAGACAACCTCAAAGAAGAATGAATCCTGTGGTGAAAGAAATAGTCAAAGAAGAAGCTGAAAAATATGTTACAAGTAGGATTCATCTATCCTATTTCGGATAGTTAATGGGTTTCAACCTTAGTTTTGGTACCAAAGAAAAAATGGAAAATGGAGAATATGTGTAGACTATAGGGAACTAAATAAAGCCACATTGAAAGATCATTTCCCATTACCATTTATTGACCAAGTACTAGATTCACTAGGCTGGAAAGAAATTCTTTTCTTTTCTTGATGGATTTAGTGGATCAATCGATTACGATAGCATTGGAGGACCGGGATAAAACCACATTTACTTGTCCATGCGGAACATATGAATATAATGTTTTTCCTTTTGGGTTATGTAATGCACTTGCTATTTTTTCAAAGAGCGATACTAGCCATCTTTGCTTGATCTAATTCATGAATGTGTAGAGGTCTACATGGATGATTTTACTATCTATGGAGGTACATTTGATGATTTTTTGAATAACCTTGAATTTTTTTTTAAAGAGACGCATAGAGACAAACTTATCCCTCAACAATGAAAAATGCTTTATGATGTTAACTAAAGGGATAGTGTTGGGACACCACATTTCTTCTTTAGGAATCAAGGTGGACCCAGCAAGGATACAAGTCATTGTAAACTTAATGCCACCAACAACAACTGAAATAAGTAAGAAGTTTCTTGTGATATGCGGAGTCATTACGGAAGATTCATTGAAAATTTTAGTAAAATAGCTCTACCTCTCGTTTAAGTTACTTGCAAAAGATATTGAGTTTCAATGGAAAAAAAAATGTCAAAATGCATTTGAAATCTTTGAAAGGAAAATTGTCAATAACACCCATTATTTAAGGACAAAATTGGTCATTGCCATTTTACATATCTACGATATAGCTATAGGAGCATCACTTGGACAAAAAGAAAATCAATTTAACTATGCCATATACTTCATAAGCAAAAAATTTAACTCCTGCAAAAATTGAACTATACGATGGCGAAAAAGAAATGTTAGGTTTCGTAGTGCATGCAGATCAATAAATTTAGGCATTATATAGCGAGCTATCAAGTGTTTATTCATATAGAACATTCATCCATTAAATACTTAATGAACACGAAATTACCAATTTCGGAATTACTAGACGGATGTTATTAATGCAAGAATTCAATCTCATCTGTTATAGATCGACCGGGTAAAGAAAATCAAGTAGCGGATTTCATGTCAAGGCTTCATTCACCTGGTGATCCTATTCCTATTTCAAACAATTTTCCGGATGAAAATTTATTTTCTATAAGAGCTAAAACCCCATGGTTTTCGAGATGTAGCTAATTATTTATCATCAGGAATATTACCATCCCATTTCACTAACAAGTAGAAAAGAAAAATAATCGGATAAAGTGTTAGATATAGTTGGATCAATGGTCACCTCTTTTATACTAGTTCTAATATTTTGATTATAAAATGTGTTAGAGAAGATGAAATTCTTATATTTTGAAAGCATGTCGTGACGAGCCATGTGGTGGCCATTTTGTTGACAAGTGGACAACATACAAGGTGCTCAAACTTGGCTACTTTCGGCCAACAATCTTCAAGGACTCAAAAGCATATGTTAAACGATGTGATAGCTACCAAATAGCTGGAAGCCTTGTAATATCGGATGAAATTACATTGAAACCACAAGTACTTATAGAGCCATTTGAAAAATGGGCTCTTAACTTTGTGGGACCAATTAACATCGCCTTCAAATGGAAAGAAGTACATTCTAGTGTGTATAGATTATCTTACAAAGTGGGTAGAATCAAAAGTATTGGCAAGAGCAACGAAGAAATAATGGTTTCATTCCTCTTTGAATAAAAATTTGTAATATTTGGAGTTCAGAGACAGATTGTTACACACCGAGGAGCACAATTCACCTCTAAACTTTTCGATATCTTACGGAAAAGTATAAAATAAAACACATAAAGTATACTCCATACCATCCCCAAGAAAATGGACAATTATAATCCACTAATAAAGTCCTGGAAAACATCATGACAAAGACAGTTCAAATGAACATAAAGGATTGGTCGAGAAAATTTAAGAGATGCATTATGGGCATACGGAAATTACATGGAAGAATACAATTGGATTCAACCCATATCGGTTGGTATATGGTAAGGAAGTTCTATTACCGATTGAATTTCAAATTCATACATTCAAACTTGCAGGGGAGAATTGGGATTGGGCTCGTCGAGAAGCACAACAACGAGAGAGTCATGCAATTAAATGAACTAGATGAAATCGAGACAACAAGCGATTGAACATACATCACTAGTACACAAACGAGAGAATAAAATGGCATGAAAAAATTTATCAAAAAATAAAAAATTTTCATAAATGAGACTGGGAATTACTTTTTGACTCCAAGTTCAAAGATTTTCAAGCAAAGTTTACAACTCATTGACTTGGGCCATATGAGATAGAAGAAATCTTTGACAATGGAGTAGTTAAAATAAAAACAATTGATGAAGCATCAATTTCATTTCTAGTTAATGGACATAGGCTCAAAGGTATAATAAGCCTATCAATAAAGAGGAATTTCTAAAAAGAGTCTCAACGAGAAAATAATATGGAAATAATGGAACAACATAGTGATATGCCTTCCTACTTTCAAAAAAAATAAAATAAAAATAAATAAATAAATAAATAAATATATATATATATATATATATATATATATATATATATAAATAATAATAATAATAATAATATAATAAAAAATAATAAAATAAAATAAAATAATAATAATAAAGAAGTTTGGTTGTGAAAATCCGGGAAACTAGCACAATACAAACTCGAATTCATATCGGAAACCAAATTGTTTAGCCAATATGAATTCCCTATTTTGTTTTACTTTTTCTTCAATTTCATTTTGCATAAATCGTCCTCCGGAATTCCAAGACTTGAGGACAAGTCTCAAAATAAGCAAGGGGGAAGATTCATAATAAAACTATGCAAATAGGTTAAGCATATGTATTGCAAAAGGGACTTGAGACATCATCATTACAAAAGGGACTCGAAACAACATTCGGATATTTTTGTAGAAGGAACACGAAAAAAAATCAAATATCATATGATTACGGAAAGGGACCCGAGACATCAATATTTGTCATAAGGGACTTGAATCAATATCGAATGCAAAAAAGAACATGAAACATCATAAATCTACATCAAGAGGATTCAATAAGCATATACAAACGTCTACATTCCATCAAAATTCATCTTTGAAGAACTATCATCATTAAAAAAAGTCAAGTGTTGACTAACTAATAAAGGTCATCATCAATGAGCATTGACATTGAGCTATTAAGCGCGGAAGGAAAAAGTATCGTAAGTGTAAAAAGTGTTCTTAAAACCTTTTAGTTTGATAAAATTTCTAGGATTGTTAAACTAATTTAACTTGGATATGCAATACTCATTTCATGAATTCATAATCCTATTACATTTATCATCCTACATCCTACATCATATTACATTATCCTACCTACATCCTATATTAAAAACATTACATTAACTTCATCCTACCCTCATCATAATCCTTTTACATTCATTATCCTACATCCTACATTAAAAAATTATTTCATCATAATCCTACATTAGCCTCATATACTCCTACATAAGCATTTTTGACCAAAAATTGTGGCTCAAATTTTTGCCTCATAAGGAATTGCCTTGCTTGTCTACCAAACCAAAAAATGAGTTAGTGTCATTATAAAATAAATTTGATTTGAAATGACCTATGTATATGGTCATTTCAAATTTTTTTTAATGATAAGCATATAAAAATGACAAACAAAGGAATCGAAAGTCAAACATATAAAACAAGTTCGAGAAGATGAGAGCAACAACGTGTACTCACACATCGTAAGAAGAACCCTCGTGGAAGGAGAAAACATGCGGGGAGAAATGAAAAAAATTGAAGAGAAGTGCACGTAAGTCGAGAAAAAGCCCCGAAGCGAGAGAAGAAAATTCATAAGAATTAGGCAAGGAAATCGAGAAGTACGTATGGAGAAATAAGGAGAGATGCATCGGTTTTAACGGAGATTGAGGCCGAGATTTCCTCTGTGCCAAGTTGACCGTGTTTCCCAACAAAATCCAAAAAATTCTGCAAGTGAAGAGATAAGAATCAATCCCAGATTTCCATCGTGCAGTTAAACAAATTCAAAGGGTATTTAAGCTCAAGATGTTGGTCAAGATGTGTCATTATATGAGGGAATAAGACTTCGATTATGAATATGTAAAACCACTGCCACCATTAAATATACCTTGCCACATGTGTCATTTATGAATCTTCGAAGATGTTGAGAGGAGTTTTACTTAAAATGTTATTGTTTAACACGGGAGAACAAGCCATTACTTAGAAACCTCTAAATTTTTTTTCCATTTCATCAAAGATCATGTATTCTATCTCGATTTTGTTCATGCATAATTGTCAAAATTTTTGCATACGAAAACACGAGAGAATCCTATTTGATATACACGGTGTGTAATTTCTAAAATAGAGAAGGGATTTCCTTGAACAAATTTTGCAAACGAGAGATTGAGGCACGATTTTGAAGAGCGATAAAACGTTGTCGAGATTTTTTTATGGTCTTTTACACAATGATTTTTTTTCTATCGAGTTTTATAAACATAGGACTCCTTTTGGTATCATTTACATCGGAATAAAGGAAAATGAAGAAGTTTCAAGCGGGGGAGTAATCTCATTTTTTTTTCAAAGAGCTTCAGAAATTGGGTAAGTCTATTTACCATGATAATTATCCTAAAATTGCATGAATAAAAGATCAAGGGTATCTATATATTTTTGTTTATTCATGATGAGGATTTTAAATCTGTACAAGGATATATTAATTGGTATACGAGAGAAAAAAAAGGGAACAAAAATTGAGCCAAAATAATTCAAGTTAAATAATTGGGGGAAGAAAACCATAGAAATATTATATCAAGTAGGATTGATAGGGTTTCTTCATAAGTTTAATGGAAATAATGAAAAAAATAACATAGGAATTTATAAATCATTATGAACATGGGAAAACAAGAGTGGGTGAGCTCTCCATACCAATAAACACATAATTTCTCTCCCAAGCACTAGATCTTCCCTTGATAGGAGAGGAATATCACAAAGGATTATACTTCAAAGAGAAAGGATGAACATTCTTCCTCGAAAAACGAGAGAAATGGATCCTTTGATAGGACAAAAGGAATTCTAAGGGACTAGTTAAATGAACCATGTTATGAATTAGTTTTGATTATTCAAAGATATTTTACTGTGACAACAGGCATAATGTGGTCTATCTTTATCACATTAGGTTGCTTCAACACATGAAGGAGAGCCCAAGATCAATCTACCATATTTATTTTCAAGGATATTGATCAAAATGATAGAGAGTGTTAAAAATAAAAGCTGAAGTAAAGGAAGCAAACATTTATCATCAAGGGCTCATTAAAATACTTGTGGAACATCGGGTGAGAAACAAGGGATTGGTTTTGGAAATAATTTTTGGTTGAGAATCATCTTGAGGAGAAAACAACGGAAGAAAAATTTGAAAAAATGTATGTGACAAGAAGGATTATGAATTCCCTATGTATCCTAGGACTAAATCAAAGAAAAATCGGGATAGTGTCATGGTTGAAAGAGAAAGATCCTTCCTATTTGTTCCTAGTAAGCCTAGGAGGAAAAATACAAGAAGAGCCAAGTGAGAAAGAAAAAAGACCGAAAGATAGAAATTGTTGAACCTTCAACAACATCAAAACAAATTAATGAGATATTACAAAGGATGGAGAGAGATGTCCAAGAAGAACCTTTGGAGAGGGAATCCTACTTTGAGAATGATTGGGTAGGAGCTACCTCATCACATTCATTTTATAAGGAGACTTTGTAGGAGAAGAAAGAGAGCTTCATAAAGAAGAATAGCTTATGAAGATAGAAGAGGCTGAGAAGAGAGTTGGAGGTCAACAAGATCTTGGAAAGACATTTGAAGAAAGAGAATAAGATGTAAAAAGAAAACAATAAAAATCTAATCAAATAAAATAAGAATTTGACCAAGAAACTTGGTAAGATTGAAACAAAGAACATCCTCATCTCTAAACAAGCTTATAGTTGGCTCAATGAGAAGAAGACATGGCAATACAAATATGAGAGGCGGAAGGTAAAGGCTACCATCTACAAGGAAGGAAAGTATGAAGGTATTGATTGTCTTGTTCAGACTGCACAACAAGGGACTATAGGATCGGGGACAATAGGGACATCATCACTCATAAAATCAAAGAAGAGAAAGCAAGCATGAGGATTTTTTTTTTGTTAAATTTTATGTATGACAGTGACTAATAGCTCGACATGGACACTATATGTATATGAAACAACGCCAACAATGACATAATAATTAAATAAAAAAAATTGGATTAAAAAAAAAAACATAAGAGGGAGAGGAAATTTATGGGTTTATGTGCTCATACTTTAATATTTTAAAGCCTCTACATGAGGTAAAGGAGGGAGTGGAGGACCATGTGAATGGGACCTGATTTCACTTCCCGATGACATAAAAAGTTCCAATTAAATGTTTTTTTCTTAAAATAAATGCACATTATGTTATAATGTAATGAAATTTTATGGTTCATGAGATTACAAAATAGTTTATAAGATTATGAGTTTCTTGTTTTTTGTCTTTTGTATTTCAGTCTTTTTCTTATTCAAATTGATGATGAGCTGGCCCAATCTTTCAACAATTTTATCTTTGAAAAGACATTGACAAGAAACCGATGCTAACATATTCCCATAACTTTCTCTGATGTCCTTGAACGCATCACATTCCAAAATTAAATGTTTTTCCGATTCCACTGCCCCAGACGTGCAAAATGTACACACTTGTTCTTCCCAAGCTTATTTAGGCCTTTTCCACCGCCCTGTTTCACACCAAAGATGATGCGAGTTGGTTCTTAATTGAGCAATAAGAACCTTTGCCCTCCACGAAATGTTAGCCCCAATGTACTCTTTTTGTTGGAGATCATATGTAGGGTTGAATTCTTCAATGTAGTACTTCTTTCTACCCAACTCTTTTCCCCATACCTGTTTACGAAACTTCTCCATAACAGAATTCTTTAGCTCCTTGCTATTTGTGGGACAATCATTAAGGTAGATATTCCATTTTTGCATCCATGTGTAGTTTTGTCTCATCCATGTTTTCTTTCTTTCACTCATGCCTTCTTTGAAGATACCATTAGGCCATCTACCTACTCCCATTTGGTCAATTCTTTTTAGATATCTTATGAGCCGCACCATAGCCATTTCTTCGATGAGAGTTGCTCCTGTTTCACTCAACATTATCTCACAAGGTACCAAAATTTTTATTTTGAACTTTCTCATGATCAAATGTTTTTGTTTTTTTCTCAATTTGCTTCCGTTTTGAGACAAGGGTGCTGCTAGTCCATAATTCACACCCATATAGCATCACTGGAAAAACTAGGAGTCCAAAAAGCACTTTGATCATTTTCCAATCCCATAACTCCGCCTCTCTACATTTGTTTTGAAGAGTATATAATGTTTTCCACCCTCCTAAGATTTTATTCTTTATGCAATCCTCCCAATTAAGTTTGTTGTTGAAATCGATCCCAAGGTATTTGTACTCATTTACTTCTTCAAGAATGTTGCCTTCAAAGAAGAACATATGTTGACTCTGCTTCCTTTTATTAGAGAAAATAATTATGTTGGTCTTGCTAATATTGACTTGCATCCCTACCGCTCTACAAAAATGCTCAAGGGAATATAGGTGCATCTGCAATCCATGGGCCGATTTAGAAATCAATACAAGATCATCAGCATATACAAGAAGCTTTATTACAAACTCCCCCAACCGAACACCATCCCCACCGTGCAAATTTAGTCACTCTTCCAGTTTATCAATATATACACCAAAAAGAGTAGGAGATAGAGGGCAACCTTGGTTGACTCTAATGTCACTTCTAAAACTTTCTAAAATACCCGCTGGGGTTCTAACTTTGACTTTCATCTCTTCATAAAAACCTTCAATGCCTCTCGAGAGGTATGAAATATAAGAAATGAAAAACCTTTCATGATATTTTTTTATATATTATTTTATATAATATATATTATTTAATGTATATAATAAAATTTTAAATATAAATATTTTTTATTATATGGTTTTAACCTATACAAAGAGCTTGGTTGTGATTGTTTTAAATAAATATTAAAATAATTTAATTTAATGATTAATAAAAATAATAATATTTTCAAATTAATTAAAGAAATTATAATTAATTTAAATTAATTACATAATTATATATACATATTTAAATTAATTAAATTTATAAAAAAAAAGGTAAAATACATTTTTACATATTTTAAGTCTATGCGGTGAAATTTAAACAAACTTTGACTAAGCTTAATTTCCAAACCATAAGTCCAAATAATGTGAAACTTGAACCGTTGAAAAGCTTACGATAAGATGTACATAATGAAATAGTTAAAACAAAAATCCGAGAAAAATGAAAATCTATCAAAATTAACGAAATTAAAACATTAAAGAAGTGATTTGACCAAAATTTACATGGAGGCTTCCCCTAATAAGTTTCAAAAATTATGGGGGGTGTTGTGGGCACAACAATTAGTGACACATGGGGATGAAGCAATTTTATTTGGTTTAGATTATAGGTTTAACCATTTCAAAAGGTTCCACATAAGATGAAACCAAGTAGATAAGTTCATAACAACGAAAGTACTTGAATGCCCAATCTAAAACAATAAATCCAAATGTAAGGAAGAATTTATTATTTTTTAAACTTTATCTCCACTATTGTAGAGTTAAAATATCTAGGAGGGATTTTAAGATTAGTATGTATCTATTAGAAATGAAATTACCTATTTTTATCGACATCACTTCATTTCCAATAGGCATGTTCAATACCCTGATGAAGTTGTCTTAATACCATATCCGCTGCCAACAAGATTGTTCAGTACCCCAACGAGTTTGCATACATTTCCCACACGTGTGCTTTCAACTCTCTTAGGTCACCATTTTGATTAGCATGTTTGGCAAATTAATTTTAATAATTGGGTGAAGAGAGTGGATGGTACACGAGGCTTTCTATTTAAAGAAATAGATGCAATACAAGATTAAGTTTGATCCACTAGTCTTCTCTTCATCTACCATAGTAGAAAATTTTAAATGTGGAGGGGTAAGGGAGGGATTCACAGTGAATATTAGAGACCATTCATTTCTTTAAAAAAGATTAAATTATACTACTTGAGTCATATCTTAGTGTTCCCCATGGGAAATGGTTAATGTACGAGAAAATTGAAAACTTGATAAAATGACCTTTTAGATAAATGAAACGCTATTGAAGAGGTAGAGTAAATATTTCTCCCATGTAGAACAATTGATAACGTGTGATAAAAATCCCCCCATATAGATTTTTGGAATATCACAAAATTCAATCCAAAGAAAAAAGTGAAATCAACACACTTCAAAAATTGCAAATGAAAATGGAAATCCAAAATAAAAAGTAAATGGAAAAACCATGAATGAAAGAAAACTCCAACAAGAACAATTATGAAAATATGTCTCAACAAAAGTGAATAAGAGGAAATTTTATGCCACTTACTTAAGTTAATATCTTGTTAAATTTATCTTGCAAAGTTGAACCTAATTAGGCTTTTATTGAAAAGAGAGTTTTAAAATTAAGAAGCACTAATGGATAAAGGATGAATTTGCATCAAATGTCTTTTGTTTAGGAAAATTCTTGTTTCAAAATAAGTCTTGAAGAATAAAGAACAAGATACTAAATGAAAACAAAATAAATTAAAGAGACTCCCTGATATCACTTGTTTTCCATTTAATCATCATCACAACTAATTGTCTTGGCCAAGAGATATGAAAAGACAAATTGAAGGATTTCTTAGTAATTTTCCAACAATATCAAATCTTCAGTGTATTTAGTGAGGGCCTACAAAAATAGAGCTCAAGTCATAGATTAACAAGAAAAAATTAAAAATAAAATCATGATGAAAATAGTAAAAAAAGAAAATAAGCATATAAAATTACCTTGAACGATTTCATTATGATTTACTTTAGAGATGTCGTTCTCCTCCAAATTCATTTTTTATTTTCTTTATGATTAAAATTACATAACAAGAAGAAGTTGCAACTCTAACAAAGTTCATATGCCTATGATCATTAAGTTTATTGAATATAATTAGAGTGAACATTAAACTAGAAAATTAATAACTCATATTCAAGGAATAAAAAATAAATAAAAGTCATCAGAAATAAGAATGAAAATAATTAAATTATGCCAAAATGTATTTCAATTTGCATCACAGCTCAGATTATTCCCTTTGCCTCTTCTAATTTTTTTATATATCAACCCCAAAGTTTATGGAAATATATATGGAGAGGACTTGGACCCTTTCAGAGTGAGCATTAGAGTGGAGGAGCATATATAAAATCGATCGCAAGAGAAACCTAAATCCAATATATATTAACACCCAACCATACTATCCTTGTCATCCCGAAAGGATAAAATCCCATAAAGGATGAAATATCGGAAGAGATAGAAGAATAGCACTCCAAAGAAGAGTTGGGGTGACTTGACTGTGGGATCACGTGGAAGTAGAGAGATGAATGCCCAATAAAGCATAGAGACTATAAGCAAAGAGGCACCCATGTGCATATGACATGAGAATTGTATGGTTGTGTAGGCATAGAATCATCCCGGGGAAAATAGAAAGAACACAACTAAAATAAAAGGCATGGGATGAGCACTGCGGTGAAGAGGTTTGACTTGGAATGGTCTGAGAAAATAAGGAATTTTAGGAAACATATGGGCATGCTACTGGATATGAATATTTCTGGCCAACTGACAAATCTTAACTAAAGTTTCTCAGTTTATTCGAGCGTTATAATTCATTTTTCAATTTTATTTTCCCACACGACTTGCATTTCCATTAAAGCTTTATTGCTCGACAGAACATGTAGTGAGCAAAGGCTATATCTTGTTGCATCAAAATAACAAACACATTATCATTGCAATTCATCTCATAAATGTGCAAAGTGAATAAAATATAAGGCAAAGCATTTGTCTATATTTTTCGAAAGTAAAATTCTGATGAATATGTGCTAATTTTCCTGAAAATGTCGACCAGCAGAATTTATTGAGATAACTTTAAACCATTCTTTTCCAAGAAGAATAAATAGGTTTGTTGCTTGCTTATTCCATATTTGCATTACAAAATAAAACAAAAGGAAAGACAATTTAACTAAAATATTTATACTCCTACTCTAGGGAAGATTAAAAACTAAGTAAAATCATACTTCTATTGACGTCATCCTCTTAGCTTTTTTCCTCCACATATGTACATATTAAAGAAAATTTTAATTTTAATTATATATATATATATATATATATATATATATATATCAAACTAAACTTATCTATAAAATTTCTCTCTTGAAATTTCCTTTTTCAGTTGTATTCCTATTGGATCATAAGAATCTGAATGAATTTCTATTAATGATTGGAAGAGATTTAGAGGAGAGGACAAGATACCAAATTTCATAATATATATTTAAATGTTGGAGCCTACATAAAACTATTACTTATTATGTACATGAGGTATAATATTAGAATTATTTTGTATAAGTAAACTTTCCAAACAAATTTCAAACGCATCAATGAAGTGTGGATGGAAATTCGATGAATATTTGAAAAGATTTTGGGACATATTAGATAGCTAGAAAAACTTAATTGGTACAACTTGAAGTGTTAAGGCTTGCTAAAAACTCATTTGAATAAAAGGAATGAGTTGGTATGATATGAACATCAAATATAACTGAAATATTAGAAACTTTTGATGCTCATGATGGAAGCCCTGAAATTGATTTTCATGTTTTCCTGTTAATACATCTGATGAGTGTTCAATGTTTGAGCACTAATCAGATGGTAGAAATTGATTTTCATGTTTTTCTAATTTTCATGGTTGGGGCTAGCCAATCCCGAATGACTTGGATCTTGGCTGGATCCACATACACCCCCTGCTCATCAATAATGTATCCTAGATACTGAACCTGGGTCATATTAAAAGTTCACTTCTCCAAATTGGCACACAACTTGTGTTGCCACAGTGTTTGGAGGGCTTGTCGGATGTGGTGGAGGTGCTCTTCCCAAGTCTGGATGAATATCAAGATACAATCATCCAAATATACTACTACAAATGAGTTGGTGAATGGCCGCAAGATGTCATCCATTATCCTCATGAAGGTTGCAAGAGAATTCGTCAACTCGAAAGGCATGACCAACCATTCGAATTAGCCCTCGTTGGCTTTGAAGGCAGTCTTGCATACATCCTAGGGTTCGATTGGTACCCGGTGATAATCGGACTTCAAGTCGATCTTACTGAAATATTTTTCCCCTTTGAATTGGTACAGAAGGTCATCAATTTGTGGGATCGGGCACCTCTTCTAGACAATGATATTGTTTAGCGCCCGATAGTTAATACAAATTCTCCAAGTCCCATCCTTCTTCTGAACCAACACAATTGAGCTCGCACAGGGTGATGAACTCGGCCGTATGTGACCTTTCTGTAGCAACTCCTAAATCTGCATCTTGATTTCATTGTTCTCGAGAACAGAGCACTGATAGATTGGTCCATTGGGCAGCAACACACCTGGGGTCAGATCTATGGGGTGCTTGACCTGACAGTGTAGAAGCATCTTTGCGGGTGAGGTGAAGATGTTTCCGTACTCCTCCAAGACCTTGTGAATTTGTTGTTGTCGTGTGGAGGAGCCATGTCTGGAGGTTGTGGCCACATTATTCTTCTTTCTCTAAGGGCGGATCATCAAGAAAGAAAATTTTCCGGTTTTGGAAATGAGCATACTGCATTGTTTTGTAGTAACCAAATAGATTGAAGCAGGCAGTGTTACCTACGATATCATGTACAACTTATTTACCAAAGTAACAAGAACAACGTGAGGCCGAGACTCATATACATTATGTTGCTTCCACAAGTATGGTTAGCCTAATAATACATCACAAACATCAAGAGGGGCAATGTCACATAATACCTCATCCGTGAAGGGCTTGATGTTGTAGGGAAGAAGAAATTGCTGGCTGATGCGGAGATCCTGTCCTTGTTGAAGCCACCCGATGGTGTATGGCTATGGGTGTGATATGGTCGACAAGCCCAACTGCTTCATGACCTCTACTGAAATGGGGTTCTTTTGGCTCCCGATGTCAACAATAATTGCAGTGGGGAACCCTTTACCCACATATGGGAATGGAAGAGGTGCTCTTCTCCTTTGGATCTTCTGGTTCCTTCTTCTTGATCTTCGTGGTGGAAACGGTGGCATTGGGCTCTTCATCGATAATTTGCTTCCTTTGTCACTCCCCTTTTTGGGTTCTGATTCAGAGTCGAAGCACACATCTGATTCAGAAGCCTTCATCTCGACCACCAGTGACTGCTTGGCCCGACACTCACTTGTGTTTTTAGTGGAGCTCTTATGGAATTCACACCACTTCCCATGTCCTTCTTTGGCTTCGCGTTGTTTTTGTTTGCTTACAGCTTTGGCGGGTTATCCTGGGCCTCCCCGCCTTGGCTTTGTCCTTTGATCTGCGGTTTAGGGGCACCTTTCCCTTGCTTATGATTCACATATCCAAAGTATCACTTCTTCTGTTTGAACTTCGGCTCAACCTTGGTAGCATATCGTTATGCTGCACCAAGTGAGGAGATGTCAAGGAAATCCATTTCCTCCTAAATGCATCTGTGTAGACATCTGCGGTAATTCAACACCAAATGTTTCTCCGAATATTTGATACCCTATTTTTTGCGCAAGGTATGGAACATATTAGTCAGCTCATGCACATCTTGATCCCTTTGCTGTCGCATCATAGTCCATTGTATGTACTTGTCCTCATAGCTCCCCACGGGATAATATTGTTCCTTGATGGCATCTCAGAAATAATTCCAAGTGGATGCAGCTGAAAATAAAGAGGGTTCCCTCTCTTCCTTTTGCTCACAGTAGGTTTCCCACTAGTCCTTGACATGGGGGGCGACTTTGAGGAGTGTAAAAGTAATCTGTTCCTGGTCGGAAAATTCATGAACCGTGAAATACCCTTCTAATAGATTCAACCATCTATCTATGACATATGCATCTATTTTGCCCTCAAATATGGGAATGTCAAAGTTTACTTGTACCTTAAAAGGAGTTGTGCCACTAGAGTGGCTTCTGGATGCAGATGCGCTGCCGGTGGGTAGTCGTTGAAGAATATGGGAAAATTTATCCATCATCACATTCCTTTGTTTCTCGAGGGCCTCCTCGAGCAATATTTTGATAGAATCTCCTGCTCCCTTGTATTTCTTTTCTTCCACCATGGGTGGTCGTCGGGGTTTTCGAGGCCGATCTTGCAAAGGTTTAACCAGATCGAGCCCTAACTCCTTATACCACGACCTCGTTGGGGACATGCAAAGAAGGATAGAGAAAGAGACTCACCACTCTGATACCACTGATCCAAACTTATGCATGAATGCAATAAAATACAAAAATACAAATAAATGCAGAGATGCAACATAAATAAGACTTCATTTCATTAATATCTCATAACTAAAATATGCTTATAGACAGAATGGAAATAAACTAGCTAGGGTGTTGGTAGCTTATCTCTGAGAAGATATGTGGCGGCTACATGCCCTAAACTGTGTTACAGTGAGGCTCGAAGGCCTATTTATTATTGAGAAACAATGGAAACCCCTAAACATCCAAAAACCTAAACCTAGGAGATGAAATGACAGACTATGGGCTCTGTTGGGGTAAATTGGTACATCAATTTCTCGAGGTCGTAACTTTGGCATAATATCTCTGTTTGATGCACATGATACATCATTAGAAATATCTATCTGAGGACTAAAACTACTAACATCAAATATTGAGTCTCTAACTATTATTTGCTAGATGTGGTTTCCCCGAAAAAACATCGTTTAGGGCCTCAAAATGGCTCCGAAAGTTCATGACTCGAAAAACTACCAAAAATAATACATTGTGCTACAATTAAGGAAACTAAAAAAACTAAAAGAAACAATGGTGGGGCTCCAAGTGGAATAGGCCGGTGGCCACCAATATCCACCTGGATCAAGCAAGATAAAATTCAGAATTATTTGTTGTAAAAAAACTCATCATTAAAATTTTTAGTTTGCATTTTTGTTTACCAATTTACTTGTTGCTTACAACCCGCTAAATTTATTGGTTGTTGATTTTCATCTTCAGCAAAAGTAACATCATTTGGAATAGTAGAATTATATTGATTAAGAGTTGTTGATTTATTAATAGTAGCATTTTCGGGACCAATGTTACTTATTTCAACATCATTTATTTCCTCTTGAAAAAGGTTCATTAGCATCCTTTGTATTTTTTGTTCGAAATGGATCAACATTGTCATTTTGAGCAATTGTTTCTTTAGCGGTAGTGGAAAATGTCATAACTTTCGGTTCCTCACAATTATTGGAAATGCAGGGAAGATAAACTAAATGTTTAAACCATCCTATTAACTGAAATTGAGGAGGCAAATATTTATATTGAAATTGTAAATAAATAAATTAAAATCTAATAAGAAAATCATCCAAAGACTTACCTTCAAATCTATGTAAAGCATGAAGGGATATTTTGTAAACTCATCCGAACTATGTACATAGGAAACTAATAACGATCGATACTAGTATTCAACTAGGCCTGTCAAAGTAAGAGTGAATATCCTGCAAATCACACCTTCATCAATATCAAAATTATTACAATTTAAAATAAATTTAAGAACGTGATCAAAAGCAGAAACATTCTCCTTGCCATTTTTTTTTTTTTTTTACAAAAGCTTTACTACCTTTATTAGGGTGTTGGCAAGTGGAAGTCCAGTGAAACAACTCCAAATAAGAAGTTTAGAAGGATCCATTGTAAATATATAGAACTTTGAAAAAATAAGACTCAAAAGTGCAACTTGTCATTGACCCTACTTTTAGCGACAAAAATGTTGATGGCCAAAATTGACCAAAATAAACAATGGGGAGATCACTTGGTCATGGCCTAAAACTAAGCCCTTATCCATTTGGAATGGTGATTTTGACTTGTTCTAATGGGTCTAATTACCCTTTCTTTGCCTATTGATTTGTGATGTATTTAATTACTTACCAACAAGAATAAAAAATCAAACCTACCCTCTTACAAAGCACATGCAAGAAAGCAATCTTTAAGTTGAAACAAGGGCTCAGCCAAGCCACTACTAAGGTTACTACTAAGGAGACTTCTAAAAACAAATGAGAATTAAATTGTAATCCAAATATAGATGAAATTTTATTCACTAATTCATAAAAATAAAAGAAACTAATCTAATTCGATATTTAGGAGATAACTCCTAAATACACATGCAAGAAAACACTCTTTAAGTTGAAACAAGGGCTCAACCAAGCCACTACTAAAGTTACTCCTACATAATGAGACTTCTAAAAACAAATGAGAATTAAATCATAATCCAAATCTAGATGCAATTTTATTCACTAATTCATAAGTCTTATGGGGAGGGGGAAGGGGGGGGGGGGGGGTATGGGTTGTGCCTTGAGTTGCATCAGTCGTAGGGCCTCGAGGGCGCCCCCTCGTACCATGTGATTTTTTTTTTTAGTTTTCGTAAAATAAAATTTATTGATTTATTTAGTATTCTGGGATGATCCTATCAACTTAGTCAAGGAATCGTTTAAAACGATAGTTTAAAAAATTCTGGTTGAATTGAGAATTTTTCATAAGGTAAATTTTGGTTTCCTTCTTGTTGGGCGCACTCATGACCATATTGATCAGATGTTTAGCCGTTTTTCAGTAACATTGAGGAGGAAGGATGTTGGGAGCTTGCCATCATTAATTGAATGTATTAGGAAATCATATATGCCAAAGACTGTTTTTCATGTGTTAGAATAAATTGTTGACATGCGAAGGATTATTCTGGGATCGCATGGTGAGGAGAAATGCATTGAAAAACTTAATAACATTAGCTTCCAACATCAATTTCTTATCAAAAAAATTGATAGGAAAACACTTATATGGGCAAGAAGTATTCAAATACTGTAGAATGAGCGTCATCATGAGGTTTAGAATTTTTGAAGTTCATTCCAGTTCATCCAATATTTGCATCAAATATATTGTTATTACAATTAGTTGTTGAAGTTCATAATTCACGGAGGCAGAAGGGAGATATATATTATTCACCATCACACATATGTTAGCAGAAATTCATTAACCACATAGCATGTGCATCACATAAACATAACTAAAAACCACAAGCAACTACAAAACAACATGCATATCACATCAATCACACATGAGACACAAGATTTCTAGTGGAAAACCTTCTGGGAGAAAAACCACCCTTGTTGCTGGTGCTCCACTGTGAATTTCTATTATGTCAAGAAATTGATCTTTTACATAGTGTGCTGACTCCCATCAGCATGGAGACTCAACCTCACATACATAATTCCAACACCCATTGGATAGGAGACTCGAAACTACTGCATCAACTCAGAATACTCGGTTCTCTACGGATCTCTACGGACTACCATCCGCTGTAGGCCGCCACGATCAGTCGATCCTTGCCCAACTACCATTACACTATCCAACCACCATTGGATTGAGAAACTTCTTCCTTTCACTGAAGCTTCGCTATCACTACTCCACCTCAATGAATTCATTTCTCCTCACCACCATGTAGACTTCCTTTCACCTATTTTCAAACTGGATCCCAAGACACTATGCTCAACCAGAAATCAACTCTACATACATGCTCTCAATGGAAAGCTATCATCATCAAATCAATGTAAAACAAATGCACAAAATATGTGCTCTCCAATAGCAAAATTGTGGCCACATAAATATGAATAAAATTATATCCTCACAACAAAATAATGCTACATAATATAAATAACATCATAATCCACATGGATATGTGATAAATGCATGAGAAATTCCTACAAAAACAAGTGTGAGAGGATATCCAACAATACCCCAACAACATACAAAACTCTCCAACTCAAACTCTATGCCAACAACTTCAATTATAATCTATACTGCAGCATTCTTCAGATCTGGACATTATTCAGTCATAATCACTCATGGAATTAAGCATCTAGTCTCTACACAATATCTGAAGCATCAACACTCAATACAACCTTCTCCAACACACTTCTAACATCCTCAACTCAATCAATTCACAATCAACAATCACATAGCTCCAAGATCAAGTATATAAAACATGTAGGGATAAATTGAGCTTAGGGCTAGGATCAAAGGTGCACAAATTGGACCAAATCAATACACTTAGGTCACTACTATTGCACTAAATGAATTCACATCATGAGAGGACATTTTGAAATAACTTGTGGTCTTTTTCACTAATTCTAGAAGCTTATAGGAATTTCCAAACTAATTTACTTCTGGACAATGTGAGGAATGCATAGGAAATCTCGTGAAATATCAAAGTTTCTCCCTTAACACTGTCTACATGTGAATTTGGCACCCTGGACCTATAACCACTCCCTTAGCACTATGTCCATTCAATTATATAATTCTAGTGCTCCCATAGCCTTATGTGCATGCAACTATGGCTATAATTGAGTGAAATCATTAGTCCTCCAGCTCAAGACCTCTGCCATCTATTCCATCCTCTTCTTCAGATCATGTAGATGACTCCAAACCTCTGACATAGCCTCTGAAACCTATGGAAGTGGATAAAACAAGCCTCCCAAGTGTCATTTCCAAGTTGACCTAGAAGGGCCAATAAATAGGGTTGGAAAGTGTGCCAATCAGTCCTCCACTCTCCATCAGACCTCTAAACAAGTTGCAACACATATGAAGGACCTTTGCAAAATCAGTATCACATCATGAAGCCATCACATCACTACAACAAGTCTCATCGTAGGCATATACATGAATACCTAATGAATACCTTGTTGACAAGTCAACTAATGTGCCATGAATGATCTCCATCACATGTAGATCTACATGATCAACATGTAGCAGCATCCTCTACCTGTAGTCACGCATCATCATCATAATCAATACCAACATTTGATCAACATAAATGTGCCATCAAGTGTGTCATCATCTTAGGATCAATGCAGACACATATCGACACACACCATGGTCCACCAATCTACATCATCATGAGGTTGACATAAGTGCATAACCTCAAGAATCGACATCAATGCCAACACAACCATCTCACTATCCATCCATCATGCCAACCAATAGGACCATGAAGTCAACATCCATCACACATGCATATGACAAGTATGAGTATGTCCATGAACTTGTTGACATCAATCCCAACAATGCTCAGATAAAGAAACACTCCATCATTGTAGTGAGCTCTAATACCATGTAAAATTTCCACTACCCAAAAGTTGTTATTGACCCAGTAAATTATTTTGATTACCTATGCATAGAAAAATTAACATTTCATCTTAAATTAATGAATAAAAACATGAACAACACCATTCACCATATTAAAATGTAGCAGAACATATGAGAAACCAATCACACAAATGAAAAATTTCCCTGGAAAACCCCCAATATGGGGAAAACCAATTTTCAGGATGAAGGTTTTATTATTAAATCTTCAACAAAATTTCTTATGAGAAATTACATTTATGACTTGCCTAATACTGGGAAATCAATATTCACATATGTTGATTAAATCATCTAGGATAACCCCACGACCTTCCTTCTACACACCATAAAACACTCTAAAAGAGAATATTCCCCTTATATGACCCTCTCTTTCCCCACACATGGAGCGATGAAGAACTCGACCTCCTTTGGAAATTCACACTGTCTCTATAGAAAATAATTTATCCAGCAAAACCTCCCTCCGAATATCAAAAGTTAGAAGCCTCTTAGATGAAGAATAAACCCCAGAAAAATCTTTCTCAATTATTGTTGTTGAAACCCTCCTAATGTCTCACTGAAAACCTACCCAACAATACTCAACTCAATGGACTCTAATGATTACCATGATTTCCCTTTATAATATTTCATTCACAAATGAATGGATTAGAATAGAAGTTATCTTATCCCAATTGATGGCTAATATCATCTTAAAAACTTTCAGGAAGCTTCTAGAGGTAAACCGATGTGATTTCAACTAATGCCAATTAATTAACCAATTTTTCCTAAGTTTTAACATACATAATATTTAAAAATCATTAATTAACTTAACTAAGACATTTTCCCTAGGTGAAACTTAGGAAAAATTACATGGGCTTGTAGATAATTCACTTCTTTGTGTTCCTAGCCTCAATGACACCTCTCAAGGCTAGAAAATATGTGTGAGCTACAATATTTAACATAATCCTTATTTGGAAACTAATTTACAACATGAAATCGAACCCCCATTTAAAATAGATGACAATTTTACTGATCCTTCCTAATAATTTCAATCTTTTCGAAGGTTAACTCAGATTTATGATCATTGAATCAATGCATTACCTATTGTATATAAATTACCTCAATGAAAATAAGCTTATTTGATTGAAACTCAACTATTAAAACCTAAGGGAAAATCTTACGTAAACCATTTTTCATTAGTTTGATTTCACAAAATATTCTAGTAAGCAATTAGAAGATTATTCGTATGATTTGGAAACCACTTCCATATCAAGTTGTGACATGTAATTATCTTGAGATATTATCGATAGAAATCAACCTATGTGGTTGGCTTCATATGCATTAAATTTTTTAGGTGTGATACACAAGGTGTTTGACAACACAAAAATAATGTTGCCTAAGTTTGATTTATATAAAGCCAACTCAAAGGAAAATCCAATTTAGAAGTTCATGCAAGCTATCAAATTACTAAAGAATATTACAGATAGAAATCAGCCTATTTGGTTGGCTTCATATGCATTAAATATTTTAGATGTGATACACAAGGTGCTTGACAACAACAAAATAAACTATGACATATTTACTTTCACTTTTAATGGAAAAGTAGCTACTAAACGTTTTAATATGGCTATTGGATTTATTACTAGTTATGATAATTTTGAAATCGCTTTTATAGAAAAAATTGGTGTTTCAAAAACTCCAACAACTTTGTTCTGACCATTATCAAGAATGAAAATGGAGCAAAATAATAAAATAGAGGATTTCAATTATATTTTCACTACTGTTCTTACAAAATATCATTATCCTTGAAGATCAGTATAAGACTCAAAGTTTGAATTTTGTTCCTCTAAAAATTCCAATGTCCATTGACATGTTCATGAAGAGAATGTGCAAAGATATAAAAAAGCCGACAAACTAGTAAAAAAATGGCATGTTTAAGAGCAAACCTAGATTTTACAAAGAGTAAGAATGCACTTTTTTCTACCCAAAAAGAAGACTATAACAATTAAAAAGTGTGTTATTGAATATAAAGATAAGGATTCAAGGGTGGATATAGATAGTTTGTAGCATGTGATTTAAAGGATGTAATTGACATAGTGGTCTTGAAAAATGAAATAGGAGAAGTATCCTCAAAAAAGTCTTTCAAATCATTTTAGAAGGTTAAAGCACAATGGTTGTAAAGCCATTGGAATAAGCTATGATCAACACCACTATACGATTGGAAGACATTGTTATGTTTCATTTTTCCCATGTCCATCCAACAAAAAAAATCAAATAAAACATATATGGAACTCATCAATGTCATTAATTTCATTTTTAATGAGGCCAAAAATAATATTCAGTTATGGAAGAAGTTGAAAAGGAGATAAAAGAGGAAGATAAATCTTCTTTAACAATGCTCCTGTTGTGGGATGTATTGCTTAAATATGAAAATTTATCAAAGCTAAAAAGGAAAAAATAAGTAGTAGAAGAAATTCAGGCCACATAAATTACTATGGAGGCTATTCTCTCTGAAGAAAATAGAACACCATGTTGATTACTTCATCCACTTCCTCAACTACCACAATTAAAACCTCTTCTCCCATTCCTTCAGCATCACATGCAACTCCTTCATAGAAAATGGATTATAGTGTCATTTACATATGAAAAAGATTAATTCTAACTTCTCTTTGCATGATTTACTCAATATTAAGTAGTAATGAGAGTTGTTGTTGAAGAATTTGAATGGTTTGACCACCACAACAAAGAAGGATTTTGTGAATGCAACTATCACAAATCCTTCCATTTCTTTTAACTCTCAATATTTTTGTTATCACAATGTGCATAACTACTTGGTTGATATAAGGGCATCCTTGTATGTCATGTTGTACTCATTGTGTAATATATTGAATGCTACGCTTTCCAATTCTTTCATGCACATCATTTTATTCAATGGGTAGGAGGTATAAGTTATGGGTGATTTAAATGATGTTCTAATTCAAGTATTTTCTAGTCTATGAATACATGCTATTATCGATAATATTATTGTTGATTTTGAAAGCTTATGGTTTATTATTGGGTAGATACTAGTTGCAAGATCCAAGGTACTTTGCGGCTGATTTGTTTCACTTATGGTTTCTTTGGGAAGGAAGATCAACTCAAATTAGAATTGATCAAGAGAAGAACATGAAAGCATATGGTCATGGAGCTTGAAAGAATGAATAAGTCCATAATGCTTATACCTACCCAAAGAATGTTTCTTTTTTGCTTCACCCTCCTGTGAGATAAACAATCTAGTGTCATCCCTTAAGCATAGACTAGTGTTTATCATTATATTGTTAGAGAGATGGATAATGTAATTAGTGTAAAGAGAAAAGAAAATTGGAGGAGTAGACATGGTGCACAAATTACTCACAAATCAACTCGTATTGTTTTCTACAAAGCCAAATTACAAGCCACATAAATAGTGGTCATGAGATCCAAAGGTTTCTAAGACAAGAGAATAATGTTGAGAAAATCTCTCAACAAACTCTAACCACTAACAAACAAAATTTGTATACATTCTAATGTAAGCATTATTCCAACTGCCCCCTTTAATGCTTACATTTACATCATTACAAATATTAATGCAAAAAATGACAAATTACAATTCACATGTCACATTTGTCTGACTGGTCTTCCTCGACACTTATCCCCACTCTAAAGTCCCTCAAACAATGCTCTTTTCACCACCACAATTTTCGAGCTTCCCATTCAACTCATTTAACATATAATCGCCTCTTACAATTTTTCATGAACTTTGTATAATTGACACTTCTCGATCTTTTGAAAGAAAACTTCGATACTGGACCACCCTATGGACATACTCCCATCTATCAAAATGCAACAAACTACACTTTTGAAAGTTGTATAGGTGATTTGTCTGATTACTAGGCATATTCAACCATCAATTATGCAACTAACCTGTCTACATATAAGGATCTCATAACATAACCTGTAATTGATACTCTTGAAGCCCGCAACACAACAAGATTCATCAGTGTATAACAAATTCACACAATCAAATTGGGATCTCATAACATAACCTGTAATTGATACTCTTGAAGCCCGCAACACAACAAGATTCATCAGTGTATAACAAATTCACACAATCAAATTAGACATACATTCTGTGGGCTCCAAAAAATGTTGAAAACCAATAATTTAATTATATATCTTTATTCATTAATTAAATCTGCACTTAAAAAGAATCACGATAATTTGCATACATAATGTAGGTTACAACTTCTAGAATTGTGTGTAACATGATTAAAGAGCCCAATCATATTACACGGGATTCCAGAACTTCTAACCTATTATGTATCTCACTGTGGAAACATTCGCATTCACACCTTAATTCCGCTCAATAAATATCACTCCAAAAAAATACATTGACCCACTATAAGCCCATACAAGACATTCGTTGCCACAATAGAAAATTTTAATTCAACGTTTGATGGCTGCATAATATCTGAGCATTGATTCCAATCAACATGGGACAGGTACAGGCAGCTGTCTAACTCCTTGACATGGGACTACGCTTGGCTCCAGGCTCCACGCCACTGAATTCAAAACTTCAACACGCGCAGAGGTTGGATCTAAGTATCCCTCTTACACAGTACAACACCACGCAACATGTCCTCGCAGCATTACACAAGACATTGGCCATCTGTGCTCTACCTCCTTACCTGAACCTCGGCTTCACAACAACAAATGAACCTCCCACGATTGGCTCAGCTACTCGCTTCGACCAGACTCCGTTGTTGTTGGATAATAAAAAATTGGGCGCTGAACAGACCCTAACGCGCAGAGACCCGTGCTCATTCCATTCTTAAATTCACAATTGTCTCTCCATATACAGAAAGCGTAATACAGTGGTCACCAGGGTAGTTCACATGGTCCGAAACAGGCTCTAATTGTTATAGCAAACAGTCAGTGCCTCCTCCTATACGCAGTTCATAAAAGGAAAACATAATTTCATACTCCGACTCCTTCTCACAATCACCACATGCCTTCAAAAATTACCTGTAAATGGATTTCGGATCTATATCCACGCACCAGACAGCCGCAAACAAATAGAATACTTTATTCTCATTACCGTGTGTGCTATCTGCTTATCAACACACCTCCCTTTGCACAGAGCAGAGCACGACTTTCATTTGTCAACAGCTTGATCTCCATTCGATGATCTAACGCATCTCGTTCTTTACAAGGGCACCAAACAGCAATCACCATCAGCATCTCCATGACTCAACCAAAAAAAAAAAACTGCATACACAAACTATTTTAAGTAGATATAATTAGCTCTAATGCCCCTCACATTTTTCTGGCTTTCCCATAAGGGAATTAAGCGAAAACAGGCTCCTATACCAAAAAGAAAAATGGAGGAGCTGAGATAGGTGCATAAAATACTCAGAAATTAATTAGTATTTTTTTCTCAAAGCCAAATTACAACTCATTGAGTATTTTTTTTTCTACAAAGCCAAATTACAACCCACTATATAATAATTTGATACAATATTTAACATTTACCAACTATTTAATAATAAATCCAAGTCTCAAGAAGGTGTAAGGACAAGTTGTTTTCTTGTTGATTTGAATGATTTGAATGGTAAATATCCTTTACTTTGTTGTAGATTTAAATTTGAGTACATCAATAACATGCTGGAGTACAATTTCTAAAGCTTAATAAAGCCATTAATGTAAATTTTAAAAGCTAAGTTTTTTTTGGTTACTTTAAGATCATTGTGAGGGAAGGAAAAAATTATATACATGGTAATTTATCTCATTTGAAAGTTATAAAAAAGAGACATGGGAATTGATTTCTCAATTTAAAGCTTTTAATATTAATTCCATCTCTTGCAAAGAGAACATGGGCACTAATTCTTTAGCTAGTGTTGTGCTCAATTTGTCTCTAATCATCAAGGATTAAGAACACATAAAACTATTTAATTATGGTAAATATGACATATTTGATTTGAAGACTAATAAGATCTTGAAAAATGTGATTATGTTGGAGAAATTGTTTTAAGAAAAAAATTAATTAAAAAAAAACAATGTTTCTTTACAAAATAAGAATATTAATATCTAGACTAAAAAGGTCCCAATGGTTATTAATTTCAGTTCTTATTTTACTGACGTTGAGAAGTATGTGTACGTAAGTTTTTTCAAGAAATACCATGACATTTTTTTCTACAACACAACCCCTCTCAAACACCCATCACAACTAACTAGATAATAAGAATCTCATAATTTTTTCTTTTAATTGACTACTCAATTTAAAACTTTTAATATTAATTCCATTCCTTGCAAAGAGATCACAAGCACTAATTCTTTAGCTAATGGTGTGCCTAATTTGTTTTTGTTAGATAATTTTCTTACTAATAAATTTATTATTGAAAGTTTATTTGGGTATTCAATCTTTGTTAGAATTGTGAACTAGAGTGTCTTCAATGAGAATTAGTAGACCATAGAGTTTTTAACTAATGAGGACATGTTTCAAGATGCAATGATCGTAAATGATGAACACGCTACTAGATAATAAGAATCTCATAATTTTTTATTTTAATTGATCTCTTGATTGATTTCTCAACTTAAAGTTATTGATATTGATTACATTCCTTGCAAAGATAACATTGGATATAATTCTTATTGAAATTTTCTTTGGGTCTTCAATCCTGGTTAGAATTGTGAACTAGAGTGTATTCAAAGAGGATTAGTAGAACATATGGTTTTTAATTGATGAGGACATGTTCCTAGATGTGATGATCAATGATGAAGTACACAAAAAAGCCTTGAATGGTTGTAAATATGAGATACTTAGTTTGAAGACTAATAAGATCTTGAAATATGTGATTATGTTAAAGAAGTTGTATAAGTTATAAAACCATTTCAAGAAAAATACTAATGTTAAAATGAGAAATGCTTCCTTCCTTACAATATTAGATTATATTTGGTCTAAAAATACACATCTATTAGGAAAAAATATTTTGTGTACCACCCTCTAGAAAAGCCAATAATTGCGTATTTCATAATTTTTGCATGAGCATCCTCAAGAAAGGCGCTTCCCGATTTCTTCCCAACATTTCAACCTCACCTTTAATGTGCTACAAGAACTTCCTATTGAATATTTGGGTTGGATTCCTTACCTCCAATTCAACCTTAGTTGGATTACTAGAGTAACCTCTATTGGAGTTCCTAAAGTTCATTTGTACGCCTCTTCTAGTTAGTATGAGTGTCTTTCCCTCCATTTTTTTCTTTTCCTTTGACTATCCTTTCCCTCATACTTGGAAATTGACCTAGAGAATGACCATTCTCCTTTGCATCCAAGACTCTTTCTTTCTTTTCTCATTGTATTGTCTTGTGGGATCTTAGTGTTCTTCTTCCTAGATCATCAAGCACCAGGAACTAGTTTCCAAACCAACCATTCTCATTATCAAAGCCTTTAATTAACTATATATGGGTGTGATATCAAGAATAATTGTCATAAAAACTAAAAGAACAACTAAATTAATTCACGAGAGTAGTTTAAGTATCTAGAAGCACAAGAATAAGAACCAAGTCATACAAATGATATCCAAAATTTTCCTACTACCCCATTTCATGAGCTCCCACTAAATCATGGTGAAATCAGATTGGTAAATGAAATCAAGTAGAGGCATCAATCATTCAAAATATGGAGCTAATTAAATATTTTCAATTGAAAGATTGAGGGGGTCGATTGAGGTAACTAACCTCATATTGTTCCAATCCCTCCTGCACACCATTATTAATGTTTAAGAGCTCTAATTATCCACTGAGGGAATAACTTGATGCCTCACCTTGTCTTTGCTTCCTTACACACAATGCGAGGTGTATTTTTCCAATCTTTGTTAAAAGTAAAACACATCAAACAAATTTCTATATTTTGAATGCAAAGATTGTTATAGATCCTTGGATTTCTGATAAAATTAAATTTCATTTAATTTACTCATGTCCTTAGGGTGAACCAATAGTAAGTAATATGAGATGGATAACTTTTTATTGATTAATTAATTTTATATTTGTCATGAACCTAGGTGGAATGAAAACATTGGGAATCAAAATTTCTTGGCATCTTGTTGAATGATTTTTGTTACATGGAGCAGTAGGTCCTACTTATTACCATATATTATGTCATGAGAATAAATTTATTGTGGGCGATCTAAGGGTTCTTGTCCATTTGTTTTCTTATCTATAATGAATTATCCTTAATGTTCAAATTTTGATGCTTTATCATAACTATGTTAGTTATTTAAAAGGCATGATTTGTATTTATTTAGTTGCTACAAGTATCAAAGAATTACAACAACAATCACTTCATGTCAAGATTTTAATCTTTCAAAGAACTTTGATTGTTTGTTGTATTTACATTTGAAATTTCATCTATCAAATATATTTTGATGCTATCAATGTGTGTTTAATGATGTCTAGTTGCATTGATAAATTGTGCACATATAACTACAAGTTATATGAAACAATACCTGAGGGAAATAAGTCATTTAGAAAAACTACACAATTTGGGAAAATGGAAGGTTCAATTGCATATGGAGAAGGATAATATAATGCATCTATTCGTGAGCTCCTTACATTAAACTGAAATGTTTACAACATTCTTTTTGGTTGAATCCTACATGGAATATTGTTCCTTTTGTATTTTTATTAATATTAAACATATTTTTTTATTTTTATTTTACAAGCATTATGGAATCAACTATAACTTCACATTGAATTTCTTATTTTTGAGGAAAAAACAAAAGTTAATACACCAATATATGTTGTGATGCTAATAGTAAAACCTAATTGGAATTACTCTTTCTTTGAAAAAACTCTTATTATAAAAATATAATATCCTACGCTTGTTATTTTATAACTTTTTTAATTATTAAATTTTTAATATCTTAAAGAGCTACTTTCCAATTATATAGAAACTATATAGATACATTTTTATTGAAGTCTTACTTTTTACAAAACAATTTTATTTGTAAAAAATTCATAAATTTTTGATATACCAATATATGTTGTGATATCAATTATAAATCTTAATTAACAATATTCTTTTTTGAATTTTTTTGTTTAATTATTGAATTTGAGCTTATAGAACTATTCTCCAACTATATAAAATTTGCATAGTTACTGTTGAAATTTGCAACAAGAAACAGTGAAATTGGCAACGAGAAAGGACAAAAAGTAACCACATACTAGTGGGGGATTCCAGTCACACATTGGTGAGTAATTCAGTTACACATTAGTGTTAAATGTGTGTGTCTAATTTATTTTTCCCTTAAATAAATTGGACAATTAATCGTAATTTCATCTCATAACAACTTGTACCAGTTAACTAAGTCATGAAGATTGGGTTAGCTCAATAATTTCGAGTTGAGGGTCTAAGATGAGGAATGTAGAGTGATTCTAATATTTTGGGGGTCTAGTTGTAGTTGTAGCACTAACGATGGTGAGTGTAATCAGTTAACTCAAATTAATTGAGTTAAAATCAATTTAACTAGTTCTAATTGAGTGATGAATTATTAGATCTAATTCAAAAGTAGCGATCAATCATATAACTGATGATTCGCTATTAATGTCAGTTATGATGAAGACCCAGTTGAGATAGAGGTTAAAGGGAAGATAACTATCAGGTGTATTATTAGCAAATTGCCAGGGCGTAATTATAAAATCATAGGAAGCCCATGATGGATTGTGCAGTCAAGGAAGGTCGAATTTACTATTTAATAGGGATTTATTTTCCTAAGGATTGCATGAGCAAGGCTGGGCTTAGAAGAGGTTGAGAATTGGCGAAGTGTTTGTTAATTTTTCCTGAGCATTGCAAGTTAGTTTTGAACAAGATCAAATTGAAACAATTGGGAGAGTGCAGGATTTTCTCGGTGTGAGAAAGCATTGTATTGTTTCATGATTCTTTGACTTTGTACAATATATGATAGAGGGGTTTTGAGGAGTTTATTTCCCCATATACGTCTTGTGTTGTGTGATTGATTATTTATTTCTCTTACTTGCATGTGATTGAGCGATCTTGTTTTATATTCCACAAATATTGTAGAAGGATTCAGTATCTTATTTTAGTACATTACATGATCAGATTGAATCCATTGGTATAGAATTTCTATATAATTTCTGCAGTTATATTTTTCTATGCTATATAGTTATAATGATCATGACTTTTACCTTTTTGTATATATGTCATGAGTTATGTATCACTTCAAGATTCGAAAGAAAATAATTATAATGTTATCTTTTAGTGTTAGATCAACTCGTTTACATCAACTCCCCGATGGGGTGTTCCAAGCGTATCATAATAGCATCGGAATAGGAATAGCATAAAAATAGGAAGAGTCACTGCCATGTTGTTTCCCTTTGACAACCATTTTCCAGTGGGCATCATAATTCGCATGCAGATAATTTTTATGGGGATGGAGATGGCGGCCCTCGGAGAGAGAGTTTTGCTCTCCACATGGCTCTGCATGGGTCACGCGTGGAACATGTTGCGCTCACACCATGGGAGCCACTAACCGGGGTCTCACCATATTAAATGTCGCATGCAAAGGGTTAAGGTTTTGTTTAGGTCATCCATTTTGTTAATGTAACCTCTCTTGTTTGTGCAGGCATGGAGAAACTCTCCCATGGAAGATTGTTTATCGTAAGACCTTGTATTGGCAACAAAAGATTGTTCATTTATCACCTCATTCTGGTTCATTGCTTTGGGATGGAAAAAACTTGGAGTCTACAGTACACTTGGTTACTGCCAAGGAATTTGCAGATGACATGTTTTAATTGTGGTGGTCATTTCCTTACACATAAAACTATTTATATGGACTTCTTCATTAGCTCGAGGTTGCGGAAAAATGGTTATCATGTGGTCGAAATTCTTTAGTTGCACAGGTTATGCTTTTGTTTTTGGTCTCATCCTCATGGAGCCACAGTGAACGATAGGCTAGATAAGTTGGATATTTTCTCAATTCTTTAACCTCACTTACAAGTTTAAAAGTTTCTTGTCTTTCAACATTGGGTACTCATGCTCCCCTTAACTTTTTATCATGGGAATTGGTTTTAGAACTTGCTTTTTCCCTATCTATGGTTTCCATGTTTTTTTGTGTTATTTTTACATAATTCTGGGTTGGGTCCCTTTTTTGAACTGGTCGCAATACTTACTTTGGCGACCTCCGAGAGTTCTGACCTGATGGCCATTTCGTTCAATTTCCCAGTGTTGGTATGTGGTGTATGGTATCAAGGAACTTTATTGGTCTGGTTCTGATAGGTATACTGCCTTATGTCACCCTTTTCTCTATCAAAGCACTCAATCCTATCATGTTCTAGTTTTCAATTTTTGTAGGTCTCAGTGAAGTTATTATGTTGTGTGAGCTTTTGTCTATTAGAGGGAAACCAGTCTTATATGACTGCAATCAATTAACATTACTGAAACTATCCTGCAAGCAACGAAGTAGCATTATTCTTGGGTTTCTCTTCCTCCTGGTGGTTATCCTCAACTTGTTTTCTTCGTCTCTATAGGGTTGTCTTTATTCGGGGGTCAAAAGCCATTTAATCTTTCAGTCATTTCATATATCCATCTTGTGTCTGGTTGGTCTTTTTAGGGTGGTCAACAATCTCTTATTCTCTAAGTTGTTTAAGTTTTGGTCTTGTTTATTGTTGGCAGGTTACCTATGAAAATGGAACCACAACAACGACTTTTGTATCGTCAGGGAGGTGCTTCGAGGGCATATTCATCCAAACACCGTCAATTGTTTGGTTGGGAATCAATAGCTAACTTTTTTTATGCGCCTCCCTCGGAATTTAGAAAGGAAATTTTGCATTTGGAAGCAAGGGAGTTTGGGGATCGAATATACCATTTTGATTCTGAAATTGGTGGCAGTTCTCTGAAATCAGTTCTCAATCCTGAGAAATTCAGGAAGAGAAGACTGCACTTTCTCCATTCCATCACCCTACATCAACAAATGGAAACATTACTTAGCATGATAATTTAGGACAAACAGGTAGACAACTACAAGCTCTTTGAACAATGTAACTTTCAAATAAGAACGAAAATGAGTGCCCACTTTTTTTAGGTAGCAAAAAATCATCTGATTTTGAAAAGTGGCGATTCAGAATACTCTTAATGTTTATCAACTTGTTTTTCACACTTTAAATTTTCTTATGTACCAAGTATAAACATTATTTTTAAAATGCTATTGATTTCTATGTTGAATTTGAAAAGTATTGATGCCAACATCATCCCCTTTTTTTAAAAGACTTATTTTTTACTTTAAATTTTTTAATGTATTAAATGCTAATAATTATTTTCTAAATTTAAAATTTTTTGAAGTACTCATCTTCTTCTTCTTCTTCTTCCCTAACATATTTTTTTTAAGCGTTTTTCAGTTTGCTTTTTTTTTTTTCTTTTCTTTTCATTTTTTTTGTAGTGAGATATTTGATTTTTTGAAGTGTTAAAAAATATATATATGTCAAAATTTTAAAGTTTCGATCTTCTATATAGTTACATATTGTTAAATAATATTTCATTGTAATGAAATAATTGTCAGTAAAAAACAATTTTTTTTAACAACTGACATAAAAATACACATTTTGAGACTTTTTTTGCTAAAAGTGACATGTCAAATAAACCATTTTTATAAGAAAAAATTAACAAAAGAATATAAAAATAACAATTTTTATGAATTTTATGTCAAAAATTAATAATAATCACTGATTTTTTTCAAAATTAAATGATTCACATAAAAAATGAAGTGAAAGTCACATAATACAAATATTAAACAGATAATAACAATATTTGAATACTTATTATTCTCATAAAATATCAAAGTCAAAACATTACAAGTATAACTAATTAATAGTTACAAAAAATGGGCTTATATTTCAAGCTTAACAAAAATTTAATCAATAATATCACGTAACCCAAACTTCTCATCTTCAAGAGTTTCGTTATTGTCTTCTTCCATAATATTTTTTTGCTTTAGTTTGGTCATGTTCCTCTTCTGATGGATCTCTTATGTGTGTGAATATCCCGAAGTATGCCTTTCCAATCATTCCATCTTATGGTGGTTGAGGTTCCTTTGTTTTTTTTCCACACGGGATCCATTAAAATCCCCTTTCCTCAAACCAACTTCTTGCATTACATATGGAAGAAATTGAAAAGCATTAATTCTTTGTTGCCAATAAATTTACATTGTACTGAGTCTTTCTCAATGGAATGAAATTTCTTCCTTTTTGTAAGCAACATGGTAGTGTTGTAACTAATCATCAAGTACAAAAGAAATAATTAAGTAAATTAGTATAAACACATAAAAATTTAAAAAAAAAATATTGAAATTCAATTTTATATAATAAAGCTTACTTGGGCCTTAAAAAAAATCCAAAACCCAATCTCCTTCATTTGAACATAAATATAAAAGATAGTTAATCAATGATTGTGGTTTTTGATAGATGTTAACTATCTCTCCTTTTGCTTCTTTATCTTCATATGTTATTTTTTTTACAACAACATCATGGACCAGTACTTGGCTATGACTCTTTCCATCTACTTGATTGAAAAGCATGCGCTTATAGATATCATCTTTTGTCCAACTTTCAACATGAATTAACTCACAATCACTTACAATTGGTTGATCTCCACAATCAATAAGATTTGAATTTTGCATGTAACATGAAATATAAAAAGTTCAAATAACTTGTACATAAATGAGTTTTTTAACATTAGTCAAACATACAATTTCAATGTCTTACCATGCAAGTTTCATCCTTGAGTTTGCTTTTCCCTTGAAGCTTGTTAATAACATTGTAAATTGTGTATCTGAATGAAATGTCACAAATATCCAAAATGGTGATGTTGTGACTTCTAGAAATCCCGCAACCACTTTAATAAAATATTGATAAGTATAAGGGTCACAATCATATTCAATTTTTGGGATATTGAAACCATGAGGAATATCTCCAATAACTAGGGAATAATCTCTTTCAGGTATGAGTTTTGCAATGTCTTCACAATCACCTAGTATTATTTGATATTGAATAGTGTGAAGCCCATTCCAAATGAAATGACTAAGATTGGGATGAAGTTCAACGTTACTAAGATGTTGCTTTCTCATCCTTTCCATTTTAATTTTTTCAATAAAGCTTCTAAAAATATTTGGTGCTCCATTTGCATCCTTCTTCATCTTTAATGAAATAAACAAATATATGTATATGTTATAAAATAAAAAATAATAGAAATATGAATATAAATGAATGTATAAATCAACATATCTTTTTAAGTGCAATATAAAAATCTTTTAGCACTTATGTAGAACTTGAATCTGGGTAGTTGCATACATCAACATCCCAATTATCTTCATTCAACAATTTAACCATTTTTTCTTATATTCTCATATAAATCTTGTGACTGAATAAATAAAGTAAAAAATGTTAATATAATGATATGTATAACAAATACTACGAATGAAAATATATTATATTTAACATAAACTTATAAACCATAAATAAGTAAAAATAACGAACTTACTTATAAATTCCTCAGATATTTCGTCCAATGATAATTCTTGATGCAACCATAGGTCGCAATTAGCAAAATATCAACACATGCAACACATGCAAGGTTAGCGGAATTAACCCCACATTTATCCATCCTAACCTTTCCTCTTTGTCAATTTTAAATCAAATGCACGCAGAAGTTTTTAACCATGGTTGATAACTCCTTATAATAACCCTTACCTTTATGCATTGCTGCCCCTTTACATTACCTTATTTCGTGCATGAATTCAACCTTATACAATTACCTCATACCTGTGGGTTATGGCCCACATAACTCCTTTATACACACAACGGGTTATAACCTCGGAGTTGAATATAACATGCATACCTATGTAATCAAACAGCGCATACACTTTAAATCAGACTCTGTATAACTCAAATCTCTTTACATATACATGGAACAGATTCTCGATTCCACATACCGATAACTAATCAGAGTTCATCACTATATATATAGCTCAAATTATATCGTAGTTTGGAGAAAATACAATACCACCTATCACAACCTATAACAGATAGCATCCATGCTAAACATTAAAGTTCCCGACGCAAAGTTGCGATAACGACATCGCATCACATATTCCATAACTTACCTCAAATCGGTGTTTTGCAAATTTACCTTTCCTTCTTAATATTATCTTTTACCATATGCGATATGCGCTAAAGCGTCAGGCTAACACGTGGCCACTCTTTATCGCATCGCAAACAAAACCTTTACCTTGCGAAGCCTTAACGGTGTTCTCTAATATCTGCAATGTGTGAACTCACGATCCACCCACATCGCATCGCAAACTATTTAGCATACCATGTGAACTCCTTAACGTAACTTATAAAATCTCCAATGTGCGATGTGGCGCCGCACTGGCACGCATCCACATCCACAACTTTCAAACTTGTCCTTATGCTGTAGCCTTCGTCGTTTAATCTCTCGCCTTCATTTCTACCTGCGCTGATCTCTGTCATTTAAATCTTACAACTTCGATTCTGAGATTTAATCCTGTCGTCCATTCACCTCTTTGGAAATCTCTAAGTATTCTTTGCCTTCGTTGATTCCTCTACTTTATGCCACTTTTCTACTCAATTTTTTTTTTTTTTTTGCTACTCCTGGTTTATTCGCAGTTATTCAACGTTATCTCTCTTGAGCTTATTCTTGTTTATTATTCATATAGCCATTAGACCGTCTCAAAATTGAATACAGAGCACTCTCTGTCTTATTTCTCCAAATCAGAAATACTCGACCTATACATAATTTATCTACACAAATTTACTTCCATAAGATTTATTCTCAGATAATTAATTCCCAGACTGGAATAACCCAGATTCTACCCAGTCATAAGTCCTTTATCACCCAGAAATACTGATACAATCATTTAGAATTTGTTACTGATATCAAATTCTTTCTATTATGGATCACTCCGCACATAACAGAAATGACACACAGTAAAAATGGAATTCGATTTCTCATTAAACAAATAAATGTACAAATACAAGCAAATATGTTTACAATTTGGCTTGGCCTGATCTACCTTTACATGACACTTTTCTCTTCCTCTCTCTCTGGATATGCCTGTAGGCTTACTATTAAATTTCCCTCTGAGAATATCTTCTTTTTCTACCGTTTGTGCATTTGAGGCTTTACAATTATATACAAAAGGTTTTGTAACCAATTTTTGTTCAGATCCATAGGTTACTCAACAAAATCCTAAAAATCCTCTAAGACCTCAATTAGTTCCTAAAATCTCTTCGTTATCCCTTGAAGATCTCAACATTCAACTAAATCCTAAGGATCCTCCATAAATTATGAACTACTTTCTAATCTAAGATTTAAAATATTTCAGAATATCTTAATCCAAACCAATCACTCATGTTCTCCTACATTCGAGAACATTTACAAATATGCCTATCAATATTTAATTAAATCTTATTCTAAATGTCTCACCTAAATCATTCAAAATATTGAAAATTGTATTAATTAAATACTTAGGAAAACCACTCTTTTGAAAAACACAAGACCCCCTAGATTATACTAAATGTACAAATTTTCGGAACCATGATGCTCCTGCATCAGAATCCCAAGTAGAAAATGAGCATGATCTCCAGATCATGTGCTTCCAATATTTGTCCTCCTGGATCCCATACTTTATTCTTCAGTGATTTATTTGTTCCTTTCAACTGTTGTCCACGTACTTTGATGCCTTTCCTTTCTTCTCCTAGTTTCCACACCTTCCTTTTTAACACTCCATTGAATGTTCCTTCAATGTTTGTTACAGTCCAGTATTCCATACAACTGATTATTTGTCTTCTCTATCTGCAACTCCTTTCATTATGTTGATTCTCATAAGCTTCATTAAATTCTTTATTTCTCTTTCCAAATTACTTTGCTGCTGCTATCATTTCCTTTGTGTAAGAGTTTCAAAACTATTTCTATCTTCAAATTCTGCTACTATTTTTGAGATTGCTCCAAATAATTTTGTAGATATTGTTATTGACATTGCTGCAAATATTACTCTGGATATTGATGCCTCCCAAAATTCCTAAATATCTTTTAAGATATATCCCTTTGCAACATCCCTATTCTGCTCACTACTTGCAAATTCACTTTCACAAAGTAAACTGATTTTTGACTCGCTGACTGCAATAACATTTTCTTCCAGTTGTTGATTACAATTCCATTCTCCTTCATCTTTATTATCTTTGAAGACAAAAATTTGTTCATCCTCAAACTGCCTTTGAACTTCGCTCTTACCTTCAAAATATAAGATATCCTCCATCTTTTTTATTACAACCTCGTTTGTATCTTCTTCATCACCTGCAAATACATCATACACTTGACAATTTAAACTCACCTCGGTCTCCTTAGATGTTATAAACATATCTTCTCCTCTAGGCTCTCTCAACATTTCTTCTAGCACTCTAATCTCTTTCTTACACTTAAAAAGTATAAATTCATCTCTGACCTTTCTCATAACAATCTCCAATAGATATTCTTCTTTTTGGCTGCTCATGACAGTCAAACAGCTCACAAGATCTTCATCTTGTGCTTCCTTCACATTTTCACTTTCTTCATCAAAGAAAACACCTTGCTCAGGTTTAAAAAATTTAACTTCTTTTGCTTGCTTTAGGCTACCAATATAAGCCAATATTTTTATGCTTATAGCTCTAGCAGTATGCTAAAAAGTAATATCTTCCTTCAAATGTGTATGAATTTCCTCATGAGACCTGACTGTCTCATCCTTCTTCTTTAAAACAGAATTCAGATTCTATCTCTCTGCTTCCTCTTCTTTGAGAATACTCAAATATTGTCCATCATCATGTATTTCACCTACAAGCATACACAAATTGTTAATTTCAAAATCATAAGGCTCAGTAGCCCCAACTAATGTTTCAGACATCATTGCTCCATCTTCAAGTTCAAAAGGAACTTGTTCATATCCAACAATTTTGCCTTGCTATAGGTCAACTCCTTTGAGCTTCTCTATCCTCAATTGAACATTCATTATCTGGTCAAACTTCCTCATCTCTTCTACTAGCTGCATATCCACCTGCTTCTTTCTATGCTCTTGTAGCCTATGCCTTTCACTTTCTTTCTCATAGTCCAACCATACCTCTGGTCTACCTTATTTCTTTGCAATATATCCATTAACAATGAAATTTGGAAATTTATCTCAACTTTCTCTCTGTCAATCTCTTCTTGACTTATCTTCTCTATCCTATTCACCTTTTCATATTTCTCCACTCTTCTTCTGTTATGGATTCTCTCTGAACCTCTGCTATGACTATCAGTAGTCATGCTTCCATCTCTTGTGAACTACATCTATTCACTTGTGAACTGCACTAAGCCTCTCCTTCTCAGCAAGTTTCCATTCATGCTGCAAGTACCTCACCAAGCCATATCTCCTTGGTCTTTTGGTAACATTGGTTCTCTATCTCTGGAACCTCTATTGAGAAACTCCTTTGCTCCTTGGCTTCTGCAATTCTAATTTCTTCTGAGAACACTCTTGTCCTCTCTATCCAACCTCAGCTGGATTCTTCAGGTTGACTGCCACTTTCTTCAGAGTATCCACTTTACTCTGCCTTCAAGAACATAAGTGGTTCTTTTCTTTACATCTCCTCTCAACTGTATTTGCTGAGATATTCCTCATTTTTCTTCAAACTGCAAAACTCAAACCAGAGTTAATATAAAACACTACATGTATGATTTCACAAGGCAGTTTTCTTCCACTTCTTAACACTCGAATGGATATTCATTTTCCACAAGAAATCAACCATCACTTTGTTAGATTTTAATATCTAAATTTTCTCCCTGCACTTATCTCCACCTTTTCAGATTTATAATATGACTCCTTCTGCTCCTCTGATTCACAATCACGTTGAATCTCATTCTGCTCTGCTACTAATGTCTTTTGCATAGTTTAAATCTATCATCATCATCAAAACTCTGCTTGTTCTGATTTATACCAAAAGAGATTTTACTTGCTCTGATACCAAATGATGCAACCATAGGTCGCAATTAGAAAAATATCAACACATGCGAGGTTAGCAGAATTAACCCCACATTTATCCACCTTAACATTTCCTCTTGATCAATTTTAAATCAAATGCACATGGAAGTTTTTAACCATGGTTGATAACTCCTTATAATAACCTTTACCTCTATGCATTACCACCCCTTTACATTACCTTTTTCGTGCACAGCTTCAACCTTATACAATTACCTCAAACCTGTGGGTTATGGCCCACATAACTCCTTTATACACGCAGCGGGCTATAACCTTGGAGTTAAATATAACATACATACCTATGCAATCAAACAACACATACACTTTAATACAGACTCCATATAACTCAAATCTCTTTACATATGCACGGAACATATTCTCGATTCCACATGCTGATAACTAATCAGAGTTCATCATTGTATATATAGCTCAAACTATATCACAGTTCGGCAAACATACGATAGCACCTATCACAGCCTATAATAGATAGCATCCATGCTAAACATTAAATTTCCTGACTCGGAGTTGCGATAACGACATCACCTCGCATATTCCATAACTTACCTCAAATCGGTGTTTTGAGAATTTACGTTTCCTCCTTAACATTATCCTTTATCATATGTGATATGCGCTGAAGCATCAGGTTGACACGTGGTCACTATTTATCACATCGCAAACAAAACCTTTTACCTTGCAAAGCCTTAATGGTGTTCTCTAATATCTGCGATGTGCGAACTTGCGATCCACCAGCATCGCATCGCAAACTATTTAGCATACCATGCGAACGCCTTAACGTAAATTCTAAAATATATGATGTGCGATGTGGCGTCGCACTGACATGCTTCCACATCCACAACTTTCAAACTTGTCCTTGTGTTGTAGTCTTCGTCATTTAATCTCTTGCCTTCATTTCTGCCCGCTCTAATCTCTGTCATTTTAAATATTACAACTTTGATTCTGCGATTTAATCCTGTCGTCCATTCACCTCTTTGGAAATCTCTAAGTATTCTCTGCCTTCATCGATTCTTCTTCTTTATGCCGCTCTGCTACTCTGTTTTTTTTTTCCTGCTACTCCTCCTTGTTTTTTCGGAGTTATTCAACGCTATATCTCTCGAGCTTGTTCTTGTTTGGTATTCATATAGCCATTACACCATCTCGAACTTGAATACAGAGCACTCTCTGTCTTATTTCTGCAAATCAGAATTACTCGACATGTACATAATTAATCTGCAAAAAATTTAATTCCATAAGCTTTATTCTTAGCTAATTAATTCCCAGACTGGAATCACCCAGATTTTACCCAGTCATAATTCCTTTATCACTCATAAATACTTATAAAATCATCTATAATTTTTTACTGATATCGAATTCTTTCTATTATGGATCACTCAACACATAATAGAAATGACACACAATCAAAATGGAATTCGATTTCTCATTAAACAAATAAATGTACAAATACAAGAAATCTGTTTACAATCTGACTTAGCCTGATCTACCTTTACATGGCCCTTTTCTCTTCCTCTCTCTTTGGATATGCCTGTAGGCTTACAATTAAATTTCCCTATGCGAATATACTATTTTTCTACCGTTTGTGCCTTTGAGGCTTTCCAATTATATACAAAAGGTTTTGTAACCAATTTTGGTTCGAATCCATAGGTTACTCAACAAAATCCTAAAAATCCTCTAAGTTCTCAATTAGTTCGTAAAATATCTTTGTAATCCCTTGAAGATCTCAACATTCAACTAAATCCTAAGGATCCTCCATAAATTATGAACTACTTTCTAATCTAAGATTTACAATATTTCAGAATATCTCGATCCACACCAATCACTCATCAATCACTCATGTTCTCCTACATTCGAGAACATTTACAAATATGCCTCTCAATATTTAATTAAATCTTATTCTAAATGTCTCACCTAAATCACTCAAAATATTGAAAATTATATAATTAAATACTTAGGAAAACCAACTCTTTTGAAAAACACAAGACCCCCTATATTCTACTAAATGTACAAATTTTCGGAACCATGATGCTCCTGCATCAATTCTCTTGACTTTACATGAGATAATGTTGTTTTGACAAGTTTTTCATCCTTCACTCCTTACATTTCTCTCCAAGGTGTAATAGTCATATCTTCTAGAAGGAGCTTCATTTCAGGCCCTGATTTACTGTTGGTACACATCAATGGTTTAGAATTCTTGACTTTCTGGCTTTTTATGTCGATGTTCTCCCAAATATCAAAAATCTCATTAATCAATTCTCATATCTCTCGGTTCTAAATGCCAACTGGAAAATTTCATCCATGCCTTTAAATATTTCAAAATTTAGTTTTCCACCCTTTGAATTGATTTTTTCCTCAATTTGATAACCTATTTCCATACAACATTCCTTCCAAAAGGCATGATCAACCTTTGTCTTATCCCCACCACATTTTTCTTCAAATTAATTATGAATAAATCTAACCTTTTGGATGAAATTAATAGACATCCTATACTCATTATTTGTATTATGATCACATGCCAATTACTTTTCTTTTGTATTTGTTAAATCGATATAAATGATACATTTCATTGTTTCAAAATGCGAGTTATTGGGATATTCCTCCAGCAATTACCTTTGAGCTTCTACATAATGGTTCGCCCCAAGTACATAATATTTGTATTCAAAAAATTTTGACTTTTCAATTGTTTATTTGTTGGGAACTTGAATTAGATCAACAAGAAGAACATAGTCAACCACATCTGCATATGGATTGTACCGCATCGATTTTTTCAAATTGTGAGTCATCAAATAGAAGGGATACTTTCTTGGAGAATCTCCTTATCATCAAATAGAAGGGAGACTTTCTTGGGAATTGTTTTTTTCTCTTTTATGGCTCTTCTCCTTTGTAACATCAGTTCTAATATGATCCTCAGTAGTGGGAAAATATTCCTCATATTTAGATTCAACTTCAACTTCCTCTTCTTCAAAAGTAACATGTTTACCTTTACTAGATTGATCACTTTTATAGAGTCTTGTAGCACCATGAAGTACTTTCTTTTGGTTCTTTCCCATATCTTCTTCTTCATGTTCATGAAAAATGTTGACTACATTCATAATATCTCTCTCTATAAAATATATTCCCCCAACATAATTAAAAGACCCTCAAAAAAATTTTGTCAAAAAAAATATAATATGCCAATAATAACTAAGCTATTAAAAATATAATGATAGAGTTAGAATAACGCAAAACACATAAATATAAATATAAATACTTACGATAATTTGTGCAACATCATTTACGATTTGTTTGCATATCCTTGTAGAATATTCTGTTGTTTTATACATCAGAAATGGAAAATGATATCTAATATTATCATGTGACTTGGGCAGTTTTGTAAGTATATAAAAATTTTTAGTATTCAACCTAATATATAAGTCTAGTACTTTTCCCATCAGCTCATAATGTCCATCATCAAAAATATTACTAGCACATAGATATAATTCTAGACCTTCGCCTTCTTTTTATTTCATAGACCATGCATATTTTGTATGCTTCAATTCTTTTGGTTTCTTCCAATATGAAATCAACTTATTTTCCTGTGGGGAGGTATATTATACATTTGTAGTAATTAACTAAGGTTGGGTTTGTTCAACATTAATTTTTGAGGGCCCACCTCCAGCTCTAGATGATCCGATTATTGACTGGCAAAAATATTCCTTAATGCCATTTTCCTGCAAAAATATATATCTACATATAAATGAGTAAAATCACAAAAAAAACAATACGTTATGTAAAAAAACAAAAAGAAAAAAATTTAAATACTAAAAAACACTAGAAACATGTACATCACCCCTTCGTGTAGTGTGATTTTACATTCATAAAAAATACCAACATAGAGAAACCATTCCTTAATTTTATTTTATTTTTTACATTTTCAACCCAACCCCCCTCACAATCGGGGAGGCTATTGTGGCTGGGCAAGCATGCACATTGGACCCCTCGGCAACTAGGGGATCTGATACTCAGAATCGTTGGCCCCACTACTTGCAAGGGGGTTCGGTGGGGGTGTTCGTGGGCATTGTGCAGTGGGCGAGAATGGGGGGCTGATTATGGGTTGGGTCGTGCATTTAGGTGGTTCACGTCGGGTCATACGTTTGGGTGGGTCGAGGTTAGGTCATGCATTCGAGCAAGTCAGGTCGGGTCATGCGTTCGAGCGGGTTGGAGTCGGGTCGTGCGTTCAGACGAGCCTGGTCGGGTCATGCGTTCGGTCGAGTCGGGGTCGGGTCATGCGTTCGGGTGAGTCGGGGTTGGGTCATGCGTTCGGTTCATGTGTTTATGCGGGTCGGGTCAGGACGTGTGTTCGAGAGGGTCAGGGTCGAGTCGTGCGTTCGGGTCGTGCATTCGTGCGGGTCAGGTTGGGTCATGCAAGGCTCGAACTGAAGCCCCCCGAACACACGACACAACCCAATACCCCTGAATGGATGACCGACCCTCCCTAACGCACAACACGACCCGAACCGCCCGAACGCATGACCCTACCCGCCTGAGCGCACGATGCAACCTGACCCGCCCGAACGCACGACCTGACCTAGGGCCCCTGCCAAGAAGCCTGACCCTGCCCCCACTCGAACGCATGACTTGACCTGCCAAAATGAATGACACGAACCACTTGAGCACATGACTCGACCCAGTGGGCCTGATTATGAGAATTGGCCCCCTACATGGATGGGGGGGCGATTATGGGAACTAGCCCCCTTACCTGGAACGGGGGCTGATTCTGAGTATCGGCCCCCATGCCTGGAAGGGGGGTTGATTCTCAGAATCGTTCCCCTTCTGAGAATCATCCCATTCTTAGAATCCATCACCATAGTTCGGGTTGTGTGTTCGGGCGAGTGAGGTCGGGTTGTGTGCGGCTCGGGTAGGTGCCCCCTTGTATGTGTGCCTGCCCGCAACATAAAGACACACACCAAAAATGCTTGACCGGACCTGTCTTGATGCACAACATGACCCGACCCACCCGAGTGCATGACCCGACCTAACCCAACCCGCCCAAACGCATGACCTAACCCAGGAGGGATGATTCTCAGAATCGCGCCCCTTATTTCTGGGCGTGTGTTCGAGCAGTTTGGGTCGTGTCGTGCACTCAGGCCGGTCAGGTCAAGTTACGCATTCGGGCGGGTTGGAGCATGCATTCAGGGGGTTTGGGCTTTTTGGTAAGGGGTGATTCTAAGAATAGACCCCCTACTAGGAAGGGGGCGATTCTAAGAATCAACCCCCTACCAGGCATGGGGGAAAACTCTGAGAGTTTTCCCCCTTACCTGGCAAGGGGTTGATTCTTAGAATCGTCCCCTTGCCAGGCAGGGGGGGTGATTCTTAGAATCGACCCCCCTAAGTTGGGTTGTGCATTCGGGAAGGTTGGGTCGAGTCGTTCGCTCGGGCGGTTCGGGTCGTGTGTTTGGGTGGGTCGAGTCATGTGTTTGGGGGACTCATGCCTGAGCCCCGCATGACCTGACCTGACCCGAACACACGACCCAACCTAACCCGCCCTAACGCACGACCCCACTTTCTCAAATGCACACGTTGTTGTGTTGTGGGTAAGCACGCCTACAAGGGGGCACCCGCACGATCCCCACTACGCCCACCCAAACATATTTCCCCCTTGCCAGTCAGCTTGAACGCATGACACAACCCGACCCGCCCTAATGCACGACATGACGCAACCTGTCCTAATGCATGACCTGACTCGCCCGAACGTACGACCCGACCCGACCCGTCGAATGCAAGACCCGACCAAGGGGGCTGAGTTGGGAGGGTTGATTCTCAGAATCGTCCTTCCTCCCTAGCAGGTGGCCAATTTTCATAATCATCCCCCTTGCCAGGTAGCCCAACCCCCCCAAACGGATGATCTAACCCGCTTGAATGCATGACATGAATGGACCAGCCTGTGCACATGACCTGACTGAACCCGCTCGAACGCACAACCTGGCACAGGGGAGCTATTCTTAGAATCAACCCCTCTGCCTACCATTGGGCCGATTCTGAGAATTGACTCTTTTGCAGGTAAGGGGTGGGGGGGGGGTGGGGTTTGGGGGGCTGATTCTCATAATTAAACCCCTTGCTAGGTAGGCTGACCCCCTCAAATGTGTGATCTGAATCACTTAAATGCACGACATAAACCAACCTTCTCAAACGCACAACCCGACTTTCCAGAGTGCACGACCTGACCCGACCCGCTCGAACGCATGACCCAACCCGACCCGCCTGAACGCACAACCCGACCCAAGGGGTCCAATTATGAGAATCGGTCCCCCTTCCTGGAAGGGGGGCCGATTATGAGAATCAACCTCCCTGCCTGTAAGGGGGGCAATTCTAAAAATCCGCCTGGGGCCTTCGAGGGGGCTGATTCTGAGAATCGGCCCCATGCTAAGGGGGGGGGGGCAATTCTCAGAATCACCCCCCCTACTTGATAGGGGGCCGATTCTCATAATCAACCCCCCAAGTAGGTTGGGGGGGGGGGCGGGGGGGGGGGGTTGATTCTCATAATCCGGCCCCATGGGTCGGGTCATGTGTTCGGTCGAGTCGGGCCAGGTCGTGCGCTAGGGAGGTTCGGGTTGTGCGTTCATGCGGGTCAGGTCATGTCATGCGTTCGGGTTGGTCGGGTTGAGCATTCGAGGGGGTCGGGTCGGGTCGTGCGTTATGGTCGTTTTGGTTATGCGTTCGGGTCGAGTTAGGTCATATGAGGCTCAGGTGGGTGCCCCCTTGTGGGCATACCAACCTGTAGCACAACAACACACATCCCGAATGCATGACAAGACCGGCCTGAATGTATGATATGACCTGACCCGCCCAAACGCATGGCCCAACCCAATGCGCCCGAAAGCATAACACGACCCAACCCGCCCAAATGCGCGACCCAAATCGACACACCGGAAAGCATGACCCAACCTAAGGGGGCTCTTTCTGAGAATCGACCCCCGTAGAAGGTAGGGGTAATATTCTTAGAATCAGGCCCCTGGGTTGGGTCGTGTGTTCGGGTGGGTCAAGTTGTGCATTCGGGTGGGTCCAGTCATGCATTTGAGTGGGTTGGGTAATTTATTGTGTTCAGGAGGGGGGGGGGGGGTTGGGTTTCCTGGTAGGGGGACAAATTGAGAATCGACCCTTGTGCCTAGTAGGGGGTCAGGCTAGGTAGGGGAGTTGATTCTCATAATCGTCCCTCTTAGGTCAGGTCATGCATTCGAGCAGGTCAGGTCGGGTTGTGCGCTCGGGTGGGTCAAGTCGTGCGCTCGTGGGGGTCGGGTCGAGTCATGCATTCAGGGTGTTAGCCACCTATAAAATTTGTCATATCAAATGGTGGCTAAATAATTTTTGAAGCCTTAAAGAAACAATTCTATTTCCAAATTGTTAGTTCTTGAAGTCTTAAGAAGACAACTTGTCCTTGAGTTAATCTTCACTGTTGTTTCCCTCTCAATTCTGAAAATCTGTTGTTTTCTTGAAGAAAAGACTGCTGCAAAAACTCCATTTTCCCCTCATTTTACCCCTACTTTCACTCATAATTAACCTCCATTTTATCCCCTTTTTCCCATAAAATTCCTCTATTTTTCCCTCATTTCCCTTCTTCCCTTCATAAAAACCCCTTTGATAAGGTTTAAAACTCCTTTTTTACCTTATTGGAAGCTTTGAAACCCTTTGAAAGTCCTTGAAAAATCATAAAAAACAATATTTTTAACTAAGGCCTTTAGCCCCCTTTGGCTAAGCCTTCAACCACTTCCCCACCATGCGACTTGGCGTTGAAACCAAGCGTTAAGGTCCTAGGCGCTTATCACAATTGGGGCGTTCATTGAAACGCATTTCTTTGTTACAATGAATCTCCAATTGCGATTGGCTCCTTTTTGTATAAACCCCGATCCTTTGCTTCCTTTGTAAAACCAAGAGCCCCGCAATCGGGCGCTAAACACCATATAAACCCCTCCCCGAAACAAATTTCCCTTTGTATTTTATAAAAATATGATTTTCTTATGTTTCAAAGAGTCCTGACGGTTATTGGTTGAAGCGAATCCCGACCGTTGATTTAAACCAATCAAACGATCATCGAGATCTCACATCGGAGATTTCATTGGATGCATTTGAATATTTTTTTTGATCTCCCCCGATTGGAAACCTCTCGATGGCTTCCCAGCCGTTGATCTTCCCCGCCAGGCCCAGATCCGATGGCCCACATCGCTCTGATTCATAAGCCCATCCCTCCGCCTTTGGACCTCCGATTCATTCCCCACCGTTGATTTGGTTCTAAGATCAACGACCCTTGTTCAATCGCATCGGCGCTCCTTTCCCTTTGCCCCCACCGATCGCGATCTTCCGATTGCATCTAGGCCGTCCATAAACTAAGATCCGATGGTCCAGATCAATCCTCGCACCCTTTGTTAATTTCATGAAAGCCCGCTTTATAAAGTTTTTTCGGTGAATACCAACAGTTGATCTCTGCAAATCAATGCCCACAATGACCCTTTCTCTGCCTGACCCCTGTGCCATATGTTATTTCATTAGCCCCAAGATTGAATCTGGGCCATCCATATTGAAGATCCAATGGTCCAGATTCAACCCGATAGGCCCAACTCCTTTGGGTCCTACCTTTCTCCAGATTAAATCTCCGTCGTCCATCCCTAATCTGACGATCAAGATTGAAACCACCTTGACCCTGCCCCATCTCTTTTAGCCCGTGCATCTCATCGCCATCGCGCTCTCCTCTCGACCGTCCGATCTAACGCCAGATCTGATGGCCAACACGCAGTTTCACCTAAATTTAAGCCCGAACGATAATGTTTCAAAATTATGTGATGAGGGCAGTTTTAAAAAGGCCACGTGTCGGCCAGTAATGCATATCGTGTTCAAAAAGGTAAAACTGACTTTCCTCCATTTTATCACGCGAAACCGGCTATTTTCTCAGCCGAAACCACCCTTCCCATTTACACTGCATTCCGTCATTTTTAATCTCCGCTGTTGATCTCTACAGATCAATGGTCCCAGTTTAATCTCGCTCTCAGTTCATCGCCCTCCACCCATCCTCCAAGGGGCTGTATAAAGCAATCTCCACCATTGATCTCCGTGGACTAATCTAATCCAACAACCCAGGATCATTCGAAAACCCCAATTTTCATTTTAACGCATTTTCCTTCCGCCAAAGGTTTTCACCCATTTTTCCTTCACATTTTCGTCTATTTCATTATAACACAACCCCTCCGCATTATATATCCATGATTGATCACGACTGTTGATCTTTGTATATCAACGACCCGGACTTAATCTCTTCCACCATTCATCCAACCGTCTCTCCTTTTGACCTCGGCAAAGTAATCCTCGCCGTTGGATGCTTACATCCAACGGTTGCGCTATAAACCTAAACCTCTGAAGCAGTTTTAACCTTCCCCGCAGGATTTTTCTAATTTTTATTTATTGTGCAAGTTTTAATGGTTTTTTCAAAAGTTTTAAAGGAAATTGAAGGCCGGGGATGACGATCCCCCAGGCCTTTATTCATCAAGAATATCATTCTACAGTGTTCAACGCCATGTTTCATCAGTCCCTCATGAGCACTGATGCCATTTTAAAACCCTCTGCGCACCTGCACATCAACAAGACATAGAAAAGCTAAATCAAATAGAGAGTATCAGTGTTAAAATATCGAGTCACAACAGAGATGAAGAATTAAAGATAGTTTACACAGTTTTGAGGGATTAAGGCCTAAATTGACTATCTAAAGCCTAATCCACTCAATTAAACGCAATTTGAAGAACAAAAGACACAATTTAGGCCCAATTATGCCTAACACACAGATCATAAACAAATTAACATTGTTTAAATAAAAACAATAATATCTTTCAATCCGAGAAAGCCTCCACTGCCACATCAGAGGATAATTGAATCCTCTCAGCTACCAAAAGCCACCTGCAGCCTCAAAGCATTCAAAAGAGGCATATTTATTGTCGTGAAAGAAGATATTAGCATAAAAACAGCTGAACAATTATTCCAAATCAAAGAAACTAATGTAAAATGTCAGCAGAGTTATTACAAGGATAAGAAATATCCTTAAAGACAAATCTTTTAATCCACTAAGCCTCGAAATCCAAACAGAGTTATGAAACAGAGATATAGATCAAATGTTTTCCTGCCTTATGCCTTGCATGGTTTTCAAGGCAGATAATTGCATTAACTATAAAATTAATGATACTCGAACCCTAGAAATATTTCCACCTCCTCATCTTCCTATAAAATCTTATTGAGGAGCACATTGTAAAGGGTTGGTTGCTGAACTTTGATATAACACTTGTGCTCGAAAATTTCTATATGTAAATAGTGTTCAGAGGCTCTTGAAGCTCTGTTTGTAATCAAATAAGTTAGGCTGAGAAGAGACGATGATTGCTATACTGAAACATTGGACTTGAAGGATGTAACTGGATTGACATCAATATACAAGCTGATTCTTGGGATCCTGGTCTATATTACTGGTGAAGTGCTTCTTTCTGTGTTATTCTTTTCCTTTTCATGTATGCCATTTTATCCACTTATTCTCTGATAAAGAATAGCAAGCATAGAGTTAGGATTTACTGTTTACAGTACCCTTCTCTGACTGATAAGATTTATCTCAATGTTTTCCTCCAAATTGTGTGTTTAAGAATGACTTAAGTTAAGTGTAAACATTATCAAGGAATGTTGGTTTGCCCCTGTCTTGATGTGCAAAGCTTGAAAGGAAGTTCTTGAATGATATTTTCATTATATACTCAGTAAAGTTAGACTAGAAAAGTTTATGGTTTGCCCTGTCTTCTAGTTTCTTTCTCCAAAGGTAATCTTGAAAGTTTCCCTAAGAGTATGATGAAAAAAGTTTAGATTTAAAAGTATCTAATCTGATCTTAGGTTATGCTTTGTTTTTCTTATCTGTTTTCATCCCTTTTGAAAGTAAATATGTGGATTACTGGATTATTTGTATGATAAGTTAGCTTTAATACAAGCTTGTCCAAAGAAGTCTATGGTTAGCCCTATCCTTTGGTTGGTTTTAAATAGTTACTTAAGAGGATTTTCTTGTTTGGAAAGAATGATAAATCCTAGTTGAAATTATTGTCTTTTTCCACCCCTTCAACACTTTTATTGTTCCATTCCATCATTTTATCTAAGAGATCTTGTGATATAGATGACTTGCCCCTTGGATCACTCTTAAAATTGTTGCACAATTAAACCCTTTTATGACTCCATAGCCCAATGGACTAAAAACTAGTGTCATATCTATCCTATCAGCCAAAGCTTGTTCTATTTGCTTATACCTTCACCCCTTTGAAACTCTTTCATTTTAGGACTTTCCACTCAACTAAAAATCATGCTCAACCATCCAAAACCAAACAAAAAACATTGTTCTTAATAACTAGCCTAATATCACATTCAAGAGCCTTAAAGATAAATCAATATTTGCACTTATAGAGAGATCCCTCTCTGGATTCAGGAGGGCTAGATCCTAGAATCCCAAAGTGGTTCAAGTGTTCTCTCCGCAGCTTTAATTTCACCAATCTGCTGAAATTACGGGGAGATAACATTTCTGGCGACTCCACTGGAGAATTCTGAGTTAGTGAGAATCTAAGTACACCTTAAGACTCCAGAAAGCCCTTGATTCAAGAACATTTGGTATATTAGCCAGTTGAGCCACCAGGCATAACATTTCTGGCAACTCCGCTGGGGATTGTGAGTTGAAATCCTTAAAACAAGACACTCAGTTTTCAGTGAGTACAAGTAGCCCTCTTCAAGCACTACCAAGCAAATGGTAATCCTGATAAAACTTATTTGAATCAGTGACAAACTAAGGAAACATTAGGATTATCATAAGAACTTATCAAACCCTTGAAGGATCAACTAACTTAGCCATTAGAGTAAAATTTCTTTGTCTCATCACCATAGCTAAGTGTTGAAATAGATTTAGGACACTCTTAGAACCTATAGGACTGAAAAAACTCAGAAAACCCAAAAATATTTCAGATTGGTATTCAAATAAACATGGTGGTGGACCATAAAACCTTTTACCTCCAAAAGAGCTTAAAATTTCCACCTGGTGACTCAAAAATCCTAAAAAGACCTTAAGACTCCATTGGGAAGACCCATTATCATCATAAAATCATATAAAATCAGTTCGAGGACTTTAGGATTAAATTTTTCTTGTTTAAAAGATTAGTCAGCCTCTTAAAGATTGTCATATTTGGTTAAAATTTTCTTGTTTAGTTGGGTCTGAAAAACACAGCAATAGTGGCTCCTAGAAAGATTCATATTAGAGCCTACCCCGACCCTAACCCTCCTGAGATAGTTGATAACCCTGAAAGAATTCTTAGGAAGTCTCCTGAGGTTAAATCTTCAACTGTTTTCAGATCACCCCTTAGAGCTAATTTTGTCCCTGAAAACCTTGCAGCTCTACAAGAATCACAAGTTGACTTAAGAAATCCATTTAGAACTAGGTCACTTGATGATATAGATCAGCTAGATTCAAATTCTTCACTTTCATCCCCTGATAAAAGTGAACATCTTGGTAGCAGAGAAACTACACCACCTGATTTACATTTCCTTCACAATTTAGGTGTCTGTCATCCAAGATCAGCTCAACAATATATTTATGGTACATCCACATCTATTCTTCATACATCCACTGTCCAAACCACTCCATTCCAGCCCACTTTCCCTCTTGTCAACCCACCACTTGTAAACCCCCCACTATTTCCACAACCTCCTATCATGGCAACATGGTATGCTCCCCTAGTCCTTCCTTTACCCTTAGTCAATCTCCCACAAGACTATGAGTCCAAGATACCATTGTATGATGCCAGTAATGCTACTACTACTTCACAACATGTGGATAAGATGAATGACTACTTTGACAGAAATGAAATTGATGATGAAACTGTCAAAATTAGACTATTTGCTCAGAGTTTAGGGGGAGAATTAAGAAAATGGTTCAAAGGCTTAACCCCTCACAGTATTAATGATCTCCAAGCCTTCCATTAGATATTATTAAACAAATGGGAAGTGAGAAAAAACCCTCTCCAAATACTTTCGGACTACAAGAATCTCCAAAGAAACGCTGGGGAAAGTGTACAAGCCTATTGCACTAGGTTTAACAGTGTTTATAATGCCCTTCCCCCAGATTTAAAACCTCCACAAGGCTCATCTTTAAACAAGTTTCCTGAAGGATTTGATCCTGAGATGGCCTATCAGCTAAGAGAGAGAGATCCTTTGAATCTTGAAGATATGCAAAAAGGAGCTCTTGTTGTGGAAGTTAATTTAATGGAGAAAAGAGCAAGAATAAGAAATGAGAAAAAAGTGTCCTTTAGAGAGGAATCCACACCTTCCACATCTAGCTCAAATATGGAGAGAATGATGGAGGAGATGATGAAAAAGATGAGCATAATTGAGAGAGCACAAGCCAGTCAAAACCAAATAGCCCCTCAAAACAGAAATCAAAACCAAAATCAGAATTTTAGGAGAAACCAGCCTCAAAACAGACCAAGGGTGGATGATCAACAGATCACTCCTTTTCATCAAAACTATGTAGGTGAGGTTGAATAAAAATTAGAACAAAAAGAGGAGGATGATATAAACATGTTGGGAGTAGATAATGATGACTTTGAAGTTCATTACAATAGAAAACAAGGTCTATATACATCCTATGATGACAAAAGAGTAGAAGATGAATGTTATTATCAAGAAATGGAAAATTCATAGAAACCACAGAGGAATATGACCTTAGGAGTAAAAGCAATAAGGAAACTCCCAAAACTGAAACCTCTGAAAAATCTACACAAAACAGCACTGCAAATAAACCTAAAGTTACAAAGCAGAAAGACAAAACAGTGGTTGTAAATTCTGATAAAAATAAGGAGAAAAGCACTCAAAGTACTGAAAAGCAAAGTGCAGACCTTAGTAGTGTTAGCACCTCAGCTAGTGCTCATGTTAAAACAATTTTGACAAATGTAAATAGAGAAAATAAGCAAGTTGATCTTGCTAACAAAATGGTGGTTAACTAAGCTGAAACAAACCTTGTAAGAGGTTAGTTACCTTTCAGTTTGGAGCAGGAAATTGCCAAGATAAAGATTCATGTTCCCCTTACTGAATTAGCCACCCAAAATGTGTACAGATCCCAAATTTTGAAGGCTTTTAACATAGAAGAGAATAATGACACTTTCAATATTAATGATGACCAACCAAAGCTTATATTTGGTCCTAAGATTGAAGGTAGATATCAAGAAGGACCTGTTCCTCCTTTTTATGTAAGTTTACAGATTCATGACAAGATTTTGCACAACGCTATGCATGACTCAAAGGCCTCCCACAATTTAATGCCCAAAGATGTAATGGAGAGCCTAGGCCTTGAAATCACTAGTCCATACAAAGATCTTTACTCCTTTGACTCAAGCAGAGTGAAATGTTTAGGCTTAATCAAAGACCTCTGTGTAAACCTAGCACAAATTCCAGCCAAATGTTTAGTAATGGATATTGTAGTGGATGATGTACCCCCAAAGTATGGTATGTTGTTATCAAGATCTTGGGGAGCTAAGCTACAAGGAACTATGCATATGGATATGACATATGCGACCATCCCTGTTTTTAATCAGACAAGAAGACTTTATAGGGAGTCTCATATGCAATACATGGTTACTAGCCAAGAGAGACCGCAAAATTCTCCCCTTTATTCTGTAAATACAGGCCTTGACTCATTTATCCTTTTCAATGATGAAACATTCAGTGAACAAGTGACCTTAACCGAATTAATGGCAGATAGAGAGGAGGAAGAAAACAACACAGAAGTGTCAAAACAGTTTGCTAAACTCAAAAACTACAACAAACAAAACATAGGTCTAGAACTACAAATCATTCATCCATTGCTTTTAAACCTTGAGAGTCAAGAAAGTAGTCCTCAACACAATGAAAAACCTGAGGAATTAAAAAAAATTCAACATAGTGCTGATCTTCAAGAACAATCCAAAAGCACACTAGTTGAAGAGGGTAATAACCAAATTGATGAAACCAAAACTAGTCCTCTTTGGAGTATGAACTTTGATGGGTCTTGCACTAGGAGCAATGCTGGTGCAGGCGTCTGGATACATAACACTGAGAACAACCACACAGAAGGCCATTCCTACAGATTAAATTGTCAGTGTTCGAATAACATAGCGGAATACGAATCCCTTCTTTTAGGCTTACACTTGTTGAAGAAATTAGGAGCCAAGAGAATTAAAGTGCATGGGGATTCAGAGTTAATCATTAGGAAAGTAAATGGGGAATATAGTGCCAAACACCCCAGACTTAGAGCCTATAGGAACGATGTCATGGATTTATTGAAAACTTTTAAGGAATCCCAACTTATTTTTTTCCCAAGAGAAAAGAATATCCGTGCCCACAGTTTAGCTTTTTCTGCTAGAACATGTTTAACACCATTTGAAACCAAACAATGCACAACTCAAATTAAATTGAGACCAACTGTCCCTGATAATGAGAAATATTGGAAAGTCTTTGATGGAGACAAACAAATAGAAGACTTCCTGCAATCTAGAAATGAATTTGAACTACCAAGTTCAGATTCAGACTGTCCTAGTGAAGAAAATCTACTTGATAAAGAAGAAGAGTCTCCAGAGATGGCTGATGTAAATATGTTGTCTAACAAACTTGAAAACATAACAGAAATTGTTGCAGGGTTAGAAAAAGAAGACTTAGAAACTCTGCAGTCTAACAATCAAAGTTTTCCAAAGGGACTGGTCCCTTTAGAAGAGCTGTTTGATTTCAATGATGTGGCCAAGAAACCCAAACTGGAGCCTGTTGAATCTGAAGGTGAAGAGTGTAATCTAGGCAGTGAACTAGAACCAAAGATGATCAAACTATCTAAGACTTTACCAGCGCATATCAAACTCAAATACATAGAGTTGTTTAAAGAATTTTCTGATGTTTTTGCTTGGAGTTATGAGGATCTAAAATCCTATGACATTGAAATAATTCAGCACAAGATACCTCTCAAAGAAAATCAAAAGCCATTTAAACAAAAACTGCGCAGAATAAACCCTGTTTAGTTACCTTTGGTTGAGAAGGAAATCAAGAAAATGTATGAAGCTGGTATTATTGTCCCTATTAGATATTCAGAGTGGGTGTCTAATCTAGTGTCAGTTAGGAAGAAAACAAGAGAGATTAGGCTTTGTATAGACTTTAGAGACTTAAACAAAGCCTCATTGAAGGACAACTACCCTTTACCCAAGATGGATCATATTTTACAAAGGGTAGTTGGTTCTAAAAGAATTTCTTTGCTAGATGGCTACTCAGGATACAATCAAATATTAGTACATCTTGATGATCAACTCAGGACAACTTTTACTACACCTTGGGGCACCTTCATGTATGTGAAAATGCCCTTTGGTTTAATGAATTCTGGTGCTACTTTTCAGAGAGCCATGGACATTGCATTCTCGGAAGAATTTGGCTACTTCATCATTATTTACCTTGATGATGTCACTTTTTTTTCTAAGACAGATGAAGAGAACTTAGAACACTTGAGAAAAGTATTTGAGAAATGCAGAAAGTTTGGGATATATTTAAATCCAAAGAAAACATTGTTTGGTCTCCAAGAAGGTAAAATTCTTGGGCACATCATATTAGAAGAGGGGATAATGATAAAACCGAAGAGGATTGAGGTTATATTGCAAATCACTCATCCTAGAAACATCAAGGAACTTCAATCTTACATTGGAAAGATTAATTTCTTGAGAAGGTTCATACCCAACTTAGTTGAACTCCTTAGAAACATTACAAATATGATGAAAAAGGAACAAGGAGTTAAGTGGACCTTAGAAGCAAAGAAATATTTTGAGCTAGTAAAACAAGCATTAACCAAAACACCAGTTCTAATAAGTCCTGATTTTTCAAAAGATTTTACATTTTTTCATTTGCATAAGAACATATAATAGATGTTATCCTATTGCAGAAAAATCCACAGGGACAAGAGAAGCCCATTGCATTCTTTAGCAAGGCATTGAGAGATGCTCCTTTGAAGTACAACATTATGGAAAAACAAGCCTTTGCCTTAGTCAAAGCCTTAAAAGACTTCAGAGTTTACATTTTTCACTCCCACATCATTGCCTTTGTCCCAAATTCAGTTGTGAAAGACATTCTAACACAAGACCCAGACAGTAAGAGAGGTAAGTGGATAGCTATGATACTTGAATATGATTTAGAAATCAAGCCCACTAAACTCATTAAAGGCCAAGAACTAGCTAGATTAATGGCTGAATCGAATTTTGAAGTTCTTGATATAAATATGATAAATGCTTTAAATGAACAAGAGGAATTTTCAACTCCCATTGTTGAAGACCATTTTATGAATTTCTCTTGGTATGCTGATATTCTATATGTTTTTCTCAATTTGAATACACCTCTTGGTTTATCAAAAACAAAGGCAAGGTTTTTAAAGTTAAAAGTTGTAAACTACTGCATTATAGATAAATGTCTTTATTGGAAAAATGCAAGTGGAATTTTGCTTAAATGTTTGCCTGAGAATGATGCAGAGAAGGTTAAGCACGAGTTCCATGAAGGAGAATGCGGAGGCCACCTCTACTGGAAGACTACAGCAAACAAAATCCTTAGAGCCAGTTATTATTGGCCCACCCTCTTTCTACATGTTCACAATATGATAATTACCTGTCATAAATGCTAACTTTTTGAAGGCAAAAGAAAGTTTCTTCCTTTACCTTTGCATCCAATCACTGTTGAAGCTCCTTTTCAACAGTGGGGACTTGACTTCATAGGAGAAATCCATCCACCCTCATCTTCCCAACATAGATGGATTCTCACTGCAACGGACTACTTTACCAAATGGATAGAAGCCATCACTTCTAGGCAATCCAATGACTCTATCATCATAAAATTCATTGAGACTCATATCCTCTCTAGATTTGGTTGTCCTAGGAAGATCATCACTGATAATGCAGCAACATTTAGGTCCAAGAAGATGGTTGAATTCTGTCACAAATATCAGATTACATTGGGCCATTCTACTGCTTATTACCCTCAAGGTAATGGGCTAGCAGAATCCTCAAACAAAATTTTGGTAAACATAATCAAGAAGTTGTTGGAGGACAACAAGAAGTCTTGGCACACAAAGCTAGTACATGCACTATGAGCTAACAAATTAACACTTAAGAAATCTATTGGAATGTCACCCTATCAACTTGTGTATGGTACGTATGCAATTTTTCCAACCAGCCTTGGTGTGCCAGTTATGAAGTTGATTCAAGAAGTGCAGTCTGAAGACAATGACATGATTAGAAGGATAAATCAGACCATACATCTTTAGCAAACCAGAGAAGAGGTCTATAACAGAGCACTACAAAAGCAAGAGAGCATCAAAAAGTTTTTTGACAGAAGGACAAAAGCCAGTAATTTCAACATTGGGGACAAAGTGTTAAAATGGGACTTAAGGAGAGAAGACAAGGGCAAGCATGGGAAATTTGATAACTTATGGCTTGGCCCTTATCTCATTCATTCTACTGCTGGTAACAATGCTTATTTCTTGCAGCAATTGAATGGAGCTAAACTGTTTGGGGGTCCTGTCAATGGCAAGATTCTCAAACATTATTTCTCTTGACCCATATCAGTTTGGAAGCCTTTTTATCTTTTTCTCATTATAAATATTTCATCCATCATTGCATTCAAAGTTATAAAAATCAAAAATACAAAAACAATAGAAGAGAGAAAAGAGGGCAGAGAGAAAACAAGAAAAGTACAGCCCCATACCAAAAGAGAGAAACAAAATTTGAGAGTGCGCAAGCTCAAATGCCACTCCTAAAAAACACACTTCCATTTAGTCATACAGTTTAATCATGACTAACTAGATTTCAATTTACTGCTGATAGGTTAGTGAAATAGATTTGCCAAACAGTTTAATCTTGGCTTATCAGTTAGGTAGATTAGGATAGAAGAAAAAAAGGTTTAAACAAGCTCAAAATCCGAACCTAAGACTCCAAAAGAAGAATGACTCTAATATGTTTAAATCATGAGTCAAAGATAGAAGTAAACTAGTTCTAATAAGCCCAAAACTTGAACCAGAGAACAAAGAAAAAACATCTCAAACAAACTCAAAAATAGAGCTGAAGAAAAGAGAAGGATGTGCTTAAAACTTTCAGATCTTAAGCCTTCACCATTTTGATTTAATTTTCTGCAAATAATAATCTATGTGCAGCTTGTTTTTATTCCATAGATCAGCAACAAGTTAGACTGTTCAATCCTGACTTGTATGCTTTTAAATTTCTTGTTTTAGAAATTAGAGAATGAAAATCTGTTAGACAGTCTAATCCTAACAGATAGTAGTTATGTAGAGAATCTTATGAACTCAACTGTTTAATCTGAGTTCATGGAGAAATAAGAAGTAGACTTAGATTAGTTTTTTTCTTTCAAAAGAATAAAATGTTTGTAAAAGATTTTGCCAATCCAAATGCACTCTGAAAGAAGAAAAAATGTTAGATAAGTAGGATTGGGTAGTTAGAAAGCTTGTTTGATAGAGTTCCATTGTTTTTCATGGCTGCTAACATTATCAAAACAGAATAAGATCATCCAAGTGAAGAAAAGTTACAGCCCAATGGATGAGGCATTGATCAACCCCCTAGAGAATACAAGTCCGAAGTTCTTGACACCTTCAAGAAGGTGCCATCCCCATGTGGAGCCACTGTTAGCCACCTATAAAAATTTTCATATAAAATGGCGTCTAAATCATTTTTGAAGCCTTCAAGAAACAATTCTATTGCCAAATTGTTATTTCTTGAAGTCTTAAGAAGACAACTTGTCCTTGAGTTAATCTTCACTGCTGTTTCCCTCTCAATTCTGAAAATCTGTTGTTTTCCTGAAGAAAAGACTGTTGCAAAAACTCCATTTTCCCCTCATTTTACCCCTGCTTTCACTCATAATTAACCTCCATTTTATCCCCTTTTTCCCATGAAATTCCTCTATTTTTCCCTCATTTCCCTTCTTCCCTTCATAAAAATCCCTTTGATAAGGTTTAAAACTCATTTTTTACCTTATCAGAAGCTTTGAAACCCTTTGAAAGTCCTTGAAAAATCATAAAAAACAATATTTTTAACTAAGGCCTTTAGCCCCCTTCGGCTAAGCCCTCAACCACTTCGCCACCATGCGACTTGGCGCTGGAACCAAGCGTTAAGGTCCTAGGCACTTATCGCAATCGGGGCGTTCATTGAAACACATTTCTTTGTTACATTGAATCTCCGATTGCGATTGGCTCCTTTTGTATAAACCCCGATCCTTTGCTTCCTTTGTAAAACCAAGAGCCCTGCAATCGGGTGCTAAACACCATATAAACCCCTCCCCGAAACAAATTTCCCTTTGTATTTTATAAAAATTTGATTTTCTTATGTTTCAAAGAGTCCCTATGGTTATTGGTTGAAGAAAATCTCGATCATTGATTTAAACCAATCAAACGATCATCAAGATCTCGCATCAGAGATTTCATTGGATGCATTTGAATATTTTTTTTGATCTCCCTCGATTGGCAACCTCCCGATGGCTTCCCAGCCATTGATCTTCCCTGCCAGGCCCAAATCCGACGGCCCACATCGCTCTGATTCATAAGCCCATCCCTTTGCCTTTGGACCTCTGATTCATTCCCCACCGTTGATCTGGTTCTAAGATCAACGACCCTTGTTCAATCGCATCGGCGCTCCTTTCCCTTTGCCCCCACCGATCGCGATATTCCGATTGCATCTGGGTCGTCCATAAACTAAGATCTGATGGTCTAGATCAATCCTCGCACCCTTTTTTAATTTCATGAAACCCTGCTTTATAAATTTTTTTCGGTGAATACCAGCCATTGATCTCTGTAGATCAACGGCCCACAATGACCCTTTCTCCGCCCGACCCCTGCGCCATATGTTATTTCATTAGCCCCAAGATTGAATCTGGGACGTCCATATTGAAGATCCAATGGTCCAGATTCAACCCGATAGGCCCAACTCCTTTAGGTCCTACCTTTCTCCAGATCGAATCTCCGTCGTCCATTCCTGATCTGACGGTCAATATTGAAACCGCCTTGACCCTGCCCCACCTCTTTTCGCCCATGCATCTCATCTCCATCGCGCTCTCCTCTCGACCGTCCGATCTAAAGTCCCAGATCTTACGGCCAGCCTACAGTTTCGCGTAAATTTAAGCCCGAACGATAATGTTTCAAAATTACGCGATGAGGGCGGTTTTAAAAAGGCCACGTGTCGGCCAGTAACGCATATCGCGTTCAAAAAGGTAAAACCGCCTTTCCTCCATTTTATCATGCGAAACCAATTGTTTTCTTAGCTGAAACCACCCTTCCCATTTACATTGCATTCTATCATTTTTAATCTCCGCCGTTGATCTCTGCAGATCAATGGTCCCAGTTTAATCTCACTCTCAGTTCATCGCCCTCCACCCATCCTCCAAGGGGTTGTATAAATCAATCTCCGTCGTTGATCTCCGTGGACTAATCTAATCCAACGACCTAGGATCATTCGGAAACCCCAATTTTCATTTTAACACATTTTCCTTCTGCCAAAGGTTTTCACCCATTTTTCCTTCGCATTTTCGTCTATTTCATTATAACACATCCCCTCTGCATTATATATCCACAATTGATCATGACCATTGATCTTTGCATATCAACGGCTCGGACTTAATCTCTTGCACCATTCATACAATCGCCTCTCCTTTTGACCTCAGCAAAGTAATCCTCGTCGTTGGATGCTTTCATCTAATGGCTGCGCTCTAAACCTAAACCTCTGAAGCAGTTTTAACCTTCCCCGCAGGATTTTTCTAATTTTTCTTTATTGTGCAGTTTTTAATGGTTTTTTCAAAAGTTTTAAAAGGAAATTGAAGGTCGGGGATGATGATCCCCCAGGCCTTTATTCATCAAGAATATCATTCTACAGGGTTCAACGCCATGTTTCATCAGTCCCTCGTGAGCACTGATGCCATTTTAAAACCCTCTGTGCACCTGCACATCAACAAGACATAGCAAAGCTAAATCAAACATAGAGTATCAGTGTTAAAAGATCCAGTCACAACAGAGATGGAGAATTAAAGATAGTTTACACATTTTTGAGGGATTACGGCCTAAATCGACTATCTAAGCCTAATCCACTAAATTAAACGCAATTTGAAGAACAGAAGACATAATTTAGGCCTAATTAAGCCTAACACACAGGTCAGAAACAAATTAACAGTGTTTAAATAAAAACAATAATATCTATCAATCCGAGAAAGCCTCCACTTCCACATTAGAGGCTAATTGAATCCTCTCAGCTACCAAAAGCCACCTGCAGCCTCAAAGCATTCAAAAGAGGCGTAGTTATTGCCATAAAAGAAGATATTAGCATTAAAGAAACTAAACAGTTATTCCAAATCAAAGAAACTAATGTAAACTGTCAGCAGAGTTATTACAAGGATAAGAAATAGCCTTAATGTCAAATATTTTAGTTCACTAAGCCTCGAAAGCCAAACAGAGTTATGAAATAGAGATATAGATCAGATGTTTTCCTGCCTTATGCCTTGCATGGTTTTCAAGGCAGAGAATTGCATTAACTGTAAAATTAATGATACTTGAACCCTAGAAATATTTCCACCTCCTCATCTTCCTATAAAATCTTATTGAGGAGCACATTGTAAAGGGTTGGTTGCTGAACTTTGATATAACACTTGTGCTCGAAAATTTCTACATGTAAATAGTGTTCAAAGGCTCTTGAAGCTCTATTTGTAATCAAATAATTTAGGTTGAGAAGAGAAGATGATTGTTGTACTGAAACATTGGACTTGAAGGATGTAACTAGATTGACATCAATATACAAGCTGGTTCTTGGGATCCTGGTCTATATCACTGGTGAAGTGATTCTTTATGTGTTATTGTTTTCCTTTTCATGTATGCCATTTTTTCCATTTATTCTCTGATAAAGAACAACAAGCATAGAGTTAGGATTTACTGTTTACAGTACCCTTCTCTAACTGATAAGATTTATCTCAATGTTTTCCTCCAAATTGTGTGTTTAAGAATGACTTAAGTTAAGTGTAAACATTATCAAGGAATGTTGGTTTGCCCCTGTCTTGATGTGCAAAGCTTGAAAGGAAGTTATTGAATGATATTTTCATTATATATTCAGTAAAGTTAGACTAGAAAAGTTTATGGTTTTCCCTGTCTTCTAGTTTCCTTCTCCAAAGGTAATCTTGAAATTTTCCCTAAGAGTATGTTGAAAGCAGTTTAGATTTAAAAGTATCTGATCTGATCTTAGGCTACGCTTTGTTTTTCTTATATGTTTTCATCCCTTCTAAAATTAATTATGTGGATTACTGGATTGTTTGTCTGATAAGTTAGCTTTAATACAAGCTTGTCCAAAGAAGTCTATGGTTAGCCCTGTCCTTTGGTTGGTTTTAAACAGTTACTTAAAAGGATTTTCTTGTTTGGAAAGACTGATAAATCCTAGTTGAAATTATTGTTTTTTTCCACCCCTTCAACACTTTTATTGTTCCATTCCATCATTTTATCTAAGAGATCTTGTGATATAGATGACTTGCCCCTTGGACCACTCTTAAAATTGTTGCACAATTAAACCCTTTTATGACTCCTTCGCCCAATGGACTAAAAACTAGCATCATATCTATCCTATCAGCCAAAGCTTGTTCTGTTTGCTTATGCCTTCACCCCTTTGAAACTCTTTCATTTTAGGACTTCCCACTCAACTAAAAATCATGCTCAACCATCCAAAACCAAATAAAAAACCCTTGTTCTTAATAACTAGCCTAATATCACACAAAAAAGCCTTAAAGATAAATCAATCTTTGCACTTATAGAGAGATTCCTCTCTGGATTCAAGAGGGCTAGATCCTAGAAACCCAAAGTGGTTCAAGTGTACTCTCTGCGGCTTTAGTCTCACCAATCTGCTGAAATTACGGGGAGATAACACAGGGGGGGTGGTTCGGGTCATGGGTTCGGTGGGCACCCACCAGAGCCCTGCACAACAAGAGCCAACCCGCCTAAGCGTACAACTCAACTTGCTCAAACACACATGCTAATGTGTTGCAGGCGGGCATGTCAGCAAGGGGGTGCCTGCCCTAGCCCGACGGTGCCTGCTTGAGCCTCGTGGCCCCTGCTCAAACAAATCAGCCTCCCTGCTAGGAATCCTAAACCCCCCCAATGCACAACCTGACCTGCCCAAACACACAACATGACCAAACCAACACGAACTCAAGACCTAACCTACCTGAGCTCACGAACCGACTCGACCTGCCGAAACATACGACCTGAGCCAGGGGGAAGAATTATAAGATATGGCCCGCCCTACTTGCCAAGGGGTTGATTCTAAGAATCACCCCCTTGCGAGCCAAGAGGGGGTGATTCTGAGAATTAGCCCCCATGTCAAGTAGCCTGACTCCCTCGAATGCATGACCCGGCCTGACTAAATCCACGACACAACCCGCCCGAGCTCACGACCAGACTAGACCTGCCCAAACATACAACCTGAGCCATGGGGACTGATTTGGAGAATAGGCTAGCCCTAATTTCTAAGGGGGGAATTCTAAGAATCGCCCCCCTATGAGGCAGGAGGGGGTGATTCTGAGAAATTACCCTGTAATATCCCAAATGGGAAACATGCAACAATATTAAACAATACTACAAAAAATAATGCAGTTTAGCCAGGTAAGAGCAGGAGGCCAATATGGAGACCCTTCTTTATCATTTATAATAGCAAATCAGATGTATAATTAATCCCATAAGATGCACAAGAGGAAATAGAAGTCTCCAGTGAAGAAATATCCTCAAAAAGAGGTGCAACAACTAGACATATGAACCAAAACTGCCTTGACAATGTTATTTTTATTAGGCCGCAATAGCTTTTGATTAAAACTTAGATCTAGAGCAAAATAATGCATGAAAATTCAGATCTATGACAGATCCATACACTATAAAGGCTCTCCTTCAAATACCCCTTGGGGTTTTCAAAAATACATGAAGCACATGGAGTACATATGAGATCTAAAAGCTGCAAATCTGCAAAAATATTTAGAATTACAGGAATGTTCAGATCTGATCTGATGTATACAATAATATTATCCTCTTCAGTGGATATCAAAGGTGAAGGGCAGATCCCCAACACATGAAAAACACTCCTCCAAAATGTTATGCCAAAAGTCCCTACAACAACACCTACAGAGAAAGGTAGATCTGGAAGAAAAACTAAGTTGCAGGGTTTAAGATAAGTTTGGCCTGATGCCAATATCTGGATCTGATGCTCCAATGATCCAATACTCTCCTGCCAGTGGAATAGAAGACTTTCCCACTGAAAAGAGGCACTATATTTACCTATATCTAAGTAGATCTAGCCTCCACTTGCTGCAGCTTACAAAGACAACCAAACCCTCAACAAGATCTACGTTGTAGTTGGAAGAAGAAGCTTGGCCTTTAGCCTGATAGTGGACAATAAATGCAAGACTCCTCCAAGAGGCCTCTCAAGGAAAGAGATGGGATCCCTAAATAGGAAATCCTTGTGCTAAACAACACTATTCTCTGCTAAATAGCAAGGAGAATGAGATATGTCTAAACAAACAATATACTCTGAAAAATGTAATCACATCAACAACCCCTTCCATGCTACCATCCTCTTCCTTTTATAATTTGAGAGCTTGCAAACACTAAACCACCTTCATTGAAATGGCTCCTTTCACATGAACCATCTCCATCTAAAACTGCGTTGTGCATCATTGATGGCCACTCCTCCAAGACAACGTTGTTGATTTGGTCATGGTTGACCCAATCAAAAGTTTCAGCCCCTTTCACACCTAAGGGTGCTCATTTACATAGCCCAAATTTAGATTTTTTCACATGTGGCATTGAATTATTCACTGTTTTTAGGAGTTTTATGATCCTCCTTTACAATTTATTCATGAAACAGAAAAGAAAAAGAAAATTGAATATTCCCATTAGCTTAGGACTAATTAGGAATATTACGGTCCTCCCCTCCAAAATGTTGCTTGTCCTCAAGAAACTGATAAGGTGAGTGTTGCAAGTCATCTCTTCCTCCTTTGGTGACACACACATGAGTTATACTTCTTCCATAGGCCAAGTGTTCACCAAAACATCCCTCCATGACTTGTTCCTCCAAATTTCTCATGAGATGCAAATAGTCCATCTCATAAGGAGACAAAAGATCACATGAAACAAACATGGTTTTCCCAATGTTCTCCCCGAAATATGAGACATAAGGTACATGGAGAATATCCATCCCATGGGGCACATGCATACCTTCCATCCTTCCTCCATACATCCCCATAAAAAGTACAAGTACATCATCAATGTAGGGGATCAAAACAATGTACATACAAACAGAAATTTGTACATATGGAGGTGGGTCATAGTCCCACATGTGGAACCAGTGCAGGGCATCTCTTGCTTGCATCAGATCTAGATGTGGTAAGTGGTTTTCCCACCACTTACTTGCTGCACATACCATCTCACCATAGCTGGAAGTGTGAGATATATTTGGTGCCTTAGGAAAGCACCCATCATGTTGAAAAATATCCCTCTTCCCTCTAAGGGAGTGGCCAAATTCAGAAATTTTTGTGGCCCAATATTTGATATGAAGTTTACAAGATATAATACTTCTCCTTGGAGCCATGGCCTACATAAATATGGTGAAATAATGCATATAATCAGAATATAAAACATGTATTACAAGAGCATGTTCTCCTCATATTAGTGGAGTGGTGCATAGATCTATCCTCTTCCTCAAAGAGAGAAAGAGAGGGCTGATTTAACTCTCCCATAGAGTTATGTTGCTACTCCATCTCCACATGGTACATGCACCTTTGACAATGCTGATATAGTTCTCTCTCAAAGCCCTCCCAATAGTAGCTCCTCAAGATGATATTGTTGAGCTTCATGGAATATGTTTGGCTGAAACAGAACTCTAAATATGCCCTTTGTAGCAACTCCTTCTTGAGCTTGGAGGCTCTAGACAAGAAGATCCTACCATGATTATAGATGAATCCATCTAGGATTGAATAGCTCCCAACATGTAGCAAGTCATCAAGAATCATGCATGTGTGAAGATCCTTGGAATATTCCACCAACAGTTGGGATTTCCAATATGGATCTAAACTCTTCAACAATGACAGCGCTGATAATGTGTCAACTGAATTGTCTGCCAAGTTGTTGCTCTCCTCCTTGACTTTTCCCATGCCAAATGTGTATGTTGGAAGGCCATGCCTCCCATTCTTCTCCTTCTTGACATCTCCCATGCCAAAGGCATAAGGTGGAAGGTTGTTATCCCTCCCTTTCTGCCCTTCTTGCATATGCACATGCTCAAAAGAAAATGGAAGTTCTTAGAAGTTAGTCACCCATGGGAGGCTATCATCTATCCAAAACCTCCTTGGTTTTTCCAAAGTATGCATGTGTGACCACCATCTCTCATCATGCATGGAAGAGTGCCTCCTGATTCTTCATAGTCAAGGATTGCCTTCCTTGCTCCATGATGGTGTCATTCTTCATCCTTTCTTAGCATAGTATGAGATGAGAGAATGGATAATGGTGATAAGGGAAAAATAATTTCCCTCTCCTTGAGCCTTCCCCATACACTTAGCGTTGTAGTATGGTCTTCTAATGCTCCCTTATTCCTTGGATCTATGAAAGGAGCATCTATGCATGAAACATCTTTCACCAAATCTGAATCAGGTGGTCTCCCAGGTGGTTTACCACAAGATAATTATGTCTCATGACTCATTTCCATGTGAATGACAGATGGGAATATCTTATGACTGCTTCCACTGCACAAATCCATCTCTGATTTTTGTGTGGAAGTCTCATGATAATGGGGTATCACTCTTATGGATGCAAGAGTGCTTCTGATTGGATCAATTTCCCCATCTTCTCCCCCATGTAATAGTGGATCACCTCCTATCATGACAACGTTGTGATCCTTCCTTTTCTCTTCTTCTCCTACCTTCTGCAAGTTCTCACAGTCTAAGGTGCTTCCTTTAGATGCAGTTAATTCTTGAACACCCAATATTTCCTTGGTGTCAAGAGTCTTGATCACAAAGGACTGATCTGTCATAGTTTGTGTTCCCAAAACTGTATGCAATGTTGGAACACATTCCCTCCATTGTTTTGTCTCATTTTCTATCATCATAGACACATGCTGCTCATTATCTCCATGTGTAGGATCCTTGGAAGCTTCTTGCAAAGATACAAGGGTCCTCCTAATGAAAGCAATTGCTTCACCTCCATCTCCCAATAAAAATATATCTCCTCATGCTGTCATAGCGCTGGAGGATCTTCCCAGCTCTTCTTCTTCCTTCTCCTCATCAATGGAGAATGCATCATCATTAATAGATCCCTTCTCTTGATCTCCTCTTGAAAAAGGAACCCTCATTTCTTCTCCTTGAGAAGAGTGTTCTTGCTACAGTGGGGCCTCTGCCCTTGGAAAATCATATAGTAGATCTTTAACCCCCTCAACAATGTTCTGGAATGGAGTTATCTTCATGGATCCTTCCATCTCATGCAAAAGTTTTGAATTCTTGGGCTTAGTTTTCTTACCCAAAGAAATTTCAGATGGCTTAGAATCAATTTTTTTCACTAACCTCCTAGTGAACTTTGCATAAGTAGAGATGTTTACATTTTTCAGTGAAGAAGATTCAAATAACCACCAGGCATAAGCCTTACCTTGGAGGTGCCACACTGCTACTCTTATGGCTTCTTCTTCTTAAACTTGATGCAAGTGTAAATATGTGTCTAGATCCTTTACCCAAGACTTGGTTGAGCTCTCAGGTGATCCATCAAATGTAGGTAGAAAGGTTCTACCCAAAGTGTGCTGCATACACCCTCTCCTTTTCTTGTACATGCTGGATCTTATTTCTTCTTTAATTTGACAAAACTCAGGGAAGCTCAGATTCTCTTTTAATCTTTTAGACTGAGATTCATATTCTTGGAGATAGTCACCAAGAGTCTCCTCTTTCGGTGTCTCCCCTTCTGCTTCTCCTCTTGCTAGGAATGTAGGCATGCTACATCGTTGTAGATCTGGTTGTGTGGCTGAATGCTCACACACATAATATGAAGAACTGGGGCTTTCTTCATGTGAAAATATCTGCAAAGGATCTGCAAGTCCTTCCTTCCTCATTCCCCTGATTTCTATTTTCAGCTCATGCATAGTTTGGAACAGAGTTTTTGAGAACTCTTTCCCTTTCATTCTTATAGATAAAGGGGTTTTACCCTTGTCTTCTGTGTAATCAAAATTCTATGTCTTTCCTTTTCCTGAAAAGACATATTGGCTTCTTAGAAAAAAAATCATAGGTTGTGCCAAGATGATTTCTCTGATACCACTGTAATATCCAAAATGGGAAACATGCAACAATATTAAACAAAACTGCATAAAATAATGTAGTTCATCCAAGTAAGAGTAGGAGGCCTGTTAAAATTGGACAACTAGGTCCAAACTCCATGTTGTGATGCTTAGATGAAGATACTGATATTTTTATTGGATTCCTCTTTCGGAGAGGTGTAAGATCCATATAAAATTTATCTAAATCCGATGAGCAGAACATTTATTTTGAATTTATTATTTATAATAAATTATATGTGCAGGTCGGCCTTAAGGTTTTACACCCCCAGCAGATGTGTCACACAACTCAATGATGTATATAAATACAGTCAACTTTGGAGAGCATTTCACACTCACTCATCACATCATCTTCTTCTCTTCTGATCTAGTACGAGCTACTTGGAGGACAATTTCGATCCACACGTGGGAAGAAGGACGAATTACTACAGCCAAGGAGAAGGACGAAATCGTTGCAGCTAGGGTTTCCACAAAGGTTTGACCAGCGTTGACTTTGGTCAACGCATGGTCCAAAGAGGCTGAAATTTATTGGAGACTTCGATTTTGGGAGGCCGTACACATTGGCACAAGAACCGAGGTCAAAAGGTTGACCGAAGTTGGAGTTGCGTTGACTTTTATGTTGCTGCCATGCGTTGACTTTTCTGGACAGCGTTGACTTTTATGGAGTTGACTTGTGTTGACTTGGTGACTGATTTGAGGATTGTTGTGACACATTCTGGGTTGGATGATCAAGGAGACTTTGCTGGTTGAAGCATCCTGTTGACCGCCGTAACGCACCATCACATTTTTCCTGTTTCTGGTTTGTCTTCCATAGATCCACTGGTATGTTCTATCAGCATTTTACTTAAATATTTGGGTGATTGCTGTAATAAAAGTAAAGTTGCATCAAGCATAGAACATCTACAAAAATTTACATGGTATCGGAGCTCAGGTGAAGACAAGCCCTAACTTTAGCAATCACCATCTAAGAAAATGGGTTCCACAAGTTATGAATTCAAGGAGAATGACAAGCTGACTGGAAGGGATGACTTCCATTTTTGGAAGATGATATTAGATCTCAAATTGGAAGACCATGATCTCATGGACCATGTACTGGGTAAGATACAAGAACCTCCATCCAATGCTACTGCTGCTGCTAAAACCAAGTATAAGAAGGGGGAGATCAAAGCAAAGTTGATGATCTAGGAATCCATTCATAAAAGCCTGGTGGCCTACATCTCTGAGTTGGGTACATCTAAAGAGATGTATGATAAATTGATCCTAATGTTCAAGGTAAACAATGTAAACCAAGTGCTATTCTTCAAGAATCAATTGAAGAATCTAAAGAAAGGCAGGGATGAGTCTGTCCAATCATACTTTCTGAAATTGACCGAGATCAGGAACAATCTGCTGGCTATTGGGGAGACAATAGCCGATCGTGAGATGGTACTCAACGCACTTGGAGGACTCCCATATGAATGGCAAGTATTCAACACTACCATTCTCAATAATAGTACAATTCCTAACTTTGACGAGCTACTGTCCAGATGCATGCAAGAAGAGACAAGAATGAAGGAATATGAAAATGACAGAAATGTTGCCTATGCTGTTCAATCTAGAAAGAAGAACTCTGGTGGTCCTAAGAACAAAGGAAGAGCTAGGGCCCAAGGAAAGAAGGGCAAGTGTTTAACTTGTCATAGGCCTGGTCACTATGCTAGAGAATGTCCTTTCAAGAAGGATTCTCCCGATAGTGATGACAACAACAATAACCGGAGGAATGGAAATCAAAGAAACAACAGGTCCAAAGGAAAGAGGAAGGCTCCCTCTGATGGAAACAATCAACCTTTCAAAAGGTCTAGAAACTCCAGGTATGAGGAGTCAAATGTTGTTGATAAAAAAAAATGAATACATTCTTGTATCTGCTCTCTCTGCTGCATCCCCGCCCGACACTATGGATGTCTGGTTGATAGATAGTGGTGCCTCAAGACACATCACTGGGTTCAAGGAAGCACTCTCTGACATGGTTGAGAAGGATACTAATCTGGAAATTATCCTTGGAGATAATGCTACATATCCCGTGAAAGGGACAGGGACTGTGACCCTCCACTTGTCTCAAGGACAAGTCCTACATTTGCAGGATGTACTCTATGTACCAAAATTGAAGAAGAACCTTGTGTCTACATCAGCGATTGAAGACAAAGGCTTCAATGTGGCATTCATTGATGGAAAGGTGTGCATGTGGAAGAAGAACCTCAAGGAAGCTATCGTGATTGGTTTTAGAGTTGGAACACTCTACCAGGTTGAAGGAAGTCCACTAGGAGCTATGACATGTGATACTATGCGACAAACTGAACTATGGCACCGAAGGTTTGGACACCTTCATTACAAGGCCCTTCCCAAAGCAAGGAAGGTGGTGATAGGGATGCCCGACTTTGGAAATAATCATGAAGGTGTATGTAAGGGTTGTGCCGAAGGAAAGCATACAAGGGGACCTTTCCCCTCAAGTGCCACAAAGACATCTGATATTTTGCAACTGGTCCATTCTAATCTATCTGGTATGCTGCCTGTGACATCCCTAGGAGGATGTTCTTACTATATGATATTCACTGATGACTTCTCCCGTAAGACCTGGATTTACTTCTTGAAGAAGAAGGATGAGGCTTTCATGTGGTTCCGTACCTTCAAAACCTTGGTGGAAAATATGACAAGAAAGAAGATCAAGATTTTGAGGACCGACAATGGCACTGAATATGAGTCAAATGAGTTCAAGGACTTTTGCAGAGAAGCTGGCATTAAGAGGGAGACTACTACTGCCTATACTCCTGAGCAGAATGGTGTTGCTGAACGAAAGAACAAGACTATTGTGGAAGCTGCCCGTGCCATGCTATGTGACCAGGGTCTACCGAAGTTTCTGTGGGGAGAAGCTGCAAATACTGCTGTATACATTCAAAACCGATGCCCTCATTCCGCTCTGGACTCCAAAACTCCCGAAGAGGTTTTCACCGGTAAGAAACCTGATGTCTCACAATTTAGAATTTTTGGATGTCTTGTTTATTTTCATGTGCCAAAAGAAAAGAGAAGTAAGCTGGATGCTTCTGGGAAGAAAGGAATGTTTGTGGGCTACAGCGAAACCTCTAAGGCCTATAGAATCTATGTACTTGGTCAAAGGGAAGTAGAGATATGCCATGATGTCACTTTTGACAAAGATGCTTCCCTGAAGAAAGTAGTAGATCTTCCAAGATCTGAGGAAAATCATGAAGCAAGGCCTGGAAATCAAGAAGAACCGCAGGATGAGACAATGCCTGATGTTGAAGGACCAATGGACCCTATCGATCCATCTCCTTCACTGGGAAAGAGACCATCATGGCTCAGGGACACCCTCGAAGATGCTGAGGGACATGTTGCCCCAAGAGGGACATTCCGAGAAAGCAAGAAGTCGTGTAGATACCAAGGGTATCTGGCTGCCATGAGTACCATTGTACAATCTGAACCTGGATCTTTTGAGGAAGCCGTAAAGCATCAAGTCTGGAAGGATGCTATGCACGAAGAATATGAGTCCATAATGAAGAATGATGTCCGGGATGTGGTTCCAAGACCGAAGGACAAATCAGTTGTCACCGCAAAATGGCTCTACAAGATCAAACATGGATCTGATGGAAGTGCTGAAAAGTTCAAGGCAAGATTTGTTGCCCGTGGCTTCTCTCAAAAGGAAGGAGTAGATTATGATGACATATTTGCACCTGTGGCACGATATACCACCATTCGATCAATCATAGCCCTTGCTGCTATGCAAGGATGGAGTCTTCATCAGATGGATGTCAAGACCACTTTTCTGCATGGTGCAATAAAGGAAGAGGTGTATGTGGAACAACCTCTAGGATTTGAAGTTCAGGATCGAGACACTCATGTCTGCAGGTTGAAGAAAGCCCTCTATGGGTTAAAGCAAGCACCCAGAGCTTGGTACGAGAGGATGGATAGTTACTTGATGAAGTTGGGCTTCACTTGAAGTAATGCTGATCCGAACCTTTACTTCAAGGTTGTCCTAGGCCTGGAGGTCTGGCAGAGACCTGGAGAGATTTTCCTTTCTCAAGGAAAATACATTGTGAAACTTCTGGAAAGATTTGGTATGGTGGACTGCAAGACCGTGTCAACACCAATGGAACTCAACTTCAAGAAGTTGAGTGGCAGCGTTGTTGGGCCTGTATTGGCAAATCCTACTGAGTATCGTCAACTCATAGGGGCTCTGATGTTCTTAGTGAACACCCTTCCAGATATATGTTTTGCAATGTACACTTTGAGTCAACAGATGGTTGAGCCTCATCACTTTCACTGGGTTGGTGCCAAGAATCTTCTGAGATATCTTCGGGGCACGATAAACCATGGGCTGAGATACACTGTCGGGAGTGTGACACTCCGTGGATATACTGATGCCGATTGGGCTGGCAGTGTGGTGGATCGTAAGAGCACATCGGGATGCTGCTTCAATCTTGGTTCTGCTTCGATTTCATGGATGAGCAGGAAGCAGAAGTCGATGTCTTTGAGCACCGCTAAGGCTGAATACATTGCAGCGAGTATGGCCTGTTGTGAAGCAGTTTGGTTGCGAAAGCTCTTTAGTGAGTTGTTTGGACATGTGCTAGATACCACCGTGATACTCTGTGATAACCAGAGTGGGATTCGCATGACTGAGAATCCTGTGTTCCACGACCGATCCAAGCATATTGATATCAGGTACCACTTTATCTGGGATATGGTACAGCGAGGCGCCGTAAGGCTCGATCATATAGGAACTGATGAGCAGGTCGCGGATATTCTCACAAAGCCCCTGGGGAAGGTCAAGTTCCTAACCTTCCGTGAGAGTCTTGGTATCGTGGAACGACCTTATGATGTGGGTCTTGTTGGACGATGAGCTCTGGGAGCTCTGGGGGGCTTTGGGGATAGCTTCTCGGAGCTATAAGCAACCACAAGGCTAGGCTTGCCGAACCTTGTTGGTGTGTTTGGGCCCCACCGTTGTGATTTTGAGTTGGTTCACCTCTCATTATCTGTGCCTCGTATGCATCCTACCCATTGAGTTCAGGGCTCATGGGAAGTACCTCTCATTTGGCCAATGAGGTGGGAAAAGCTAGAGACTATTAGCAAAGACTGATGGACGCATCAGAGATTGCCGTACTCTCTATCTAGGATGGCACGGTCCAACCACTTGATCCGGGATCAAGTTTAGTGAGGTCTGGGACCTCTGCCTGACTTCGGGTCAGATGAACCAACTTTGGGTTGGTTGGATACTCTTCATGAGTTTGATAGAGGTTTGGAACCTCTGGACTGATTATGTCAGTCGGGGGATGATGTCTTTGTGACTGACCCACTTCTGTTCTGAAATAAAGAGGCCAGCAAAGCAAGTTACGGCGGGATGACACACGATGTTTGATTGCACTGATGGATGGAGTTCTCCCTAGTTGAGAGGGAGTGTTAAAATTGGACAAATAGGTCCAAACTCCATGTTGTGATGCTCAGATGAAGATACCGATATTTTTATTGGATTCCTCTTTCGGAGAGGTGTAAGATCCATATAAAATTTATCTAAATCCGATGAGTAGAACATTTATTTTGAATTTATTATTTATAATAAATTATATGTGCAGGTCGGCCTTAAGGTTTTACACCCCCAGCAGATGTGTCACACACCTCAATGATGTATATAAATACAGTCAAAGTTGGAGAGAATTTCACACTCACTCATCACACATCTTCTTCTCTTCTCTGATTTAGTACGAGCTCCTTGGAGGACGAATTCAGCTCACACGTGGGAAAAAGGATGAGTTTGTACAGCCAAGAAGAAGGACGCATATTGCTACAGCTAGGGTTTCCAAGGAAGTTTGACCAGCGTTGACTTTGGTCAACGCATGGTCCAAAGAGGCTGAAATTTATTGGAGACTTCGATTTTGGGAGGCCGTACACATTGGCACAAGAACCGAGGTCAAAAGGTTGACCAAAGTTGGAGCTGCGTTGACTTTTATGTTGCTGCCCTGCGTTGACTTTTCTGGACAACGTTGACTTTTCTGGAGTTGACTTATGTTGACTTGGTGACTGATTTGAGGATTGTTGTGACACATTCTGGGTTGGCTGATCAAGGAGACTTTGCTGGTTGAAGCATCCCGTTGACCGCCGTAATGCACCATCACATTTTTCCTGTTTCTGGTTTGTCTTCCATAGATCCACTGGTATGTTCTATCATCATTTTACTTAAATATTTGGTTGATTGCTGTAATAAAAGTAAAGTTGCATCAAGCATAGAACATCTACAAAAATTTACAAGGCCAATATGGAGACCCTTCTTTGTCATTTATAACAACAAATCAAATGTATAATGAATCCCATAAGATGCAAAAGAGGAAATAGAAGTCTCCAATGAATAAATATCATTAAAAAGAGGTGAAACAACCAGACACGTGAACCAAAACTGCCTTGATAGCGTTATTTTTATTAGGCTACAAAAAATGTTGATTACAAATTAGATCTAGAGAAAAATAATGCATGAAAATTCAGATCTATGACAGATTCATACATTATAAAGGCTCTCCTTCAAATACCCCTTGGGGTATTCAATAATACATGAAGCACATGGAGTAGATCTAAGATATTAAAGCTGCAAATCTGCATAAATCTTCAGAATTACAAGAATGTTCAGATATGATCTGATGTATACAATAATATGATCCTCTTCAATGGATCTCAAAGGTGAAGGGAAGATCCCCAACACATGAAAAACACTCCTCCAAAATGTTAATGTAAAATTCCCTGCAAGCGCATCTACAAAGAAACACAAATCTGGAAGAAAAACTGCGCTATAGGGTTTAAGATAAGTTTGGCCTGATGCCAAGATCTGGATCTGATGCTGCAATGATCCAATACTCTCTTTCCAATGGAATATAAGACTTTCCCACTGAAAAGAGGCACTATATTTACCGAGATCTGAGTAGATCTATCCTCCACTTGCTATAGCTTACAAAGACAACCAAACCCTCAACAGGATCTGCATTATAGTTGGAAGAAGAAGCTTGGCCTTTAGCCTGATAGTGTACAAGAAATGCAAGACTCCTTCAAGAGGCCTCTCAAGGAAAGAGATGGGATCCCTAAATAGGAAATCCTTGTGCTAAACAACACTATTCTCTGCTAAACAGCAAGGAGAATGAGATATGTCTAAACAAACAATATAATCTGAAAAATGTAATCACATGTGCAACCCCTTCCATGTTGCCATCCTCTTCCTTTTATAATTTGAGAGCCTGTAAACCCTAAACCACCTTCATTGAAATGGATCCTTTCACATGAACCATCTCCATCTAAAACTGCGTTGTGCATTATTGATGGCCACTCCTCCAAGACAACGCTGTTGATTTGGTCATGGTTGACCCAGTCAAAAGTTTCAACCCCTTTCACACCTAAGGGTGCTCATTTACATCGCCCAGATTTAGCTTTTATCACACGTGGCATTGATTTATTCACTGTTTTTAGGAGTTTTATGATCCTCCTTTACAATTTATTCATGAAAGATAAAATCAAACAAAATTGAATATTCCCATTAGCTTAGGACTAATTAGGAATATTACAGCCCCCCCATATCAAACAACCTGACTCTTCTGAATTGATGACTTGGCCCGCCTGAACCCACGACACAACCCAACCCATTCGAACGCATGACTAGACCAACCTAAGCAGACGACCTAACTCGACCTGCCTGAACACATGACCCAACTCACGAGGGCTGATTCTAAGAATCATGTCCCCCGCCTGGAAGGGGGGATAATTCTCATAATAGACCCCCGTACCTGCAAGGGGGGTGATTCTCAGAATTGGCCCCCCCTGCCTGCAAGGGGGCTAATTCTTGGGGGGGGGGGGGAGATTCTCATAATCAACCCCCCGCCCCGGCCGGGCGGGGGGGGGGGGGGGGGTGATTCTCAGCACCTGCCCCCCCCCCCCCCCCGCGGGGGGGCGGGGGGTTGATTCTCAGAATCGGCCCCCCTACTTGGCAAGGGGTTGATTTTGAGAATCGACCCCCCTGCCTTCCAGGTGGCCTGAATCTTAGAATCATCCCCTCGGCTGGAAGATTCCCCCCTATTTCAGGTCATGCATTTGGGTAGGTTAGGGCAGGTCGTCCACTGGAGCGGGTTGAATCATGTGTTCGGGCGGGTCAGGTCGTGTCGTGCATTCGGGTAAGTCCGGTCGTGGAGGGGGGGGGGGGGGGTGGGGGTCGGTTTGGGTCGTGTGGGGCTTGGGCGGACGCTTGCTGTGAGCATATTTTCCTGCAACAAAATGACACACACCATGAACGCATGACCCGAACCGCCTAAATGCACGACACGACCTAACCCACTCGAACGCATGACCCGACCCATGGGGCCCGATTATGAGAATTGACACCCCTGGCAAGAAGGGGGGTCAATTCTCAGAGTTAGCCCCCTTGGTTTGGGTCATCCATTCAGGTAGGTCGGGTGGGGTGTTGTGCTCGGGTCAGTCAAGTCATGTGTTTGGGCGGGTCGGGTCGTTTCGTGCATTCGGGTGGGTTAGATCGTGCGTTCAATGGCGTCAGGTTGCTTAGCAGGGGGTCAATTATGAGAATTGGCCCCTATGACTGGTAAAGGGCCAATTCTCAGAATAATCCCCCTCTCAGGCGTGGAGGATGAGCCCCCATGGGTCGAGTCGTGCGTTCAAGGGGATCGGGTTGGTTCGTGCGTTCGGGGGGTGGGCTCGAGCCCTGCACAACTCGACTTGAACCGAACGTATGACCAAACCAAACTCGCTCGAACGCACGAACCGACCCGCTTGAGCGCACGAGATGACACACTGAAACACACATGTCGTTGTGTTGTAGGATAGCATTCCCATAAGGGGGCGCTTGCTAAAACAAATCGACCCCCCTGCTAAAATCTCCCTTCCCTAGGTTAGTTTTTGCGCTCAAGTGGGTCGGGTGGGGTCGGGTTGTGTGTTTTGGTGGGTTGGTTCGTAACATGTATTCGGGCACTTGAGTCGTGCTTTCGGGTTGGGTCGGGTTGTGCAGGGCTCAGGTGCACGCCCCTTTGTGGGCATGCATGCTCGCATCATAGTGGCGTGTGTCATTGTGCTGTGGGTAGGCACACCCACAAAAGGGTGCCCGCCTGAGCACCACGAAATAGGACCGCGAGCTTGGGTGGGCGTGCCACCCCGCAACACAATGGGTTCCACTATGCTATGGGAGGGCATGCTTGTAGGGGGAATCTGCCTGAGCCCTGCGGCACGACTCCACAAGCTCAGGTGGACGGCCCCCTGTGGGCGTACCTACCAGGAGCTCAACGGTGTGTCACACCGTTGTGCTACAGGTGGGCATAGGCATAATGGGGAACCTGCCTGAGCCCGCAGGGCTCAGGTTGGCACCCCCCTATGGGTGTGCCCACCCAAAGGATAGTGGCACACATCGTTGTGTTGTAGGTAGGCACTCCCACACAAGGGTGCCCACCCAAGCCCTGCGGCACTGTGTTGTGGGGTTCAAGTGGGTGCCCCCTATGCGTGTTCCCTCCCACATCATAGTGGCACACGCCATTGTGATATGGGTGGGAAAACCCACAGGGGGGCGCTTGCCCGAGCCTCGAACAACCCGACCTGGTCTGAATGAAGAACCTGACTCGCCCGAGCGCATGACCCGACCCAACCCGACCTGCCTGAACGCATGACCCAACCCAGGGTGGTCGATTCTGAGAATCGTCCCCCCTGGGTTGGGTTGTGCATTTGGGCAGGGTTGGTCGAGTTTTGTGCTCGGGCGAGTCAGGTCATGCATTCGGGCAGGTCGGGTTGGATCATGAGTTCAGGGGGTCGGGTCATGGGTTTGAGTCGGGTCGGATCATGCAGGGCTCTGGAGGGTGTCCCCCTCGGACCAAGTGATTTTTTTTTTTAATTTTCTAAAAATAAGATTTATTGAATTGGTTTTCTCTAGTATTCTAGATTAACCTACCAACCCAACTGAAACGAACTGCTAGTAAACTTATGGGGGTTAAAAAATGCTAGTTGAATTGAGAATATTTCAAAAGGTAAAGTTTGGTTTCCTTCTTGTTGGGAACACTCATGACCATATTAATCAGATTTTTATTAAGAAATCATATATGCCAGAGCCTTTTTTTCATGTTTTAGAAGAAACTGTTGACATGCGAAGGATTATTCTAGGATCGCATGGTGAGGAGAAATGCATTGAACAACTTAACGACATTAGCTTCCAACATCAATTTGTTATCAAAAAAATTGATGGGAAAACACTTATATGGGGAAAGAAGTATTCAAATACTGCATAATGGGCATCGTCATGAGGTTTGGAATTTTTTAAGTTCATTCTATATCATCCAATATTTTCATCAAATATGTTGTTATTACAATCAATTGCTGAAGTTCATAATGCACGGAGGCAAAAGAGAGACATAGATTATTCAGAATTCCTGGAAGAAATTAAAAAATATATTATATATACATAAGATTACTTTGATTTTTTTGATTCATTTGTGTGGGAGTCCTTTTTCAATGATCATAATGATATCATTTCAAGATTAGAAAATGAAGATATGCTTTTGAAGACTCCATTTATTTGGCCACAAAATGTGTCAAATGAACACGAGTAAACAAACATTATTGAAAAACAAATATATAAAGGTATTATTAATTCTACACAGGTGGAGGAAAGATAAATGTATATTGGTTCCAGAATATCTCATACACAACATTAAGCCATGGAATACCTTTACAGGGGTTCAATACAAGATATTAAGGAGGGTTGCATAATCACAGCGTTAGAAGAAGGAGATGCACATGGCTATCCATTCTGGGTTGCCAAGGCTATATATTTCATTACATAAATTGAAGATGTTATAGGTGTTGAAGTACATTGGTATGCCACAAACACACACCCATTCAATGGTGTGTATAAGCCAGAGATGGTAGTTGATAAAAAAAAATGGCGGAAAGAGAAAAAAGGGTACAAATATAAATCGTCGCTGCACAGACCTCTTGAAATTGGAGAAAGTTGACATACTTGTTTATGATTTCAATTTAACAAAGATAGGAACTACTTGCTCGAGGACGATAGAGATTATGAACAAGTTGCTACCAGAAGAAGCAGTGTTGAGATGGGAGTCTGTTGAACCCATTCGTAGAGCTAGAATAATTTTGAAAGCTCAAATCGTGGGCATGCATATTGACTCAGATGGGGCACTAGTTGTTGACAAAGAATAATATGGAACATCTTCATCTACATCTAATCATTCATCGAAATATGTGAATTCTGATGGTGTGCAAAAAAATATGAGTGATTTTGAATAATTGTGTAAACAAATTTATATAAATGATGTTTGCATTGAAAAATTGAAAATGGTATTTTAACTTCCATATGATCTTACATGAAGTTATGAGTAATTTTTATGTTTGTTGGATTATATGCTTTGATTATGATGAATTCACTTTTTATTTCCTTGAGTGGCCTTTAGGGTAAGCCTTCATTAACGAGGATTATCACAATGGTTCATATGGCATTATTTTTTTGGGTGTTAATGAAAGTTTTTATTTCTTTAAAATAATTTTCATATAAAAAAATTTAGAGATCATTATTTAATATTAGCATTATTGTGGTATGTTATAGTGGAAACAAAACTTGCCAACATTGATCTACTCTTTTATCAATCAAAACCATCCTAAAATAAAATTAGCTTGTAGGTTTTTGATATGCCCTAGGCTAGACATAGAAAAAAATTGAGTGTCAATTATCTCTAGCTACACATCTACTTAAAGAAACTACTTTATTGAAAGTAAAAAAGATCAGCCAAGAGGTTGGAGGAAACATCAATTATCTAAGTGATTAGGGCTAGATCTTAGGTGCCTTTACCTATTGAAGTTGGAGGCTAGATGTCGCATTATAGATGACCCTCTATGTGGCGCCAAGAGAGAATCAAGGTTGATTAAACATTAGTGTTGGTGGCATTGAACTCGTGAAATTTCATTAAGGAAAGCTATAATGTCATTATGGCCATCGTGCTTTTCTTTAAGGACCCTACCTAGGAGCGTCTTCATTTTTCAATGGAGGGTGATGGAGTTTATATATTTTCTCTGTCGTCCCCTAGTATGGCCAGGGTTGGGAACCCAACTAGCTACTTGAGTTTGGATTTCAGAACTAGAGTAGGCATGGAAATAATTTGTAGTTAAGGCATCTAATTAAAAAATTTCCTCTTGGATTTCTGGAGTAATTAAGGAGTGAAATAATTTGTAGTTAAGGCATCTAATTAAAAAATTTCCTCTTGGATTTCTGGAGTAATTGAGTGAAATATATTTGTAATAGTTTGTGCTTTGGTTTGAGCTTGAGGTTTTCCCTAAGAGCCTTGACCTCTAAACCCCCAATGAGAGTGCACAGGCTGGTGGGGGATGGCACTTAGCAAGAGGGTAGGCCTAGTTAAAGACACCCCTTCAATTAGAAGGGAAAATTAGTGAGACAGGTTGATAGGATCTAGGAAAATATTAGAAAATTATTAACACTCGACTGCTAGATGGGCCTTGGAATAGAATTACTTGGTAGTGACCTAGGATGAGCATACAAAGAGTAGCTTCGAGAAGGGTCAAAAAACCATAAAACTCTAGACACGCCAATCGAATTCCATGCCACCAAGACACTCTATAGTCCATAAACCAGATTCCACCATGCAAATACAAAAATACTAATAATGTTGTGAAGATTGGACATAGAAAAATTTAACCCATAAGTGTTTTCCCACCAAGCATTCATATGCTACAAGATAAGCTTGATTCCTCTCCAACCACTTATCATTCCTATTCTGACCCTTGTTGTGATCCCTTCCAAAGTATCAATATTTTCTTCCTCGACAAATATTTCCCCGCTCCATGCTTGAAATTACAACAAAGTGGGCGTGCAATGAAGGTCATCCTCTAGGGGACTAGGACCATCATGTGGAAAAGTGACCAAAAATCTAGCATCGTGGGGGTAATATCCGACTTGCGTTGGGGGGTTGTTGTTGAGACTACATAAAAAAATAGAACCATGACATACATCCATGATCTCACAAAAGGAATGAAAAATTTCATCTTAATTCTAAGGATGTAATACAGGTAACATATGTGGTTGCATCCCCCCACTTAAATGCAATGGGAGGTAGTGGGGTGATGGGTCCCCCCCCTTTCCCTTTGGCATAGATTCTAACACTTGGATCAGGGATATATGGCATTACATGATTGGTATGTGGGTATTTATTAATTATGTAATCATGATTTTTCATTTTAAAAATGCTAAGGGCTACTAAATAGTTGATTTTTAGTTTGAGGTTTCCATTCATGTTAACTAAATGGTTTTGCCTTGTTTTATTTTTGGAAAAGATATTTTAATATGAGAATAATGAGTGTTGGTCTTAGGATGAACCTATTATACTATTGGAAACATGTTTTATTATTAAAAAAAGGTTCTTGGTTATTGTTAATCTAAAAGTCTCGCCTTTAACACATGCAAATTATGGTGTTGTATCTTATTTGTCTTCTCTTTTCAAATTGTATCCAAAATATTTCAATGACATTTTTTCAATTCGTAGTAATATTTGGAGTTTTCACTTGAGTGATGGATAAATTGTAACTTTTCTTCAAAATTAAATTAGTATTATTGAATTATTATTGTATTGTTGAAAAAAACAAATTGTAATATTGTTCAAGAAAAATATTTCTAGCATTTTTAGCTATAAATTCAAAATATTGGTTGTCATTATTACACTAGTACAACTATTTCATAAATGCCTCCAACAGGCCAATTACAACATGTCTCCAAAGGCTTGAACCATTGCAACTATGGAAACAAATTTTTCACCAAACAACTCAAGCTAAGATCATTTGAAAAAATGTTTCTAATTAAACAATACTTATAGTTCACTATTTTTTTGAGATTATGGCATTGCTTTATTTTGATTCAAATTTGCTTTGAAATATTTCAAGTGTTGTAATTATGTTTGATAAATGATAATAAAAATATCTGATTGTTTATTTCGATTACTTAGAGCTTTATGTTCGTTTAGGATAATAACATGATTCTATGTTATCTCAAAGTAGTTATGACATGTTTAATTTTTCATTTTTTTGGTAAATGAGGATAGGCACAATATAGAGGTAGTTGTTCCAATGGAGATAATGGGATCTTATCATGTTATGTTATCTAAAAGTAGTTATGACATTATAATGAGTGTTTGATTTTTCATTTTTTTGGTAGATGATGATAGGCACAATATAGAGGTAGTTGTTTCAACGAAGATAATGAGTTCTTATCATGTTATCTTTAATGTTTGTTATCACTTTATAAATAAGATATGGAAGAGAATGAAACATAACCATTAAGTTTGATAAGATATATAAATGGTAAAACTGAGAGAAGAAAAATCATATGTGTTTGTGTTTTTAATTATGAATTACCTAAATTGAGATTCTTAATCATTAAATTCATTGAAGATGTAACTAAAATTATTATATATATTCTTTAAATTATTGCTTTTCACATTATAAATAATATTATACTAATAACATTGATCAAAATTATTACCATTTCACTACTATCCTTTCCAACACCATTAGCAAGTTTTCTAATGTGATTTCGTTTAAGCAGTCTAATAGAACTTCCAATTCATGGTATGACGAAGATTGAAAATTTGCTAGGAAAGCGATTAGAGACGCTCCTAATGAAATCATTAAGCTGCAGAATATCAATATATACAAAAATATCATCAAGAGGAATAAAATATCATATATTAATAAAATACAGGATTATCTTCTCCACCTTTCTAAAGTCGCACCCAAAAAAATTTGGCAGAATGCTCTTGTCTGTAAATCCAAAGATGACCATTCTATCCCCTTAGAAAACTAGGACAACAATCTTAAGAAGTTGTATGACTCTCCGGACACTATGGGAACCACCTTAATCACTCCAATTAAGGAGGATGTATTCTCTCTTGACGACATTGAGTCTGGTATTAATAAGCTCGCTAATGGGAAAGCTAAAGATATTGAAGGATACCAAGTTGAGATCCTTAAAATGGGAAGATCTATCCTCATTCCTTATCTCCACAAGCTTCTCAATTTGGCTGTGGCGCATGACTTCCCCCGGCTTTGGACGCAAAGCTTATCGTACCTATCTTAAAAAATGGGGATAAGAGTGTTCCATCTAACTACGGGACCATTATGATTAGCCATATCCTGGCCAAGCTGTATGGGCTTATTTTGGAGAAGAATCTTAGCCTTTAGCTTGAAAGCCAGCGAAAAAGAGCTAAAGGACAGGCTGGTTTTAGGAGACATCACTCAACTATTGACCATCTGGTCACTCTTAGAATAATTGCGAAGGAATGTTGCAATAGTAAAGACGATCCCTTTTGTTGCTTTATGGACTTTAGAAAAGCTTTCGACATTGTTCCTCGAGATAAACTTTGGGAGAGACTTAAAGAGATCATAGTCCCTCCTGAGCTGAGGATTGTTGTGATCAGTCTCTATGAGACCTTCACTGCCAAGCTTAAGACCAATGAGGGGTGATCTAAAGACATTAAATGAAATATTGGAGTTAAGCAAGGGTGTCCCTTATCCCCTACCCTCTTTGGCATATATATCGATAAATATAGGAGTGTCTGGAATCTGTGAGGTGCAAGGGCACCGAGCTTGCTGGTGTTCTCGTTACTCTTCTCCTCTATGCCGATGATATCGTTCTTTTCTCAAAAGGCGATGATGACCTTGATAAGCAGCTCCAGATTCTTCATGACTATTGCTCCAAGATGGGTATGACAGTTAATACCGACAAGACTAAAGCCATGATCATTACATCCAAAAATATCGCCCATGGTAGTTTCGTGTATAATAACTAATGCTTAGAGTAGGTTTCTTCTTATAAGTATTTGGGCATTGACTTCCCTCATCATCTCAATTGTAATTATAGCATTGAGAAAAGGATTATTAGGGCCTGGAAAGCTTATTATGAGCTTGAAAACAATTGTAAGTCAGTTGATCTTTACATTTGGAGTAAAAAGAGGTTCCTCTTTGAGAACCTTGTCACCCCTGTTGTCTTATAAGGATGTGAAGTTTGGGGTTGTTGTATATCCAGAGAGTCATGGAGAAAGATTGAGATGATTCAAAAACAATTCATAACCTACAACCTTAAGATCATTTGAAATACTTTCTATCCTATCCCCTTGATCAAATGCGGTTTGTCCCCCATTGAAAGTACAACTATGTTTATATATCTGATGTATAAGAAGAAGCTTGAAAACATGGAATAAAAAAGGCTCCCTAAAATTGCTTCTAATTGTAGTAAAAAACCTCACCTTCGCCTCAAGCATGGGTGGGATAAGGATGCCCATTCCTAGCTCAACCATTTGGGAATTAAGGAGGAGCTCAGTATGGGAAGCAAAGATAATATAAAGAATACTATTACCTCCAAGTTTAAAGACAAGTTGTGGGAGGATCAGGAGCTAGAGGGTAAAAGGAAGCTAAGATACTATAAGGAAGTGATCAAACCCACCCTTGATAATCGGAATTACCTCTCTGTGTTGTCCAACAATAAGAAAAAAATGAACATCTATAAGATTAGAACTAATTCCCATGAGCTTCGGAGTGAGACCGGGCGGTGGTCTATTCCCAAGACTCCTTGGAACGATAGAATTTGTCAGATTTGCGATTCTAAGCAGGTGGAAGATGAAAAGCACTTCCTTTTAGATTGCCCTACTGTTACGCACATTCGCTCTTAATTCCCTACCATCTGCCACACTTCTAGTCTTCTTGACATATTAAGCCAACCCACATATAGCGATCTTGGAGCACATTTTTCCCTTCTCTTTGACCATAGAAACAAGATTTTGAAGAATCAAACTTAGATTCTTTCTCCTTTCTTAAAGTCCGATAAATCACATTAGTCTTAACAAATGATAACCATCATCATTATCATCATCATCATCTAAAATAAATAAAATAAAATATTTTATATATTTATTTACATTTATTTAAATCACATAAATTTTAATTTCAATAAATTTAATATTTAAATTTAAACTAATACAATTAGATATTTCAATAAATTAATTATTTTATATTTTTATTTATTTAAATTTAAAATTATATATATATATATATATATATAATTTAAAATTTTTATATCAATTCAGTAAGCTACATTAAGCTAAGAAGATTTGACTTTTTGGTCAAATCTTTAAAATTTTTATTTAAAATATTTTTTTAACTTATTATTCCAATAAATCGATATTAATTTTTGAACAAATACAACCCAAAAAAATACCTATAAAACTTCCCAAACATATATCAAATACTATGGCATTAACTAATTTTCAAATTCATCCTCTCACCCACCAATTTTTAATTTTTAAGCCATAAAGAAAATGCGAAATATATTCGATATTAATTTTTGAACAAATACAACCCAAAAAAATACCTATAAAACTTCCCAAACATATATCAAATACTATGGCATTAACTAATTTTCAAATTCATCCTCTCACCCACCAATTTTTAATTTTTAAGCCATAAAGAAAATGCGAAATATATATAAGAATTGGCCATAAAGAAAATGTAAAAAATATATAAGAAATGACTATAAAGAAAATGTGAAATATATATAAGAATTGACCATAAAGAAAATGTAAAATATATATAAGCAATGGCAATAAAGAAAATGTAAAATATATATAGGAAGGTAATGCCACATATCCACATTTAAAATATATATAGGAAGGGAATGCCACATATCCATATTCTGCATGTCCTTTATATTTACCTATATAACTTATATGAGACCTTAGAAGCATGACATTGTGTAACTTAAGTATACCCAAGGAAACTACATAATGGTTCATATATTTTGTTCTATTGTTTTTTCCATCATTACTAACACTTACATTGCAAATAAGTGAAATTTGCACATGACTAACGTGAGAGATTTCAAGGGTGCAGAATACCTTTCACTTGGTTTGGGTTTTTATCTATTAATATTTTATATATTAGATTTTTTTACAAGCTAGATATATGTTAATACAAATATATAAATTATTTAATTTTATAAATATTTATAAATTAATTTATGATAAGCATAAAAAAAAAATATTTTATAATATAGTTCATATTGTTTAAATTAAAAAATATCATAATTTAAACTTGTTAATTATAATAAAAATTAATATATGAGTGAAAAGAGATTCACTTCAATTTTATCATGAAAATTTTTAAATTATAAATATTTTTTGTTACAATATTATAGACCAATATCATGATTTATTAATATCACGTATCCAATATAACACATATCGATATAACATTTTTTTAATTAATTAATTTAAAATAAATAAATTAAAAAATATATAATTAATTTGGAGATAAATCTTAACTCTTGATTTGTGAATATTATTATAAATATTCTAGCATATTTTATGGAAGTTAAATATTTTGATAATTAAATAGAAATTTTGGGAGATCTCTTGTGAAATAAACACATGTAATTATAACTCAAATGTTCGTAAGTTACAGCTCAAATGTTTTTAACTATATAATTTTCCTTAAAGAAAACTAAAAATTAAAAAAAAATATAAAATTAATTAAAAGAGTTTGTTTATACACTTATAGAGATATATTTTAATAAAATTCCAAAAACTTATGTATACATAAAATACATTGAAAGTTAGAAATATAGAGGTTTATTGTGTGAGATATATTTTTAATTTACTTAGTTGCTTTGAGATGATTTTTGGTATTATTCATATATCAATTAGATGTGTTGTTTGTGATAAGAATTTAGGATAAAGTATTGACTAGATGAACAATGTTTACAAGGTGGTGGTTGATAGAAACTATAGCAACGTTTCTCTCATTTATTAGATGCTGAGAAATTGTCATCTCGGAGTAAGATTTCTTTTCTCAATCATGTGGATGCAAGATATGTCTACTAACTTCCACACTTGTATGGTGTTCGTTAATATTAGCTTCCAAGCATCAAGTTTATCACTTATGGAAACTTGACTAAACCAAAGTGAAATGAGCAATTAGTGATCATTATTGAGGGAAAATAGTAGGGTCTGCTAACGAGATGAGAAAATCCATGAATATAGGATTCAATGGGTTCAACAAAGGGTGGAATGATGATGGAGCGGGTGGAGACTTTTGAGAGAGATTAGGCTTATGGATGATAGGGCTAGGGTGAATAAGAAATGTGCCAAACAAGAATCCATTAAAAACAAGGGAGAAGGAATGTGTCATCAATGTGAGGTACAAATGAATGCTCTAAGGTTCGTCATGGCATTGTAGTTGGATGTCACCTCAAGGAAGAAATCACTTGTGAGGATGATAATCTCTACTACTTTCTAGAAGCACTAGCTATAAACTTCACCTACTAGGAGAATAGGTTACCCCATCCTAGTTATATCACATAGAGTGTGCTTTTTACAAGAATACCCTTCATGAACTTAGGGATAAAATCTTAGATGTGGAGGATGTGAGGGGGTTGATAATGGAGGAAAATTTATTATGGAACTCCCTCATCCACCCAATGATACACATAATCGACCTCCACTTCTCATGCACCTACATTTTCTAAACAATCTCTTGGGAAACTAAGACACTTCTTACTTGGAAGAAAATTATCTCATCAAATTACTTAAAAGGAGAGAATGCCATTTAAAGGGTATCAACCAAAAAAGGGGAAAAGGTGGTTTTATCTTTTTCAAGTCAGTGTGGATTTCCCTTAAACATTTTCTATATTAAAGGTTTCTAAAAACCTTATACTTTGAAACATTGCAAAATATGCGCTTTATCAATAGTAACATAACTTAAAATTCAAAAGATACTTTGAAATCATAAATAACCTTTCTACCTTATAATTCTCTTCTAATCAACTAACTTTAATCAAATAATTAAAATAATAATAATAACCTTAACCATAAAACACTACATTATATATATATATATATATATATATATATAGCAATTTAAAATAATGGTGATAAATAATCATGTCAAGTCCTACTAGCACAACTTAGCACAACTGGTTGAGGGGGGGCCTCATCAAAAGGGCGACCTAGGATCAAACCTCACAGAAGTTGTTGTGCCCGTGCTAGGGGGGAGACAAGTTAAACCCAATTTGCTTTGTGTTGGTGTGGCCCAGACCGAGTGCGATCCTCGGAAGATTTTGACAACTTAGATGCCCATGTGTCACGGTTTCTCAAGCCACAGATATAATTTTTGGTAAACTCAAACCACTTGACAAAAAATGATAAACAATCATATCTAAACACCATTTTTTATTCAATTAAATTTATCCATATATTAAAAAGTAGACACTATATTAGACATTTGTACATTACAATTTAGATTAAAATTATATTTTAAAATCATATCCATTTTGTCAATTGTAATTTGTCAAATAATACTCTATATATAATTTTATTTTATTTTAGGTTAAAGGAAAATCATTTTGTTTCTTCATTTATTAATCATATACCTTATCTTTAATGCACATGGAAGGTGGATTTTAAAGCAGAATATGCATTCTTATAAGATTTGAATAAAAAATATTTTAGCAATCCTATCCAATTTGTTGTGTGTAATTGACACAAAAATTATTTGGCAATCTGTGACTTTGTTCTGCAAATTATTTCTTTTTTAAACTCAATAAAAAAATATGTATCTTAGATATCAATAATTTTACTTACACCCACTAAGCTTTCTTATTAATTATTCATGTCCGTGTCTTTAATGCACATGGGAGGTGGAAATCTATAAAATGAGGAAATCCGTAGAATGAGGTTTGAATCTTGTGCATAGGGGTCGTTGCAATCATATATTTATCATGGTAGTGCTTATATTTCAAAGTATTTTTATAAAATGTTTCTTAATCTACTTAAGAAATCAAATTTATTCTTCCACTACGCTAACCAGATTTGACTCGAAAATTGTATTTGCGAAAATAACCAGATTTGACTCGAAAATTGTATTTGCGAAAATATTTTTTATAATAAAAGGTTATTTAAGAAATTTAATTTATTATTCTATTACGCTAACTAGATTTAACTAGGAAAATTGTATTTGTGAAAATATTCTATATAATAATAAGTTAATAGGAAGATTTTTATATGGAATTTTGGTTTTAAAGTAAAGTGAGTAGGGTTTGTTGGGAAATGGTTTTGTTTATAAAATTGTATTTGTGAAAATATTTTATATAATAATAGGTCAATAGGAAGAGTTTTATATGGAATTTTGGTTTTAAAGTAAAGTGGATAAGGTTTTATGTGTATGTTTGGTTTGGGTGGTTAAGAGAAGAAATGTTTTATAATATGAAGTTTTGGTTTTGTTTTAAAGTGAAGAGATTATTTTCTTTTAGTATATGTATGTGGTGAGTGATGTTAACTAAGAATAGTTTGGATAGTTAAGAGAAGTTGTTCTCTTTTTTATTGGATGTAAATGGTATGTTTCTCTTTTATGAATAAAATGAGTCTAACAAGGTATTAGCAATCTCACTTTAACTTAAATGTTTGAAAGTAGACCAATTAAAATTGGCAAAGTATCAAGAATTTTACTCTCTCTAGTTTAAGTGCTTAAAAATCAATTTAGTCAATCTTACTTTCACTCAAAATAAAAAATTTTGTATGTGTGTTTGGTGATGTCAACTAAGTATAGTTTGGATAGTTAAGAGAAGTTGTTCTCTTTTCATTGAATTCAAATAACATGTTTTTATTTTATGAATCAATTGAGTCTAACAAGGTATTAGTTATCTCACTGTAGCTTAAATGTTTGAAACTAAGCCAATTAAAATCCACAAAGCACCAACAACTTAACTCTCACTCTAGTTTAAGTGTTTAAAAAACAATTTGGTCAATCTCACTTTTATTCAAATACTTGAAAATAAAATGAGATATCCTAAAAAGACTTAAAATTAACTCAAATTAGTACTATGGTCATCATCATACCTATGTATGTATGTATGTATTCACAAAAAAATACTCTCTCTCTCTCTCTCTCTCTCTCTCTCTCTCTCTCTCTCTCACACACACACACACACACACACACACACACACACATCATATGACCATTGAATGAAATCAAGATTATGATGGAGAGTAAGGGTTTGTAGCTACAGGGCCATGGGCCCTGATGCACTAGGTCCCTCTAGCATTGCTTCACCTTGTGGATATGGCCATCCTATAGTAGATCCACTCTCATCTTTTGGCCATTGATGATGAGGTGGTTGGTTGCTCCTTAAATCTGTTGGAAGGTACAAAAATATGGGCGTACTCCACTTGGACCCCCTAAGCAGTATCCCTCCTCCCCTTTGGAAAACCTAATGCAATTGTCTGATCAAGCTCCTCCAATCCCCCTGATGACACCAAATTTTGAGGCTGGAGTGTTGGAAAAGCATTTTCATGTCTAACTGACCTTCATTTCCCGGGAACCCATCCACCACTATCTCATCCACCTCCCCCAAATGTGTCTTCCCTCCTCCCTATTTTACACCTCCAACCTCCACAACCCTTCACCCAACCAATTCTTCGATGAAGACTCGCTCTGATTTTAGCTTTATTTCCTCGTCAAAATTTCACCCAGTTTCCTCCCCTGTCACTCATCATACTCTCCACAACCTAGTTTTCTTAGTATTTTATTTCCACTGGATATGTTTAGTGGTTGTGGTAACTCCCCTAGACCTACCCCTCTTGAGACACTAACTAGTAGTGAGACTCAAAATCACAATCATAAATGCATGAAGTGAAAGTGGACGAGCCCAAATTAGTATTAGGAAATGGAATTCAACTAAATGACATTCACAAATGGTGTATTATGTGGTCATTGGAAATTTTACATGTAAACAGATGTCCATGACTATGTTCCAAAAATGGATTGAGGCAAATTTCTCCCCTCTTTAAGGAGGCTTCACCCCATTGTATGATATTTGCTAAGGGTTGGATGGGCTAGATTAATAACTTAGTAGAAGATGGTCAGAATATTTACAAGGCCACTAGTCATGGGGTTCCAAATCCCTATGTGAGAAAAAATGGACAATAAATTTTGATGCCCACTTGAAAAAAATGGCTATAGTTCTGATTTGGCTCAACTGCTAGGATTACCTTTGATATTATTGTATGACGATGTATTTAAGGAAATAGGGAACACTCAAGGTTTCTTTTAAAAATTTTACCTCTCCTTTCAACAAACTAGATCCATGGGAATGGCCCAAATTTTAGTAGGGCTAAATATGACCTCAATCTTGTTGACCTAAATATTTTTCAGTTTAAGGGAATCAATTCATTATCATATCTTGGACTACGAAGGAATTCCATTCAAATTTTTCCTCTATCATTCTCATGGTCACTTGGGAAAGGAGTTTCCTCTTGGGAAATCAAAGAAGAAGTGGGTTTGAAAGGATGATATCTAGTTTGTTTATCCTATCCATCTCTCACAAATTGCACCGTATTTCATCCCCTCTCATCTAGCCTCCCAAGTTTCATAACACAACTCTCCTCATATGGTTGATAAATAGGTATTTCAATCAAAATATTTCTCACCTATTCCGATTTCTCATCAAAAAAAGGTGCCCACATTGTTAACCACTTCATTAGGGGCCTCCCCCCCTCTAGGTATGAAAAACCCTCCCACCTCTCCTCATTCATTTTGTTGATTATTTCAACAACTCTTTATTCTTCAACTACTATGTTTCCATCCAATTCCTCCCATTCCCCTTCAAAACCGATGGAACCCTCCCTCAATAATATATCTCTTCCCATCTCTTGTCTACTCCTCTCCTTCAGTCCTTCCATGCCCACTCTCCCCTCAAATTTCCCCATTGAGAATATCACCCTCTTCCCTCGCTCAATTTTCTATTTTCCCCTTTCATCCATTCCCCCTCATTACTGTAGGAAAATCGGGTTAATTTCAGATCAAGGTTGATTTTTCTTACTTGATAACTACTTGTGATTTTTGTTGGATTTTTTATTACTTAGTTTTAATTCTTCACCAAGTAATTACCAAAAGCATGAAGATCACAAAGACACAAAGAACACAAGATATAGCATCCAAGTCATGGAAAAACCCCACAAGTGGGGAAAACCTGAAAAATCTTCTTCTTATAGAATCATATCAAAATGAGACCTCTAAGACCCAAAGACTAAACCTCCTCCAAGCACTAACTTAGCCCTCCAAAAATCTTCTTCAATCAAGTCAACGTTTTTCAAAGTCAATAATGGTAAAAACTCACAAATTCTGCTTCAACTCAAAGTCTCGACCCTCTACTTTAGGTCTGTAATTCTAACCTGCAATCATCAACCCTGCAACTTGCAAAAAAACCCTAACATACTTGCATGTGTGAGCGAAATAGGTCAAAATTCAAGTATCCTTCTTCTTCCTTGAGTTTCCCTTATTTCCTAGGTCTTTGCTCTCCTTTCCCTCTTGTCATCTCCTCAAATGACGAAGAGTTCTACCTCATATATAGTCATCTAGGAGAGCGAAAAGGTACCTCAACAAGGTCGAATTATCATGGCAAGGCCGACTTGGTGTTGGAGGAGAAAATGAATTTTCATGTCTCAAAAATTAATATTTTTCTTTTGTTACGAAGAGTCGAAATGGGACTTTAATATATGACAAGTATTCTTCTTGATTCAGCAATCCCTAGAAGCATGAAGAACACACTTAACCTATACTTGAGCATGAAATCCATGCTTGAACAAATACAATTTTTTTTCTTCTTTCAAATAAAATACAAATTGATACAAGTACAAATATAAATATGAATATTGAACCTAGTTAATTTTCCAACACTCCAGCTTAACTAGGGAGGTATTCATAATGAATCAACATGTCTATCTTAAGTTGAAATATTCACATAAGAAGGGATCCAGATTGATAAGAATCAATGATGATAGTATCATTGTATCCAGCATTGTCACATTACCAAGGCCTTGACAGGTACACTCTATATCTCCACAAGATCAGAGCACAATATTAGGAGGCATTCCATGGGACACCACATCACCTCTTTGAGGTACATACTCCACCTAGGATACCTTAAATATGTCGTCCACTGATTTTTTTTTCCACTGGACCACTCTTTATCCAAGTCCATGTACTTGAATCTAGGATCAAATCTATCTTAATCCATGACAATACATGACTCAAGAATGTCTATCCAATATGCTTATCCAATCCACCATTCTCCTTATAGATGTCCATGTACTTGACTTAGGATATCAATCCTAATCTATGATAGTACCTGACACAAGGAGAACCAATGTCCAACCTTACTCCCTCTAAAACTGCGAGGAGAAATCCATTCGCACTCCCTCTCAAAACATGGAGACTGCATAAAAAATCCTAAACTTATGTTGGAAATACTCATACTTCCCTTACATCAGTGATTTGAAATCCAAATCAAAATGTATATTGGTTTATTAATTTCTTAAAAGAGCTTGCATGTAATTAAAATCACCAATAAAAAGAGCTCAATTTAAAATACATAGACAACTTGAAAGTAAATTGCAGCAAATAAACAAAACACACAAGAGACAATAATGTCGACACATTGATAGCGAAGTTCGGCTATTTTCAAGCCTACGTCTCTAGGCTCGGCCTTTAGTGGGGAGGCCTCTTTATTAAAAATGATAAAAATGATTGTACATCAAAATATAAGCTCCAACACATCAAAATAATGCCACCAATGAGTTCAAAAGGCCTCAAAACCCCTATTTCAATTCTTTTTGTGCTCAAGATAGTCTCCAAATGGCTAAAATAAGTCAAAAACACTCTCGATTGCAAGTTAAAAGGAAATGAAATTGTACAATTTTCAACACATGAGCTTGTGGCTCAATGGTTGAACGTGTCAGTTATAATGGAGGAGGTTTGGTGTTTGATCCTCATTAAGTGCGACCTTTTTAGGGATATGAGGGCGGTTCTATACATATCCGACATATATTAAAAATTTAATAAGGATATGGTGGGGGGGTAAATTGACTCGCCACCCCACCATGTTACATTCAACATATATACATTAAATTTTTATGGCTATAGCACTTTCCATAGCATCGAGGATAGATAAAATTGGTGGATCAGGGGATATGGCAGATCTGCTAGATATGGCGGCCCCCACCATATCCCTTCCCCCACATACGTCGACACATAAACTTTAAATAGCACTTTCATCTATTGTATACCAGGAAGCAACGGTGGCCCAGTGGTAAGGTACAAGAACTATGGCTAGCAGGTTCAGGGTTTGAATCCTGTCAAGTTTGCCAGTTAATCCATACAAATTTTTTACTAGTCTTACGAGGCCATGTGTCACCCTCTAGTAGGTACATGTGTCGCTTCAGGATTGGACCAAAATCAACCAACCATGCAACGACACTTGTCAAGATCTGGAAGTGCAATGTGTTAGAAAGAACCATGAGAATTTTTTACTAGTCTTACAAGCCGACGTGTCGCCCTCTGAGAGGGACTCTTACGAGGCCACATGTCACCCTCTGTGAGGGACACGTGTCGCCTTAGGATTGGCCCAAAATCAAACAACCAAGCAACAAAAATTTTCAAGATATGGAAGCGCCACGTGTCAGCTTAACCCATGAGCCTGGAACCTTGAGTTGAACGTTGACTGTCGAAACCCTGAGCATTGACATTGACTTTTACCTTTGACATTTTACGATGTTTTAACCTAAAATTTGAATTTGCATAACTTCTTCATACGAAGTCATATTTTGTTCATTCAAGTTGCATTGGATTTAGAATGATGAAATATACACAATGGAGCTAGTTTTAAAAGCATCTGAAAATTTTGATTTTTGAGCATTTTCTAGAACTTTGAGCATCTTTTGGATCCTCTGGATCACTCCTTGATCATTTCGAATCATTCGACTAATTTGTGATCAATCAGCTACCTATTTTTGTAGCTTCCTCAACCAACCATCTTATTACTAATTTTTCTCATGATGCAACTGACGCGGGAGCATCTAGGGGTACCTTCAAAAAGGAAATTTCCAAATGTCCTACATAAAAGTCTAGAACTTAGAAAAGCTAGAAAAATCTCTAACATTTATAAATTATGTAAAATATCTAGAAAACTGTGGTATTTAGGATAGGATTAGTTTTTAGAATATGGAAGGTGTCATACAAAATATAGCTTTGTGGATTTTTCCTTTATATAAGTCCAATAGATCCTAGATTAGTTGATCTGAACCCACAAGGTTCATTGAATGTAATATTTCTATATGTTAGTCATGGAATGTATAGTGATAGAGTGTGTTTGAGTGTGTGGGTGTGGGAGAGGTGTGGAGTATGATTAAATGGCCAAATGAATTTATAATCAGGCCAAACATGATCGAAATATGAATTAGGGGCAAAAATTTTCCAAAAATTAAAAGTGCTCAGAATCACACCAAACCAAAATGACGGGATCGAGCTCGTCGCCAGAAATCTGGTGCAATTTGTTTCACTCAAAACGTGACAGTATGAGGAAGTTAGAGACCTTTGATCATCATGCCAAATAGGTAAATTTAAAAAAAAAGGTCAAACAGGGTCAAAGGCCAAAAATTTGGGTTTTCCTCCATTTCGCCCAATGACACTATGCCAAGTGTCAATCTCTAGTTGGTTGTTGAAGAGGGTGATTTGTGGTGTTTTGATTGGTTTGTGGAGTAACCAATGTCATGAAGACACGTGGCTAGCCCGGAGGCCGCCAAGTGTCAATCTCTAGTTGGTTGTTGAAGAGGGTGATTTGTGGTGTTTTGATTGGTTTGTGGAGTAACCAATGTCATGAAGACACGTGGCTAGCCCGGAGGCCGCCAAGTGTCCCCTTCCAAGGTCCAACTATGTTGAAAGTCTAAATTTTAATTATATCAAAGGTTGGTTAATTATTCCAAAGTTTGAATTGAATCGTTGGTTAATTATTCCAAAGTATGAATTGAATTTTAATTCAAAGGTTGGCTTATTATAATGTTTTCGGTGCAAAAATTTATAACGGCGGAAGGGTGGAGGTCAGGGCTCAACCCCATGACCTCCCCCAAGTGAGTCCACTATATAACTACTATATCAGCACAATATACCTTGTTATATACAGTCTTCCACTTATATTTGTAGTTCAATAAAGGATTCGACGGGGGTAAGGAGGGCGTTAGCCTCGTCACCACGATACCATGGCGTTATGACTAGGTGGAGGGCCAATGTTTAATGGTGCAGTTTAAACAAATTAAACTCAGATTATTAACCTTAATCCCATCTTAGCATGCTAATCCAATTTCATAAATTCATATTTTTTAATTGTGCTTAATGCGCTAAGCATCCATTAAATGTGCGCTTAACATTTAATTAAACTTCAGTTTAGTTTGGCAGGTTTCACTATTTTCGGTGCCATTTCCATATTTGGTGGCCTTAACTATATTTTCTCTAGTTTTAGTGGAGATTCCTAGGGAAAAATTGAATGAAGCATAAATTTTGCAAATTTCGACCAATTTTGGCTCAAGAAGAGTCATTCCTAGATGATTTTGAAGCTCTAAAGCTGATGGTGCAGGTTGTAGAGACGTTGGAGCACTTATGTAAGTGTTTTTTTCACTTTGAATATTAAAGAAGCCAAGGGCCACTAGGAGAGAGGGTCATGCCTAGATCAGTTGAAGCCCATTTTCAGAGCTTGAAGAGTTTATTTTGAGGTTTTTGGGTCTTTTGATGCCAATGGAGCAGGTTGAAAAGACATTGGAGCACTGTCGGTGCATGTAATTAGACAATTGACCATTAATCCCAAGAGGGCTTAGCCAGTTGAAGCAGGTCCATGGAGATGTAGCCCAGGAGGGGTGAACTTCGTTATCATCTATTGTGTAATGTGTATGTTGTGTGTTATTTATATGCATTTTATTTTTTGTACATGAGTTTTTAATAGCTAATTAATTCATCAATTTCTCATTAAAAAAAAAAAACTTGACACATAAACCACTTCAAAAATGGCTAATTTGAGACAATCCTAAACACATTTATTTTTATCTGATGAGGGAGCTAGCACAACAAAAATAGTTTGCCCATATTCAAATCAAGTTGGATCAGAGCATAGTTTAGCTCATTTTAGCCAAGGTTATCTAGAAGAATTATCTATTGGTTTTGAATTTGTGCAAGGAGAATTTAACTGTGTGCAAGTTTATGTGTGTGAAGAAGGTAAAGTTGAGGACTCGACTCTCAAATCACAACACAGAAGCTTTTTATGCATTACAAGTGTGATGTAAGCTTCATCAAGAATCGTTTCTAGTCAGTCATTCTTAGCAAAAATCTTTGATAAAGAGATGTTGCAGAAGCTCTACATCATGAATGATATGGTGCAAGAGTTATATGAAGATAAGAGGGAGAGAATCTACTTCAAGAGTAGTTGATTTCCATGAAGGATGAGAAGTAAGAGCTTCTTAAAAAGATGCATGAGATGGATACTTGGCTCCATATTGCAAATGAAAACCTAGCAAGGATGCATGAGATGGAGACTCAACTCCATGATGCAAAAGAAACTTTAGTCAAGTATTTGCATGAAAAAGAGGTATGCAATTCAAGTTTATCTTCAATTTCCTCTCATGATGAATGTGTAGGTACTTTTGAAAGACACACTAGAGGAATAGGGTCCAAATTATTGATGAAATGGGCTATGAAGGTAAAGGATTGGGCAAACATGTGCAAGACATATTTGAGCCAATTGTTGTTGAGGAAAGGCCAAGGTATTTCGGTCTTGGTTATGGACAACATGGTGGAGAACGCTCCAAATACCAGGAGGCACATGAAGGTGTTTCAAGAAGGACTTTCATTACATGCTCATTACCTCAAATTTGTGAAGATTGTGTTCATGAGGATTGCAAATTTTTTACACCCACCTTGCAAGAAGGTGATCATAAGCATGCAACTAATGAGAATTTAAAACAAGAGGATGTTGAAATCTCTCAAATCATTGAAGCCATTGTTGGTATTCCGAACAGAGCCACTACCTCATCAAATTCACCTCCTTAAGAAGGCGACAAATGTGAATGTTCAAGGTATAAATCTACCTTTAATCAAGTTGCTTTTGATTATGATAAAAATGGTAAATATTCACATAATATTTGGAAAAAAAATTCATGTTCCTTTTGTGGTTTGAATAACCATAATGTTTCAAGATGTTGGAAGAATATAGCCATGCACAAGAAACTTTCAAAACAAAGGAGGCAGAAAGCCAAAGGTCCATTGGACAAGGAAAACCATGTTGAAAAGAAGATGAAATTTTTTTGCACTCATTTCCATAATCAAGGTCATCTTGTAGACAAGTGTTGGACTTTGTATCCAACAAGTCATGCATGACATTTGAAGAAGGTGGAAAGAGATATTGACAAAAATGGAAAAGAAGATTCCATAATCGATATGGGTTAGGATGATTCACATGATGAAGTGCAGCTGAAAGAAGCGCCATTGAAATGGTTTGTTAGGAGATTATTAGATTTCTTATCCAATTAAGGCCTTGCATGTATTTTATGATTGATGCATTTATTTTCCAATTGAATGCATGTTGCATGTTTACGCAGGAAGGTGTTTGAAAGGAAGAAGAATCACAAGTTGTTGTAAAAATCATGTGCAATACTTTTGTTTGACTTGAGATTCAGTTGTTTGAAGAGGCATGTTTTTTCGACTTGTGTTTCGTCGATGGTTTGTACACTGATATGTAAGAGTACATGACAAATGCATTCTTCTAGATGTGGAATTTGGAACCGTGGAGGTAAAATAAGGGTCATTTATTTTCTTATTATTACTGATGTTGGAACTCATTGTAGTTCACTTAGATGGGCTTAACTTGGAAAAGTGGTTTCCAAGGAGAAGCTTGCATCAAATGCATGTTTGTGCAAAGGAGGAAGAGATTCTCAGTGGGAAGGCCATCAGTCAGTTTTCCAAGCACCGAGGGATCACTTTGGTACAACAAAGTCTTTAATCAGTCAGCAAGCAGCCAACAAGTGTTGGATTGGGTCAGCAGCAAAAGGAGGAAATTGGTTGAAGCGCCAAGACATTTGCAAGGTAAGGCATGTCAATAACCCAAGTGGTTGTCATGGAGATTTTTTCGAGTAGAATCAAGATGATAGAACTTGGGAAAGAGAGGAGTATTAAGCTCTCATGAGATAACCAAATTTTTCGGTCCAAAAGGCTGTTAGTGGGAAGGAGTGATTGGAATCTGAATTAGGGGAAATTTTTTTCCAAAAATTCAAAGTGCTCAAAATCACACCAAACTAGAATGACCAGATCAAGCCCATTACCAGGAATTCGACACAATTCGTTTCACTCAAAATGAACTACGTATGAGGAAGTTAGAGCCTATTGATCGTTGTGCCAAACAGACGAATTTAAAAAAAAAAGGGTCAAAGGCCAAAAGTTTGGGTTTTCCTCCATTTCACCCAATGACACTATGCCAAGTGTCAATCTATGGTTGGTTGTTGAAGAGTGTGATTTGTGGTGTTTTTATTGCTTTGTGGAGGAACCAATGGCATGAATACACGTGGCTAGCCTGTAGGATGCCACATGCCCCTTCCAATGTCCAACTATGGTGAAAGTATGAATTTTAATTATATCAAACTTTGGTTAATTATTCCAAAGTCCAAATTTAATTTTAATTCAAAGGTTGGCTTATTATAATGTTTTCAGTGCAACAATTTGTAACGGCAGAAGGGTGGAGGTCGGGGTTCGACCCCACGACCTCCCCCAAGCGAGTGCAGCTCATAACCACTATACCACCATAATAGACCTTGTTATATGTGGTCTTCCTCTTATATTTGAAGTTCAAAAAAGGATCCGACGAGGGTAAGGAGGGGGCCAACCCCCTCATCACAAGACCATGACGTTATGACTAGGCGGAAGGCCAATGTTTAATGGCGCGGTTTAAACAAATTAAACTCGGATTATTACCCTTAATCCCATCTTAACGCGCTAATCCAATTTCATAAATTCGGATTTGTTAATTGCGTTAAACATCCATTAAATGCGCGCTTAACAGTTAATTAAACTCCAGTTTAGTTTGGCAGGTTCCACAATTTTTGGCGCCACTTCCATATTTGGCAGCCTTAACTAGAGTTTCTCCAATTTTAGTGGAGATTCCTAGGGAAAAATTGAATGAAGCATAAATTTTACAAATTTCGACCAATTTTGGCTCACGGAGAGTCATTACTAGATGATTTTGATGCTATGAAGCTGATGGTATAGGTTGCAGAGGAGTTGGATCACTTATGTAAGTGTTTTTGCCACTTTTAAGATTAAAGAAGTTTAGGGCCACCAGGAGAGGGGGTCATGCCTAGATCAGTTGAAGACCATTTTCAGAGCTTGAAGAGTCTATTTTGAGATTTTTGGGTCTTCTAAAGCCAATGGAGCAGGTTTCAAAGCCATTGGAGCATTGTAGGTGCATTTAATCATACAATTGACCATTAATCCCAAGAGGGCCTAGCCAGTTGAAGCAGGTCCATGGAGATGTAGCCCAGGAGGGTTGAACTATGTTATCAGCTATTGTGTAATGTGTATGTTGTGTGTTATTTCTCTACATTTTATTTTTTGTACATTAGCTTTTAACATATAATTAACTCATCAATTTCTCATAAAAAAACACATAAACTTGACCCAAACCACTTCACAAATCGCTAATTTGAGACGATCCTAAACACATTTATTTTTACCTGATGAGGCAGCTAGCACAGCAAAACTAGTTTGCCCATATTCAGATCAAAACATGTACATATGAATTTTGTTTTCATAATGGAATTTTTACATGCTTGTGGATTGTGTAGTATCTCTACATATATGTTAATGAATTTATTTATATGTTTGTAATAATTAACTAGATGAGTAATCAGATTTATATAGAATTCTTGGTATCCTGAAGATTGTAGGTTCGTGGAAGTGGACATTGCAAGAAGGATTGAATTGTCATGCATCAAGTGGTATCAGATCACAGAATATTCCTGCATATATTTTGGAGGAGATAACAGAAGAATTTTTTGCAACAATATGGAGAAAAAAATAGAACGAGATTAAGACACTGGCAAGTATATTGATTTTGGGTCTTATTTATTTATTTGTGGATATTGATGATAGATAGCACAATTGTAATGGAGGAAGAAGAGTGACTGCAAAAACTTGAAGAGCAATAAGTGCTTGAAAGAGAAGGCTCTAAGGAGAGAACTAGAGAAAATACCAAAAGGTCAAGCTGGTGAAGAAAACTTGACGAGGTATTGAGTAGCAAGAAGAGAATACTTGCTACATAGGAGAGGCTTGGTTGCAATTAATTGTTGAGCATGGAGAAGATCACACATTTAGATAAAAGGATGACCACAGAGGGTCATTACAAAGGTTTAGGTGAAATCCACAAGAGAAGGAAAGAATATGTCAAGGCAAATGACATAAAGAGAAAGTTGAGTGATGGGGAGTTTGATAGGGAACTCATTGAGATTAAAGTACAACTAAATGTACTTATGGAGCGGCTACAGAAACATGAGGAAGACCAGAAAATGCAGATGGATTTTTAAGAAGAAATTTAAATGGCTAGTTAAATAATTGTTTGCAAGAAATTTGCGGAAGGAGATGAGGCATATGATAAGAACCTAGTTGAAAGAAGAAGAACTCAAGGCAGTTGAGTATGAGAAAAAAAACGTGCACTATTGTGACCCAAAGAAAGGGCCATTGCTTGGAGAGAATGATGATGAAGCAGCGGATGAGATCCAAGATTCTCGTATTTTTAAAACAAATAAATTTTCCGTGGATGCAAGTATAGAAGATGGTGGACATTTACCTACATGTCACAAAATTAGAGGAAGAGCAAAATGAAAATTTTGTTACAAGTAATTAAGGTGGATGAGGAAATAACCCTTACTTTGTTCTTAGCTAGGATGAAGAGAAACACTTAAATGAAATGCCTATGAAATGAGGTACAAAGAGGAATGATGAACATGAAGTTGTGATTAGAGAGATAGAATCTATGTTATTTCCTAAAGATGAAATCCAACCTCACGTACAACATTCAAAACCATTTTTTAGAGATTTTGAGGAAGAGACGAAATTTTTGGAACGCTGGTTGGAAAGAGAATAAGGTTGCATAGAGGTGGAAATTTTAGTTGGTTTGGAGAAAAATATTAGTGTTTCATTCAACAGTATCATGACATAAAATAAGATGCAACCTGCAGAAGTTGAAAACAAGCTTCAGTCAAGAAACAAATTCTAAAAAAAAATTAATGAGTTGTGGAAACTTATGAAGCAACATTCCAAGAGAATGTACGAAAAGGAGAAGAAAAAATTTAATCAGAGAATGCAGTCAACTTAGAGGAATTATGTTAGCAAATTAAATGGGCAACAACATAATAAAGTATGGGACAGAGGAAGAATGAGTAAAGGAATTTTTTTCCTCAGAAATGATCAGTTACAATTTAAAGTTTGGGATCTCGAAGGAGTCTTTCATTATTACATAAATGTGAAAAACCTCATAGACAGGAGTCTATGAATCATTTTCTCCCGTGGGTGTCTGATGCAAGAGCATCTAGTGGTACCTTCGAAAAGGAAATTTCCAAATGTCCTGCACAAAATTCCAGAACTTATAAAATCTAGAAAAATATATAGCATTTATGAATTATGTAAAATCTCTAGAAAAACGTGGTATTTAGGATAGAATTAGTTTTGATAATATGGAAGATGTCATAAAAAATCTAGCTTTGTGGGGTTTTCCTTTATACAATTCCAATAGATCCTAATTTAGTGGATATGAACCCACAAGACTCAATGAATGTAATATTTGTATATGTTAGTCATGGAATGTATAGTGATAGAGTGTGTTTGAGTGTGTGAATGTGGGAGAGGTGTGGAGTATGATTAAATGACCAAATGAATTTATAATCAGGCCAAACATGTACATATGAATTTTGTTTTCATAATCGAATTTTTACATGCTTGTGGATTGTGTAGTATCTCTACATATATGTTAATTAATTCCTTTATATGTTTTTAATAGTTAACTAGATGAGTAATCAAATTTATATAGAGTTGAGTCCCTCTGGGCCTCACCATATGAATAGTGAGTCCTTATCGGGCCTACCGGGCCTATCCTTTTAGTCGAGAGTTCGGCTGGCTCACCCTCACCCCGTTGGTCGAGCCATGCTTACGCACCCTCACCCCCTAAATAAATGGATCAGAAGGCCTCTCCATTTCCAACGACCTGGCCTCCCCTGGCTCTTTCACCGTCTGGGCTCTTGGTATCCTTAATATTGTAGGTTCGTGGAAGTGGAAATTGCAAGAAGAAGTGAATTGTCATGCATCGACAACTTCTTCAATTAAGGCTCCTAATTTTCCTCCTAATAGTCTATGATCATGCATTGGAGGTCTTTACCTATTGCATATTGTATTGTGTCCAACACTACTTCCTGTGTTGCTTCTTGCCTTGAAGATAGTCCATCACACAATTCCTTGAACTAGCTGATTACGATATAAGATTAGCCAAACTATTGCTCATTCAACCTTGAAAACAAAATAATTGAAATTTCTAATCAAAATGTATTAGTAAATGCAGCTCCATAGACTCAAATAATCATTCCCTTTAGTTTTTATTCTCATCTTTCCAAAATAGATAACTCTCATGGTCTTCAAATAAACCTTCTTTTTAGTCTTCTAGTTGCCTCTTAGATGACTATCCTTATGGTTTATATACACAACCCTCTAACTATCCTATTGTTACTTAAAATTGACATTCCGTAGAGCACCAATCAAATTTCTTTTCAATAGTGACTTGGTTTCTCCAAGATTATTATCATAAGGTCTTCAAGCACAACCCGTTTGATAGTGAATGTCCATTACTTCACTTTCCTTAGGGTTTTCGCAAATCTACCCATACAATAGTGAACCAACTCTTATGCTCAATGTACAATGAGCTTCTTCAATTTTTCCCTCTAAATAATCCCATATTTTATCCTGCACCATTCAACCTTGTCTAGGGCTTCCTTATATTATCACTCCACCGGATCTCTGAAGGCTGAGAAGGAGACCAGCAAAGGTAACCATAGGCTGCTTTGGCCTAGTAGCTAGCCCTACTAGGCAGGAGAGGGATCTCTCTGCGAGATCAAAACCAAATTTACTGGATAATGAGGATTTTAGGCTAGGTATAGTAGGCTCTAGGGTTTGATTGATTGATTTTGGGTGCTAGATGGTGACTTAGGTCTAGGAAGAACTAGGTCAGGGAAATGAGAATCACACTTGTAGAGATCTGATGGGGCAAGGTAGGCACACACTTTAGCACTTTCAAGTATCTTGATTAGTGTTATTAGGCTAGTAGGGTTTCAAAAAGAGTATGGAAATAATGCATTCTTTTATATCAGAAGAAAGTGAAACATAACTGTGATAATTTCTCCAAAACAGAGCATAAAAATAATGAATTCTACTTATCAACTTAGAAATCAATCACATTAAGATATGGACATGAATATGGAAGGCATAATACATTCAAACATATGAAAACATAAGAGGAAACACTGCTAAAACATATATCACATGAATCCCACCACAATAGCTGCAACTTTTTCTATTAGTTCCTGCCAAAATATCATTGAATACACTAGTGTTCAAAGATCAATTACACAACATCCAACCCTTAAAATGACAAAGGAAATGAAAGATATAGACCTAGACAACTTCTCCCCACTCTCAGGGGTCGAATCCATGACTTGTGGAGTTGTTCCCCAAAGTCCTCAACTAGAATCCTAATGATTAGGGAGGTCAACAAACTCATCCCTATCTTTGATGAAACTGATTCACTTGATCCAAAATTACAAATTTACTTGATGTATCTACCTCTAGTAACTATAAAGGAAATAATTACATTTAATTTTTACATTTACATCAGTAAAACTCCTTGGAATCCATCAATCAACAGAGAAAAAGTGAAATTTCTGAAGAAAACAGGGGACTGGAAAAAGCGCAACATGTGTGCAAAAAGTGCAGCGTGCCCTAGAAAAAGCACAACGTGTGTCTTACAATTGACTTTTGACTACCTTTCTGAAGTCCAAATTGAGCCCAAGACAGCTCATTTTAAATCTCGTCCTGTCTAGTTGTTAAAAATGTCCTCAAGCACTGAAAATGATGGAGTTAAGCTCCTCAAAAATGAAATCTCCCAATATTGGTCAAAAAGCGCAGCATGACGCTGAAAATAGTGGCAGAAAGGTGTTTTTAGGTGGTTTTTGGGCTTTTCCACCTGTCAAAAGCTCATATTTTTAAGTTCCATTAGTCAAAATGTGATGTAGAGCCCATTCTCTATCCAACCCCACTAATTTTTCATCATTTAGAGGCTCCCATAAAAAGCACAACGTGGCCCACATTGTGCTTTTTGTAGGCTAATTGTGCAAAAAGTTTGTAAAATTTGACCAAAAAGCTAAAAAATTGCCCAAAAACTCTCAAAATTGTTGAATGATGTCCAGATGAAGTATTTCAAGCTACCAAGGAGGCATCAGCAAGAAATTCAAGTTTACCCTTCTCCTTTTGGCTGATTAGGTTTTCCTTGAGCTTATCGTGTAACTGTTTAACCTTGACATTGAAAATTTTGTTTCTGGTATGGTAATGGTCAACCATGTGCCTCAACATCTGATTGTCCTTATTTTCTTTATGAAGGAGCTTCTCTAGGTGTATTTTTACTCTGTTAAGCCAAATTTCCCTCAACTCAACTCCATAACATACCTCTCCTCAAAGGTGAGTTCCTCATGTTGTTTTCTTGCTCCAATGATCTTTTAAGGCCCCTTGTTTTTTGTCTCTTCTTGGTGATATGGGCCTCATCCTCATTAGACTCATCATGTCCCATCACTGCTTTGCCTTTTACATCTTGCCTCTTAGCCTTCAACGCGTCCATTTCCAAGAGTTCTTGCTTTTCATTCAATTGTTTGTTTTCATGCTCAAGGAAGGAGATATCAAACTGTGCGCTTGCCAAAATATCTTGCAGCTCTTTGATTTTGGCACATTTCTCTTTGATGACTAGGATTAAGGTTTCTTGTTCATCTTGGACGTCCAAGTCCACCATCTCAATGTCATGGTGAAGGGCTTCTTTCTCTTGGACAACTGTCTCCTGGTGCTTATGATATTCTTGTTTTGTTGATGTAGAAGGCAAGGCCCCTTCTACAATTTGTGGAGCAAACACTTTCCTATGTCATCTCTTGTAGTTTTTTATAAGCTCAATGAACTAATGCTGATGGTGGAATAGATTTAGCAGGTTTATTTGGTGGTGATGTGAAGACCTCTCCCTCAACGAAAGTCTCCCATGCAATGTTCAGTTGTTTGAGGTGATGAAGGATAATGATTTTGATGAGTGAATGGTGGAAGAGATTGTTCATTTAAATTTCATATTCTTTTTTCTATACTATGTAGTCCATCTTGTCAATGATCCTTTAAAAATAATAGGGAATGTTGAGCGATTTCACCCTAGTGAAATGCATGAGTAACCTAATGTGGTAGTTGTACAACCTGGAGAATCTCCCCTCACAAGTGAAATATTTCAAGATGATCTTCATCATGGGAGCAAAACTATTAAGCAACTGAACAAAAGGAAATATTTTCTTAATGATGCCTTTGTAAGGTGCTTTGAGATAGGTTTCATATAGTTGGACATCCAAATATTGAGTTTTGAACCACTTTTCACCTACATTATGTATCCTTGTTTTTGCTGCAATAATGTTTGTAGAAATGGTGAATGTCACCCTGCAATGGTGACTTGTTCTCTTTGTAGGTTGGTGATGAAGATCTTGGTCAAATTATGATGGCTATACACTCTTTGGACCATCTCACAAAACTCAAAAAAACCTACATGCTGAAAAACTTTAACTACTGGTGGTGATGACATCATTTCCCTAGTGTCTGATGGCTCAAGCCTTAAGATTCTTCCTCGTTTATTTTAGGTCTTCTTCTCTTCTTCTATGGTGTTTATCTCTCCCTCCATAATATTTCTCCTTTCCTCCATGATCTTTAGCTTTTATTAGAAACCCTAGGGGAGAAGGGGAAGGAAAATGGAGTGGGATGATGGGGTTAGAGAGTTGGGAAAGGTGTAGGAAAATTTGGGGAAGGGTTTAAGGGAGTTAGGAACCATAGGGAAGTGATGGGGAGTTGAAATTACAAGAGGGGTGGGGTAGGGAATTCAATTACAGGGATGTAGTCTATTTGCCTAGAAAATCACAGTGTAGGGGTAGGGTTTTAGGAAATATGACTTAGGAGTGGGGAATGAAGGGATGTGAGGGTTGCGGAGGATGAATTAGAGTGTGAGAGAGGTAAAAGGGTCTAGGGGAAAGAAAATTTAACTTGCAAAGTTGAAAACCAAATTTTAATCTTTAGAACATAGCATGGAAGTCATGGGGAGGTTTTCACCATAAAATTATGACAATGGGTTGAAAGGAGGGGTTTGCAAGATGAAACTTACTTGAAAATACATGAATAAATCTTTAGTTTTTTCTTACAACCCTTGCAAACAAGTTTTGAGGTTCTAGCTGCTTCAAAGAGAAGCGTAGCATTCTTGAGAAAAGCGCAGTGAGTTCTGCAAAAAGCACAGCGCCTATGGAAAAAGTGCAGCGTGCTCTCCTAAAAAGAGCAGCGTTCTTGAGAAAAGCGCAGTGAGTTCTGCAAAAAGCGGAGCGCCTATGGAAAAAGCACAGCGTGCTCTCCTAAAAAGTGCAACGCCTTGAGGAAAAGCACAACGATGGGCCAGAAACTCAATTTTTTAAGCCAAAAATTGGTTTTTGACTTGGGCAATTTTGAGATCTCGATGTTGAAGAGTGAGAATGAATGGCTTTTGGTATTTTAGGGCCTTTTATACTTGGAGAAAAATCATTAAATGAACATGGACCCACATTTCCCTTTTTTTAAATCAACCTTTCATTGCTTTTTACCTTTAACCTTTGAACTTGATCTTTGAACCTTGAACTTTTGGTGGCTTTGGAACACTGAATTTCTTCTAGGAAACTTGGACATTTACTAGTGGAACTTGAGCATTTGCAGCTACTTGAAACTCTGAAGTACTTATTACAAATTAGGAACATAAAATTACATTTTGTTTTGAAATCAAAATTAATTGCAGAAAATTGGCTATTACCACTCCTCCAATTGCTAGATTTTATGCATGAAATGAGAGTTTTGGTGACCTTGAAACCCTAATGACCTAATGGAGACACGAAACTAAATTAAATCATGGTGAGGATGAATGAAATGATGATGACAATCTATGAATGATGATACACTCAGTTGAGTGATGACATGGACCAGAAAATTAAAATTTTTGGAAGGAGTGGAAAATAGTCCTAAACCTAATACCCAGTGACCAAAATTTTCTTAAAGACCTAATGAAATGACAAAAAATTGACTATGGGAACCTAAAAAAACATGATAAGATTTCATTTGATCACTGGTGACAGGATGAAAAGACTGAGACTAACATTGGCTCCAGATGGGGATAACTACTCCTTGGAGGTGTGAAGAACATCGTAGACCAAGTAGCCTTACTATTGGGCATGGTGTCAAAAGTTAAAAACCAAACTGAATACTAAAAATTTGACTCGATAAACTGACTCAAAACTAGACTGGTTGAAATAAAAACTTACAAAACTTATTGATGGTAGCATATCACCGAGACTTGAGGGCTTCAAATCCTGATGACAATCACTTACCTGCTTAAGGCATATGTACAATCACGTGAAGTGATCCTTCCAGTGTAACCAATCCAACGGATGGCTAGTTACTTGAATTATGCTCTCACTTTCCTCGAGAAGGCAGAAAAACCAAAATATAGGCAACTCTAAGTGTCCACTAAAAATATGCTCATGATCCATAAATGCAAGAAAATTCATCTCCCCTGTTGACTGTAGCAAATCAGTATAAGGATCTTCAAAAATATGAAATTTTACCTTGTCTTGAGATCCAAAATAAAAAATACAAGTACTGTCTTCATTTTGATTTGAAAGAATACTTGGTTGTTTATCTAGAGGAAGGCATAGGGAAGTATATCTTTCTGCTATCTGAGTGTTGGTTTAAAATTCATTAAGCACGGGAAACTTTGATTCTATCTCTTGTACGTTGTCTCTCTTAGGCTCATACTCCTCAAATTCATAGTCTAAATCATCCTTGAAAAGAAAAAATTCTTCAATATTGTTAAACATGACAATCTTATCCTCTTCATGACAGACAATGGTCTCTATTAGCTGATCTCCTTGCAGGAAATCATCATCACAAATTGGCTTACTAACAACCACTTCCTGTATAGTTTCATCAGTTTCATGACTGTCATCATTTAAACTTAGATTTTCATTTTCAATGATGGAAGAAGTTTCACTAACACATTCTTGACTATGTGAACACCGCAATCCTACATTAGCTTGGGTTGTAACATGACTTTTCAGGAGTTGAAATATATCATCTTCAGACATAGGAGAAACTTGTGTTTTATAGCAATTAACATTGGCTTGATGATTTTCATTTTCAAGATTAGGAATAGGCATTTCTCTTTCTTAGTCTTGGTATTTTTCATCCAAGGAGGAAGCTATTGATTCTTTTTGGGAGGAAAAATCATATAGGGCTTCTATGATCTAATCATCTAGACACTCTTCATCCCCATACAAATTTTAAAGAAACTCAATGAAATTATCAGAGATCTCACAACAACTATCAATCATCGACAAGGAATAATTATAGCTTTGATAATGTTGAAAGAAAATTGAATGAAAGTCCTTTAGAGAATATAAAATAGTAGATGGTAGACTCTCATACCATGATCTCGCTTTTTCCTCCAAGGTAGAAATAAACATCTTCATCAGATAATCTTCAGGAAACTCAATATTTAGTATGTGAATATGAAAATGAAATTTGACCAAATGAAAACTAGCATCTTCACTATCCTAACCCTTAAAATTTGGTAGACCTTATTTCCAATCTATACAAGGAATACAATTCGGAAAACCGTGAATATGAGCTCGATTCATAGGAGCATACCTTTGAGCAAATGAATCCATTTTGAAACTAGTGAGGTCAGCAAGAATTTCTTCAAACTACCAGTTCTTGAACAATGGAGTCGCCATGAAAATTCTAAACTTTTGGATTCTTTGACACTAAAGTTTCCAGGTGAATGATGCACAACCTTCTTGTGCCTGATCATTGTTCACCATTAGCAACCAGATCTGATCCTTTTCATTCTTTCCTGGAGAATATATGTCACTTCGTTCCCCAGTATGTTCACCAAGATGTTATCACTCCACTGGATTTATGAAGGCTAAGAAGGAGACCAACAAAGGTAACTACAAACTGCTTTGGCCTAGTAGCTAGCCCTACTAGGCAGGAGAGGTCTCTCTCCGCGAGATCATAGGCAAAGACTGGATTATGAGGATTTTAGGCTAGGTATATTAGGCTCTAAGGTTTGATTGATTGATTTTGGGTGTTGGATAGTGAATTAGTTCTAATAAGAACTAGGTCAGGGAAATGAGAATCAGACTTGCAAAGATCTGATGGGGAAAGGTAGGCACACACTTTAGCACTTTCATGTATATTGATGAGTGTAATTAGACTAGTAGGGTTTCAAAAAGAGCATGGAAATCATGAATTATTTATATAAGAATAAAGTGAAACATAACTGTGATCATTTCTCCAAAACAGAGCATCAAAATAATGAATTTTGCTTATCAACTTAGAAATCAATCACATTAAGAGAGGGACATGAATATGGAAGGCATAATACATTCAAACGTATGAAAACATAAGAGGAAACCCTACTAAAACACTTACCACATGAATCCCACCACAATAGTTGCAACTTTGTCTATTAGTTCCTGCCAAAATATCACTGAATACACTAGTGTTCAAAGATCAATTACACAACATCTAACCCTTGCAATGACAAAGGAAATGAAAGATATAGACAAAGACAAATTCTCCCCACTCACAGGGGTCGAAACCAGGACTTGTGGAGCTATTCCCCAAAGTCGTCAACTGGAATCCTCATGACTAGGGAGGTCAACACACTCATCCATATCTTTGATGAAACTGATTCACTTGACCCAAAATTACAAATTTACTTGATGTATCTACCTCTAGTCACTATAAAAGACAAAATTACATTTAATTTTTACATTTACATCACTAAAAATCCTTGTAATCCATCAATCAACTGAGAAAAAGTGAAATTTCTGAAGAAAACAGGAGACATGAAAAAGCGTAGCGTATGTGCAAAAAGCACAACGTGGGGCTTTAAATTGAGTTTTGACTACCTTGTTGAATTCTAAATTGAACCCAAGGTATCTAATTGGAAATCTCTTCTTGTCTAGATGTCAAAAATTTCCTCAAGCACTAAAAATGATGGAGCTAAGCTCCTCAAAAATTAAATATCCCAAGACTGGTAAAAAAGCGTTGCGTGAGGCTAAAAACAGTGGCAGAAAGGTGTTTTTCAGGTGGTTTTTGGGCTTTACCACCTATCAAAAGATCATATTTTGAAGTGCATGTAGTCAAAATGTGATGTAGAGGCCATTATCTATCAAAACCTATTGATTTTTCATCATTTAGAGGCTCCTAGAAAAAGCGCAGTGTGGCCCACGTTGCGCTTTTTGTAGGCTGATTGTTCAAAAAGTTTGTAAATTTTGACCAAAATTCCAAAAATGCCAAAAACTCGCCCAAAAACTCTCAAAATTGTTGAATGATGTTGTTATGAATTATTTCAAGCTACCAAATTGGCATTAGCAAGACATTAAATTTTACCCTTCTCCTTTTGCTTGATTAGGGTTTCCTTGAGCTTATCCTGCAACTGTTTAACCTTGACATTGAAAATTTTGTTTCTGGTATGGTAATGGTCAGCCATGTGCCTCAACATCTGAATGTCCTTATTTTCCTTGTGAAGGAGATTTTCCAAGTGTATGTTTACTCTGTCAAGCCAAACTTCCCTATTCTCATTAATTTCCATGGAAATCCTCTCCTCAAAGGTGAGTTCCTCATGTTGTTTTTCCTGCTCCAACTCTCTTTTAAGGCCCCTTATTTTTAGTCTCTTCTTGGTGATCTCGGCTTCATCCTCATCAGACTCATCATGTCCCACCATTTCTTTGCCTTTAACATATTTCCTCTTAGCCTTGAACAAGTCCATTTCCAAGAGTACTTGTTTTTCATTCGACTGTTTATTTTCTTACTCAAGGAAGGAGATAACATATTGTGCCCTTGCCAAATTATCTTGCAGCTCTCTGATTTTGGTATTAGTTTTATGGTTTCTTGCTCATCTTGGACCTCCAAGTCCACCATCTCAATGTCATGGTGAAGGGCTTCTTTCTCTTGGACAATTGTCTCCTACTGATTATGATATCCCTATTTTGTTGATGTAGAAGGCAAGGCCCCATCCACAATTTGTGGAGTAAACACTTGCCTATGTCCTCTCTGGTAGGTTTTGACCTATTTTTCCTATTTAACTTTATTAACTGTAGCCATGTTATATAACCTAGTTTTTTTTTGAGAAACTGATGCTGATGGTGGAATAGGTCTAGAAGGCTGATTTGGTGGTGATGTGAAGACCTCTACCTCATTGAAAGTCTCCCATGCAATGTTTAGTTGTTTGAGGTGATGAAGGGCAATGATTTTGATGAGTGAATGATGGAATAGGATTTTCATTTGAATTTCATACTCTCATTATGTATTATGTAGGCCATATTGTCAATGCTCCTGTACAAATAATAGGGAATGTTGAGCAATTTCACCCTAGTGAAATGCGTGAGTAACCTGATGTGGTAGTTGTACAGCCTGGAGAATCTCCCCTCACATGTGAAATATTTCATGATGATCTTCATCATGGGAGAAAACCTATTAAGAAGTTGACCAAAAGGAAATATTTTCTTAATGTTGTCTTTGTAAGGTGCTTTGAGATAGGGTTCATAGATTTGGACATCCAAATCCTAAGTTTTGAACCACTTTTCACCTACATTAGGTATCCATATTGTTGCTGCAATAATGTCTGTAGAAATGGTGAATGTCACCCCTAAAATGGTGACTTGGTATTTTTTTAGGTTGGTGATGAAGATCCTGGTCAAATTAGGATGGCTCTACACTCTTTGGTCCATCTCACAAACCTCAAAACAACCTACATGCTGAAAACATTTAACTACTAGGGGTGATGACATCCATTCCCTACTATCTGATGGCTCAAGCCTTAAGATTCTTCCTCCTTTATTTTAGGTATTCTTCTCTTCTTCTATGGTGTTTCTCTCTTCCTCCATAATGTTTCTCTCTTCCTCCACGATGTTTAGTTTTTCTAATAAACCCTAGGGGAGAAGGGGAAGGAAAAGGGAGTGGGATGATGGGGTTAGAGAGTTGGGAAAGGTGTAGGAAAATTTGGGGAAGGGTGTAAGGGAGTTATGAACCTTAGGGAAGTGATGGGGAGTTGAAATGATAAGGGGGATGGGGTAGGGAATTCAATTACAGGGATGTAGTCTAGCTGCCTATAAAAGCGCAACGTAGGGGTAGGGTTTTAGGAAATATGACTTAGGAATGGGGAATGAAGGGTTGTGAGTGTTGTGGGGGATGAATTAGAGTGTGAAAGAGGTAAAAAGGTCGAGGGGAAAGCACATTTAACTTGCAAACTAGGGTTTAATCTCTAGAACATAACATGTAAGTCATGGGGAGGTTTTCACCATAAAATTATGAAAATGAGATGAAAGGAGGGGTTTGCAAGATGCAACTTACTTGAAAATATATGAAGAAACCTTTAGTTGCTGCTTAGAACCCTTAGAAACAATTTTTGAGGATGTATTTGCTTTAGAGAGAAAAGCACAACGTCCTTGAGAAAAGCGCAGTGATTTCTACAAAAGTGCATCGCCTATGGAAAAAGCACAGTGTGCTCTCCTAAAAAGTGCAGCGCCTTGAGGAAAAGCGCAGCGATGGGCCAGAAACTCGATTTTTTTAGACAAAATTTGGTTTTTGACTTGGGAAATTTTGAGAGCTCGATGATGAAGAGTGAGAATGAATGGCTTTTGGTCTTTTAGGGCCTTTTATACTTGGATAAAAATCATTAAATGAACATGGACCCACATTTCCCTTTTTTAAAATCAACCTTTCATTGCTTTTTACCTTTAACCTTTGAACTTGATCTTTTAACTTTTAAATTTTGGTGGCTTTAGAACACTAAATTTATTCTAGGTACCTTGGAAATTTACTAGTGGAACTTGAGCATTTGCAGCTACTTGAAACTCTAAAGTACTTATTACAAATTAGGAACATAAAATTACATTTCATATTGAAATAAAAATATATTGAAGAAAAGTGGCTATTACCACTCCTCCAATTGCCGGATTTTATGCATGAAATGAGAGTTTTGGTGAACTTGAAACCCTAATGACATCATGGATACATGGAACTGAATGAAATCATGGTGATGATGACAATCTCTGAATGATGATACACTCAGCTGAGCGATGACATGGACCAACAAATTAAAAATTTTGGAAGGAGTGGAAAATAGTCCTAAACCTAATACCCAGTGACCAAATTTTTTCTTGAATACCTAATTAAATGTCAAAAATTTGACTATGGGACCCTAACAAAACATGATAAGAGTCCATTTGATCACTAGTGACAGGATGAAAAGACTAACACTAACACTTTATACATAAAATATCACCAAATAAACCTCTTCATGCACAGTTACCACAGAGATATGTCAACTTGATTTGGAAGGCCTACTAGTAAATTCAGTCTCTAAAATAGGCCCTTCCTTCAACCTACTATTACATAGAAGTTGTGTTCCTTCTTGAATATGAGAATCTTCCATCTTCTGCTTAGAACCAGCCTTCCTTCAATTCATGCCCAAATATGATTCCTATTCGCTTCACATCTACTCTCACTATAGTACATTCTCTAAGACTGAATATAGCCCATTTGAAGATCATAATATCATCAAAATAGTGTGGTAATGCCTAAATTTACTTAGAGTCTCAACCTCCCATTCTATGCAATATTCTTGAATGATTAACACATATTTTAGGATAACTCTTTTTCACATCCCAATATACCCTTCTTTTCCAAACTATTACCTGAGGTTATTTGGACCTTTAATATACAAATATTATAGGCTTCTTAGCTTCTTTATCTAGAAATAAAGTGCCTCAGCCTTTATCCCATAATTACAAACTTGTTTCCTCATTTCCTTCTTCAAAACATATACAAATCAGGCATGTTCTGAATCTACATTTTTCTTAGCCTCAATAAAATGTTGTAATTGTTAAATATGGATGTTTCATAGAGGGTTCAGATACCTCTTATTACAATAGTGTTCTTCCTTTCCTTCCCAGTAAGGAGCTTGGTCCTATTCTATAAGTATACTTTATCGATTTCGGTTAGACATTCTTCTTTAACTGCTTCACTTATGCCTGAGATAAGTGCTCCTAAGACTTCATATTATTTATCACAGTCCTATTGAATTAGCATCACATCACTTTGTATTGTCAATGAGATGAATTTGCACCACTTTGAATTTGTCATGGTAACTTTGTATCTCAGTCCAGAAAGCTCGAATCATAATTTAGATCACAATCCAGAAAAATTTTGTAGTAGAATATTTGGAATAATTTTAAGAAGCATAACAATACTACCACTTTTCTTTGAAATCATTATATTGATTCATATTGTCGTCTTTTAAAAGAACTTGCATCGTGATTATGTCAACCTTAAAATACAACCAAGGAAGAGTATATTGTATCTATTATTAGAGTATAAAGGAGATCATTGCATCATATAGAAGGGGACTTATATCCTTAGAACTTTTTTATGAATAAGACCTGATCCAAACTATTACATAAGTATATAAGATTTATAACACAACTTGGATTGCTTGAGAATAGTATCTAGTTAGTTTCAGATCATTGTGTTAAACCACTCTGGAAAAACTCAGATCTTTTCAATTGTTAGATTATAGTCATGAGCCTAATTTTCGTTCCTCCACATGAATGTAACCTCGGAAACTCACACATATACTTCCTTATAAACTCACATTATTAACCCTTTGTCTCAGGAATAACTTCACATATGTATATTTGTATCACTTTGTTTGCATCAAATCATAGCTATGTAGGCTCAAACTCTAAAGGAATTTCAAAGAGGACTTCAAATACAGTTGCTGGCAAGAAGTGATATTCACCCTTTTTCTTCACCTTAACTCTAATACCATTTTGGAAAATTAGGGTAATTGTAGATCAAGGTTTATTTTCCTCACTTGATAATTACTCGTGTTTTTTGTTTTACTTTTTATTACTTAGTTTTTCTTTTTCATCAAGAAACTACCAAAAACATGAAGATCACAAAGACAAAGAACATAAGGTATAGGCTCCAAGCCAGGGAAAAACCACACAATCGGGGAAAACCCAAACAATCCTCTTCTTATAGAACTAGATCAAAATGAGACCTCCAAGACACAAAGACTAAGCCTCCTCCAAGCATCAAGTCAACCCTCCAAAATTCTTCTTCAATCAAGTCAATATTTTTTCCAATTCAATTATGGTTAAAATCACAATTTTTTCTTCAACTTAGAGTCTCGCCCCTCTACTTCAAGACTTCAATTCGGACCTACAATCCTCAAACCTACAACTTGCATAGAAACCCTAGCATACTCACACATGTGATCCAAACAAGTCAAATTCAAGTCTCCTTCCTTGAGTTTCTCTTCTTTCCTAAGTCTTCGATCTCCTTTCCTTCTTGTATTATGCACAGATCAAAATTGTTTGTCATCTCTTCAAATGAGGAAAAATTCTACCTCGTATATAGTCATCTAGGAGAGTGAAAATGTGCCTTAGAAAGGTCAAATTATCATGTCAAGGCCGACTTGGTGTTGGAGGACAAAATGACTTTTCATTACTCAAAAATTAATATTTCTCTTTTGTTACAAAGAGGTCAAATGGGACTTTAATTATTGAAAAATATTCTTCATGACTCAATAACCCCTAGAAGCATTAAGAACATGCTTAACCTAGACTTGAGCATGAAATCCATGCTCGAAAAAATAAATAAATAAACCTTTTATATAAAATACAAATTGATACAAGTACAAAGATAAATATGAAGATCAAACCTAGTTACTTTTCCAATAATTACAACCTTCATTCCCTATTAAAACCCTTGAATCACTTGGACATGGATCCAATTGAGGAATTTAAACTAGAATCAGGTGTTTGGCTTGGCTTCTATGGTGCAGGGGCTCAACAACTACTCTACAAAGGAAGAAAAGGCTTCCTTTCCTTATCTCAAAGATAGTAAAACATAGAGATCTAAGTGGGGAAACAAATTTCCATTCCCGAGGCCCTTAGAGCTTTAACCCCCCATATGGCTCCCAAATTATTTTGCAAACCTTGAACTATAGGGGATTATCCAACCCCTCTAAAAATTGGTGATAAAAAGGTTGATAATGGTACACAACCCACATGTCATATTTTTAGAAGAAACAATGATGGAGGGTGAGAAGGCAGAAGCTGTGTTATGAAAAAATTTCCCCATGGGGATTCATGCATTAGGGCATTCATGTGGATTCATCTTGGACTGGAATACTCTACGTTTACGAATAAATTCATTTTTTCTATTCATCCAGGCCTGGTTGTAGACCTTTTCTCATCTAATCTTGATATCTCTTTCATCTGCCACAATATCTATGGACCTTATCTAATAGGAAATCCTACTAGGAAAACTTCTTCAAGGTACACCCTTGGGGAGTATGAGATATAGGGTCCCTTAGCCACTCTTGACCCACTCTTGAAATTTCTCATTGAACACATGGACAACACTGATCTCATTGACAACACCCCCTTAAACTATATCCTGTCTAGAAAAATAATCAATTTGTGATGACTAAAGTATCAAAATGCTTAGTATGTTTCCTGATTTTTGAAGCTCTCATTGATAGCAGTCTCAAAATGCATCAATGGGTCACTATCATTTGTGAACTTGATAATAATTCCATTTCCCTTGAATTTGACTAATTTCCATTGAATCCACCCAAAATATTTCATTTAAATCCTCATTGGATTCAAGATCCCTCCCTACATGACACTATCAAATATGCGTGGTGCCATTTATCCCCTACATCCCTCATGTCCCCATCGATCTAGTTCCAAAGGAACTTAAAATCGCTCAAACTATTTATCTCAAAGTGGGAAAAACAAAAAGGGGCTTGAAATGAAAAATCCTTGGCTAAGATGAAAAAAATAAACTAAAGGTTTCACTTGATCAAAGCACTTCCGAAAATGGTTCAGATGAAAATCAAGAATATATCAAATTATGGAATAAAAAAGAAGGGAAATCATTCTAGATAAATAAAAGAAGTGGAAAAAGAAGAAAAGTGCCCTCTGGCTTTAGGATGGGGATGAAAATACAAAATATTTTCATAGGAACACAAATTGTCAGATGATTATAATCACCATTTTGGAGATAAAAGGAAAATATAGAGCCATAGTCTCATCTTTTCTAGATATATCTAAAGAAGGTTGTAGTCACTTCAAAGATATTTTCCATTAGGAAAAGAGAGAATCCATTGAAAAAATCATAAAGGTGGTTGGACTCTTCCCTAGATTAGTAAATCAAGAGGAAAATGACAACCTTATGGCTAAGGTTACAAAACCTAAACTTGAAAGGGTGCTTCCTAGTTTTCAAAAATTGAAGAGCCAAAGGTAAAATAGTCTCCCTATTGATTTCTATTTGGAATATTTCAATTTCTTGGGAGATAATCTACTAAGGGTAGTTAAGTTCTCCCGCATGTCTAAGAAAATTTTGGCACCTTTCAACATTGGTTTCATTTCCCTAATCCCAAAATGTTACCACCTTGAATCATTTTACCTATACCATCCCATATCCTTTTGTAAAACCATTTACAAAATGATCTCCAATATCATTGCCATCCTTTTGAAATACATCCTTTCAAAACATATATCCCTTGAGAAATTTGGTTTTCTGGCAGGATTTCAAATGCATCAAGCTATTGATGTCACCCAAGTAGTTCTCCACTCAATCCATATAAAGTACCCAAAAAAATTTCCTATAGAGAGGGTATCCATTTAAATCATTTGATAAGGTCAATTGGATTTATATCATACTTCTTCTTATTCATTTGGGGTTTTGTCACTCCTTCATCTCTTGGGTTCTAAACCATGTCAAAACCTCCTCTCTTGCTCTTATAAATAATGGAACAACATTTCACTTCGTTAATGTGGAGCATGGATTTCTTCATAATTGTCCTTTTCCCCCCTAGTCTTTATTTTGGTCGTTGAGGGCCTTCATAGACTCATCATGGATGCCAATAATAGGGAAATGTACAAAGGAATCTTCATAAATAGCCACTGCTACTTGACCCACCATCTCTTTGTGGATGGTATTCTTATTTTATTGGATGGAAACTTAGAACACCTTCAACACTTAAATCTCCTCCTAAATACTTTCACAAAGGCCACTTGAATGCTCATAAATCTCTCAAAATATTCACTCCACTACTAGGGCATGATGGTTGAAACAAAACATCAAGTTGAGATTTTTTTTCTACTCATGTGGTGGCGAACAACCATGACCTAAAATATCTTTTTTTTTGTAAAGCCAAACAACTATAGAAAAACTATAGAAAAATGGATTTGAATTTGGTGCAACAAGTGGCTATCTAGGGCTAGTAAATTAGTTCTATGTAAATTTGTAATATAAGCCATATCGGTCTATTGGGCCTCTTTGGCATGGATTCCTATTGGGATTCTTCATTAAATTTGGCAACTATCTTTTCATTTTTTATGGACAATGCATGAAAGAAAAATAATAATTGTTGTCATCACTTGGCATCAAATTGAAATCCCAAAAGCACTAAGGGGATGCAGACTAAAACATATCCATTGGTTTCGAAGACCCTTGTTGCAAAAGGGGTATGGACACTTATTCAAGGGACAAGACTATGGGCCCAGGTCATGTACTAAAAATATAAAATCCATGTTCCAATTCTATATTGGATCTTATCTCCTTGAAAACTAATCAACCATGGATTGTCATCTAGAAGGAAATTATTAAATCTTTCCCCCTTATTGGTCATTACCTTAGCTAGAAAGTTGGAAATGGATCCTAGATTCAAATCGGGTTGGATCGTTGGGTTGGATGTCAACAAGGCCATCTTATTCCTCCTTCTCTGATCTAAAATTTAAATGGTGATGGTTTGACATACTAAATTATATTTCGAATTACAACTATATGAGGGACCATCAAGATTGGCTATCGTCCACTGCCCTTGGTTTGGACATGGGTTTTACAAGCATATAGGACCAATACATCAGTTTTCTTAAACAATAATATGTCACCCTCTACAACAATGAAGAATCTCTATGTTGGGTCCCCAACCCACATTGGGAATATATACCAAATTTTAGTTTCCTAAGTATGGATTCAGAGGTAGGAAATAATGAGCCACCATGATAGAGTAAAAAAAATTGGGAATTGAAATGTCCTAAGAAAAAATTATTCATGTGGTTTTGTGGCTTCTCCTCATGAACAAAACCCCTACTTGGGACAAAATCTTCGAAAATGATCTTTCCATGGCTCATCTCATGCATATGTCTCATGCACTCAAAGGATTCTAAATTTGTAAATCACATGTTTATAACATGTCTTTTCACTCAGGTTGTTTGGAAAGATATTTATCAGATTGAAGGAAATTCATATGCAATATTTGGTTTGTCTCAAACATATGAATTTCCTTCAATATGATTAATATATTTCCAAATAGTGTATATGACACCATAAATCACTCTCTTTAATAGTGGATTGCGATATATGGCTGGAGAGAAACCAAACCATTTTTTAATACAAATATATTTCATCAACTAAAATAGCCATGCACAATTTGGCTATTACAAACAACTTTATCACAAAGGACCCCTCCCCTACCATGTCTTCTATCCAGGAAACCGATTTAGATGTACACCCCCTAGGCTTGTTGGATGGGGCGGCACAAGGCTCACTCTCCTTGGGAGGGGTTGGGGGTAATACTACACATCTCAAACATTGTATCTTTATCATTTGCTGCAAATATTGGGACAAGAATGAAAAATCATATGTTGAACTATTTTCTTTAAAATTACTCCTACAACTAGCCATTAAACAAGAAATAACCTCAATCCACATATATGGTGACTCACAAATTTTCATAAATTGGATGAAAGGAGCAACAAGAATACTGAATTACACTCTTCTTTCTATTTACGAAAAAATTCAGTAGCAAATCTCTCAATTCACTCAGATTTATTTTGATCATATTTACAGACATAAGATCTCCATTGTTGATACCCAATTGAAAATTGGACTAGATTTAGATAAAGGTACTTTAAAAATAACAAAAATGAAGAAGGCCACCAACAACAATAATTGTCATAAATTGGATGAAAGGAGCAACAAGAATATTGAATTACACTCTTCTTTCTATTTATAAGAAAATTCAGCAGCAGATCTCTCAATTCACTCAGATATCTTTTGATCATATTTACATACATAAGATCTCCATTGTGGATATCCAATTGAAGATTGGACTAGATTTAAATAAAAGTACTTTAAAAATAACAAAAATGAAGAAGGCCACCAACAACAATATTTTCTTAACCCTAAAATCTAACTTTATCCACCATAAATATTTAGTGAAAATATATGGTGTTTCTATTTTAATATTTTTTATTTTTAATATGATATATAAGAATGTATAAGAAATCATTTTCTGATATGTAAGAAGTAAGAAAAGTTTGATCCTCAAAGAGGTTTTAGTATTTCCTCCTTAAGGTTAGGTGACTTTTTCATATGATAATGAGGCAAGTATAGCTAATCTATCAATATGGGCTCTCATATAACTATTTGTTATTTGTAAAGTTGGAAATAATAACAAATGTGAAAAATATAATGATATGTTATATGTAAACATCTTTTTATTTAATAAAAAATGGTTGATTTTTTTTTAATTATACTTTTTAATATCAAATAACTATATATAATATATATGTAACATCGTATCCCATTAGAAATATACGGTGATAATCCCAACAACATGCCAACCAGACATTTGAAAATGGAGGTAAACATCCCAAAAACTACCATAGAGATACAACGTAGGTGATCTGTACAGCCTGGAATATAAATCCATGGACATAACAATTATATTGGAGCTTCAGGCTGCATGGGAAAACATTTAACTTCACGGAAAAGCCTCAAAGCTTGGATTGTGAGGAGTGGCTATGCATTCATTTGTCTGACATAAAGGAGATTCCACGACATGCACGTTGTGTTTAATAAAATATTTCATATTAAAATGAGTGCAGATTAAAGTGCTTTGCATTTGAAACGGATAGGTCTCCCCTTGTGGCTGATACCCACATGGGCCAAAAGCTTCAATCGCTTCCCTACCCTTGTTTGTTTATTATGAATCAAACCCTAGGATCGTGCATGTGGTATATTTTATGTATATCTACCTTGGAGTTTTATGTAGGAAACTCTCGTATCGTGCATGACATATATTTTATGTCTATCCTCCTTGAAGGAGGCAACTTTGTGGAAGATATCCTGCCCGCTGACATTTATTTGGCGTCACAGTATAGTTGAAATCCAGGTAAAAAGCACCCTAGGTGTCAATTTAAAGGAGAGTGGAGATCGTACAAATTTTGATGCTAAGGAATTGGAATACAGAGATTGATGGCTGGAGAAAAGGGTGAATTACTGGTACAAATCTCTGCACTAGTTCCACCCTTTGGATTGATTTTTTCCTCAATTTTATAACCTATTTCCATACAACATTCCTTCTGAAAGGCATGATCAACCTTTGTCTTATCCCCACCAATTTTTTCTTCAAATGAATTATGAATAAATCTAACCCTTTGGATGAAAGTAATAGACATCCTATACTCATTATTTGTATTATGATCCCATGCCAATAACTTTGCTTTTGTATTTGTTAAACCGACATAAATGATACATTTCATTATTTCAAAACGCGAGTTATTGGGATATTCCTCCCGCAATTACCTTTGAGCTTCTACATAATGGTTCCCCCCAAGTACATAATATTTGTATTCAAAACATTTTGACTTGTCAATTGTTTATTTGTTGGGAACTTGAATTGGATCAACAAGAATAACATGGTCAACCACATCTACATATGGATTGTACCACATCAATGTTTTAAAATTGTGAACATGCAAGTGGTGTGGATTTCTAATTTGATATTTGAATTTTCCTTCATCTCGCTTGTAGATTTGACTGACATTAAGTTGAAATCAACGATCGCCCTCAATTAAATTTGTCTTCAACAAGTGATGTTGAATGGAATTTTATTTTGTTTTAATAATGCCATCATCTAAATCAGCTCCTGGTGTAATTATTTCCCTTCTTCCTTTTGAGTTTTCACTAGGACCTTCATTGTTGTCAATTTTTTTTTTTTTTTCTCAGAATGAGAAACTTTTAGTTTCTTCCTCCTATTGGTTATCATATTTTCTTCAAAAAAAACAATCTCCTCATCATCAAATAAAAGGGAGACTTTCTTGGGAATTTTTGTTTTTTCTCTTTTATATATCTTCTCCTTTGTAACATCAATTCTAATATGATCCTCAGTAGTGGGAACATATTCCTCATATTTAGCTTCAACTTCAACTTCCTCTTATTCAAAAGTAACATGTATACCTTTACTAGATTGATCACTTTTATAGAGTCTTGTAGCACCATGAAGTACTTTCTTTTGGTTCTTTCCCATATCTTCTTCTTCATGTTCATAGAAAATGTTGACTGCATTCATAATATCTCTCTCTATAAAATAGATTCCCCCCAACATAATTGAAAGACCCTCAACAAAATATTGTCAAAAAAAATATAATATGCCAATAATAACTAAGTTATTAAACATATAATAATAGAGTTAGAATAACACAAAACACATAAATATAAATATAAATACTTATGATATTTTGTGCAACATAATTTACGATTTTTTTGCATATCCTTGTAGAATCTTCTGTCGTTTTATACATCGGAAATGTAAAATGATATCTAATCTTATCATGTGACTTGGGCAGTTTTGTAATTATATAAACATTTTTAATATTCAAACTAATATATAAGTCTAGTACTTTTCCCATCAGCTCATAACATCCATCATCAAAAATATTACTAGCACATAGATATAATTCTAGATCTTCACCTTCTTTTTATTTCATACACCATGCATATTTTGTATGCTTCACTTATTTTGATTTATTCCAGTATGAAATAAACTTATTTTCCTATGGGGAGGTATCTCCTACATTTGCAGTAGTATCATCATAGCCAGCATTGTCACATTACCAAGGCCTTGACAGGTACACTATACATCTCCACAATATTAGAGCACAATTTTAGGAGGCATTCCATGGGACACCACATCGCCTCTCCGAGGTACATACTCCACCTAGGATACCATAAATGTGTCCTCCACTGGAGCATTTCCATCAAACCACTCTTTATCCAAGTCCATGTACTTGACTCTAGGATCAACTCTATCCTAATGCATGAAAATACATGACTCAAGAATGTCTATCTAATAGGTTTATCCAATCCACCATTCTCCTTATAGATGTCCATGTACTTGACTTAGGATATCAATCCTAATCTATCAAAGTACCTAACACAAGGAGAACAATGTCCAACCTTACTCCCTCTAAACCTGTGAGGAGAAATCCATGTACACTCCCTCTCAAAACAAGGAGAGTGTATAAAAAATCCTCAACTTATTTTGGAAGTACTCATAATTCCCTTACATCAGTGATTTGAAATCCCAATCGAAATTGATACTGATTTATTAATTTCTTAAAAGTGTTTGCATGTAATTAAAATCAACATTAAAAAGAGCTCAATTTAAAATACATAGACAACTTGAAAGGAAATTGTAGCAAATAAACAAACCACACAAGATACAGTAACATTGGCACGTTGATAACGGAGTTCGACTATCTTCAAGCCTATGTCTCTGGGCCCAGTCTTTAGTGGGGAGGCCTCTTTATTAAAAATGATAAAAATGATTGTACATCAAAATCTAAACTCCATCGCATCAATATAATGCCACCAGTGAGTTCATAAGGCCTCAAAACCCCTATTTCAACTCTTTTTGCTCTCAAAACAGTCTCCAAATGGCTAAAATAAGTCAAAAATACTCCTGGTTACAAGTTAAAAGGAAATAGCATTGTACAATTTTCAACACATGAGCTTGTGGCTCAATGGTTGAACGTGTCGGTTATAATGGAGGAGTTCTAGTGTTTGATCCTCATTAAGTGTGACATTTTTAGGGATATAAGGGTGGTTGTATACATGTTTGACACATATTAAAAATTTAATAAGGATATGGTGGCGGGGTCAATGGACCTGCCATCCCACCATGTTACATTCAACGCATATACATTAAATTTTTATGGCTAGAGGCATTTCCATAACACAGAGTATAGATTAAATTGATGGAGTGGGAGATATGGTGGAGCTATGAGATATGGCGGGCTCTCGCCATATCCCTTCCCCCACATGCATAGACACATAAACTTTAAATATCACCTACATCTGTTGTATAATAGGAAGTAGCAGTGGCCCAAGGGTAAGGTACAAGAACTATTCCTAGCAGGTTCAGGGTTTGAATCCTGTCAAGTTTTCTAGTTGATCCATACAAATTTTTTACCAATCTTACGAGGCCACATGTCAACCTCCAGTAGGGACACGTGTTGCTTTAGGATTGGACCAAAATCAACCAACCATGCAACGACACTTGTCAAGATCTAGAAGTGCCACATGTCAGACAGAACCATGAGCCTTTTTTACCAGTATGTCAAGGCCATGTGTCACCCTCTGAGAGGGACAGTTATGAGGCCATGTGTTGCCCTCTGAGAGGGACACGTGTCGACCTCTTATAGGGACGTGTGTCACCTTAGGATTGGCCCAAAATCAACCAACCACGCAACAAAACTTGTCAAGATATGGAAGCGCCACGTGTTGGCCGAACCCATGAGCCTGGAACCTTGAGTTGACCACTGACTATCAAAACCATGAGCTTTCACATTGAATTTTACCTTTGACATTTTGCCCTGTTTTGACCTGAACTTTGAATTTGCATAAATTCTTCATACAAAGTCGGATTTTTCTCGTTCAAGTTGTGTTGGATTCAAAACGATGAAATATACACAATGGAGTTGGTTTTAAAAGCATCTAAAAATTTTGATTTTTGAGCATTTTCTAGAAATTTGAGCATCTTTTGGATCCTCTAGATCACACCTTGATAATTTCGGATCATTCCTAATCAGTTAGCTACCTATTTTTGTATCTTCCTCAACCAATGCTCTTATTACTAAGTTTTCTCATGTTGCAACCGATGCAAGAGCATCTAGGGTAACCTTCAAAAAGGAAATTTCCAAATGTCCTACACAAATGTCTAAAAATTATAAAATCTGTAAAAATCTCTAGCATTTCTAAATTATGTAAAATCTCTAGAAAAGTGTGGTATTTAGGATAGGATTTGTTTTGAGAATATGGAAGGTGTCATAAAAAATCTAGCTTTGTGGATTTTTCCTTTATACAAGTCCAGTAGATCCTAATTTAGTGGATCTGAACCCACAAGGTTCATTGAATGTAATATTTGTATATGTTAGTCATGGAATGGAATGATAGAGTGTGTTTGAGTGTGTGAGTGTGGGAGAGGTGTGGAGTATGAGTAAATGGCAAAATGAATTTATAATCAGGCCAAACATGTACATATGAATTTGGTTTTCAGAATGGAATTTGTGCATGCTTGTGGATTGTGTAGTACCTCTACATATATGTTAATGAATATATTTATATGTTTGTAATAATTAACTGGATGAGTAACCAGATTTCTATAGAGTTATTTTTATCCTTAAGATTGCAAGTTCGTGGAAGTGGACATTGTAGGAAGAAATTAATTTTAATGCATCAAGTGGTATTAGAGCACAAAATATTCCTGCATGTAGTGTGGAGGAGATAGCAAAAGAATTTTGTGCAACAATATGGAGAAAAAAATAGAACAAGATTAAGACAGTGGCAGGTAAATTGATTTTGGGTTCTTTTTTTATTTGTGGATATTGATGACAGATAGCACAACTGTGATGGAGGAAGAAGAGTGACTACAAAAACTTGAAGAGAAAGAAGTGCTTGAAAGAGAAGGTTCTAAGGAGAGAACTAGAGAAAATACCAAAAGGTCAAGCTCGTAAAGAAATATTGATGAGGTATTGAGTAGAAAGAAGAGGAGAATTTCTACATAGGAGAGGCTTGGTTGCAATTCACTGTTGAGCATGGAGAATCTCACAAAGTTAGATATAAGGATAACCACATAGGTTCATTACAAAGGTTCGGATGAAATCCACAAGAGAAGGAAAGAAGACGTCAAGGCAAATGACATAAAAATAAAGTTTGAGGAGTTTGACAGGGAACTCCCTGAGATTAAAGTACAAATGAATGTACTTATGGAGCGGCCATGAAAACATGAGGAAGACCAAAAATGTGGATGGATTTTTAAGAAGAAATTTAAATGGCCAGTTAAATAATTGTTTGCAAGAATTTTCGGAAGAAGATTAGGCATATGGTAAGAACCTGGTTGAAAGAAGAAGAACTCAAGGCAGTTGAGTACGAGACATAAAAAGTGAACTATTCTAACTAATAATTTTTTGTGGATGCAGGTATAGAAGATGGTGGAAATTTACCTACAATTGTCACAAAATTATAGGAAGAGCAGAATGAAAATTTTGTTACAAGTAATGAAGGTGAATGAGGAAATAACTCTTACTTTGTTCTTATCCGGGATGAAGAGCAACACTTAAATACAATTCTTGTGAAAGGAGTTAATAAGAGGAATGATGCACATGAAGTTTTGATTAGAGAGATAGAATCTATGTTATTTCCTGAAGATGAAATCCAACCTCGCGTACAACATTCAAAACAATTTTTTAGAGATTTTGAGGAAGAGAAAACATTTTTGGAACACTGGTTGGAAATGTGAAATTTTCAAGAAGGAAAATATTTCTGCAATACTTGATTTATTATATTTCTGCAATACTTGATTTATTTCTCCTACTTATGAGATAAGTTATTTACATATTATTCCGTAATTATGAAATAAACACAATTGCAGATCTTCACTATCATCAAGAGCATAAGAACATAAATATAAATTACACAAGTAGCACAATAGAAACAACCATATGAACACGGTTATTTTTGGACAATTTTCCCTGGAAAAACCCAATGTGGGAAAACCAGTGCAACAGATGAGGGTTTTGTATTTATCTTCAGAAATGGAAAGTACATTTACAAGAGTCTAATGAGCAGATAAAATTAGCGCAAACACCTGGCTGAATTTTCTGGAACCTCCAGAAAAATTTCAGACCCTCGGGGTGACCTCCTTGACCCTCTGCCTCATCCAGTGTGAGAGCTCTGCACATTTTCTCCCTAGACTGTGTGATTCTGCATGGGGAGGGTCTTGTTGCTGATTAGCTCACCCTTCCCTTCATCCTCCTGAATTATGCTTCCCGATAACTTAATCGTCCCTCCTCCTTCTACTTCTGCACCCTTACCTCTACAATCTCACCCACTGAAATCGAATTCTCATGCTTCAGAATCGATTTCCTTCAGGTACTGAGATTTTCCCCGGCTTGATTTCCAAATGGCCCTCAAGTCTCTTCTTATAGTCTTCTCGCTGATGAATCAACGTCCAAGATTATATCGTTAATTAAAGGCTCAGATTAAAATATGACTTGATCTTCGTTTTCTAGAAGATTCACACTCTACTCTATTAATAACCTTTAATTATTTAATTTCCCTAAGTTTAAACTTAGGGTCTGCATTAAAATAATTAGTTATTTTAATAAAGTCATATCCGAGTGGAATTTCCACAAAGGATTTTTGGGTTCTCTGGATAACTGATGTCTAAGCCTCTCTACTAAAAATGAGACTTACAACACTTCCTGAGGGTATAGAAATCAACATTCCCTCTTAGCGAGGAAAGTGTTTAAGCAAGATACTGATGTACTGCATTGACTCTATAATATCTGCTGCGCTGATGTTGTCCTAGTTGCCGCCCCTCATATCTGCACTGCTACTTCCTGTACTACTGCCTAGTGACATTGCCACTGCCACTGCAGCATCCATACTGAAGCTACCTCTTCCTCTGAAGACCGCCATTTCCTCTAATGGAAAGAGTTCTCAACCATCCCCATCTTCTCTCTGAAGTAAGTGAATTTTATCTTACTTAAAGCCTTTGTGAGGATATCTGCCACCTGTTCTCCTGTAGGAGTGTATCGCAACTGTATTTCTCCCCTCTAGACATAGTCCCTAATGAAGTGGCACCGAATGTCAATGTGTTTCGACCGGTCATGAAACACGAGATTTTTAGAGAGCTTAATATAGATTTGATTATCGCACATAATCTCGGTCAATTCCATCCGCTTCTTGAGCAGGTTCAAGAGTAACTTGCGGAGCCATATGGCCTCGCATGAAGTTTCGCTTGCTGCCATGTACTCTGCCTCGGCTGAGCTCAGTGCTACATACTTTTGTTTTCTGCTGCACCAGGAGGTCATTCCTGATCCGAGATTGAAACAGAACCCATTGGTACTTTTTCAATCTACTATGCTTCCAGCCTAATCTACATCTGTGAACCCACTCAACTGGACCTCATTACCCTTGGTGTATTTCAACCCGTACTCGACTGTCCCTCTCAGGCATCTGAGAACATGTTTGGCTGCTGCCCAGTGAGCCCTCCTTAGTTCCACCATGAACTGACTAAGGGTATTCATTGCATAATAGATGTTTGGTCTAGTATTGACCAGATACATCAATGATCTGATGAGTTATCTGTACAAGGTGGGATCAGCCTCATCATCCTCCAATGTGTCTATCTTCTTCCAGTTAGTAACCATTGGCATGGCCATGGGCATACAGTCTTCCATATGAAATATCTTCAGGATTTATGTCATGTATCTTCCTTGTCCTAGGAATATTTCCCCTTTCTGCTACCAAACTTCTAATCCAAGAAAATAGTGCATCTTCCCCAGGTCCTTCATGTCGAATTATGTTGCTAGATTCTCCTTGCAGTCTTTCATGAGCTTGGATGATCCGGTCAAAAACAGGTCATCCACATAAAGTACAAGAATAAGCGGCTCATGCCCTACTCTCAAGTAGTATAGGTTGGGGTCTTCATCACTCTTGAAAAACCCCATATTCTGCAAGTAGATATCAATCCATCCATACCATGCCCTGGCTGGGGCTTGTTTTAATCCATACAAGGCTTTCTTAAGCCTGCAAACATGATTCTTCTGCTCATGTGTCTCGAAGCCCTCTGACTATTCTATGTACACTTCCTTCGCTATCACCTCGTTCAAGAACGTTGTCTTGACGTCCATCTAGTGAATATCCCATCCCATCTGTGCAGCCAGATGATAGAAGTGTAACGAGCTACTGGGGTGGAGGTTTCTTCATAATCAATTCCTTCCTTCTGTGCATACCCCTTAGCTACAAATCTTGCCTTGAACTTCTCTATGATGCCATCTTCACCATATTTGATCTTGTAGATCCATATGGATCCTACAACTGATATGTCATGTGGTCTAGGAACTACTTCCCATACATATATGTCATGATGGAGCTATACTCCTCCACCATGGCATCCACCAATACTTGATGTTGAGCTGCTTCCCGAAAGGTGGATGGTTCACCAACATGAGCTATCAGTGCCTGATATCTGTCAGATTGCTTCCTTATCCTCTTTCCTTCTCTAGGGGCTCCAACAAATTCTTTTGCATCCTTAAGAATTTGTTGAAGTTGTCTACTCGGTCTTCCATTAGTGGTGGGTGGTATTACTTGCTATCCTTCATGTTCTTCTTCGAAGGAGCTCTCCTCATAATCATTGTGCCTTAACCTATCCTCTATATGTCATTGAGGCTATACTAGTGGATCCTTCTCAATATGCGTATCTGTGGCCATTTCTCAAGATTTCCCAAAGGCTCTCTCCTCCAGGAATTTCACATCCCTTATTACCACGATTTTCCTGCTATCCAGAATATAGATGCAATATGCCTTCGCATTCTCACTATATCCCATCAGGAAACCCTTTTCTGTAGTTTGATCCAGCTTCTTTCTCTTTTCATATGGAACGTGGCAGTACACCATGCTGCCAAATATCCTTATGTGACTCACTTCTGGTTTTCTGCCTGTGAACATATAAGTCACCTTCCCCAAAGCTCTATGAGGAAATCTGTTCTGAATATATATTGTTGTATTGCAAGCCTTTGCCCATAATAATTTCAGCATATATTGGTCGTGCAACATTTCCCTTGCAGCATCTATTATGGTTCGATTCTTTCATTCTGCAACTCCATTTTGCTCTGGATTGTATGGAGTTTTCCATTATCTCTTGATGCCTTCCTTTGCATAGAAATTTGTGAAGTCTTTATTGTTATATTCTCCATCATTATCTGACCACAACTTCTTGATCTTCTTTCCTGTAGAGTTCTCCACCAATGCTTTGAAATCTTTTAATTGATCAAATAATTCATCTTTGGTTTTCAAAAAGTAGATCCAAGTTTTTCTGGAATGATCATCAATGAAGGTGGAAAAATACTTTGCACCACTGAGAGCAGTTGTGGACATTGACTGCAAATGTCAGAGTCTATTAACTCTAATACACCTTTGGTTCTGCTGCTGCTTCTTGGAAATGTTTCCTTAGCATACTTCCCTAGTACGCATCCCCTGCAAACTTCGTCTTTCTTCGTGCTGAGTTCAGGAGCCCCGATGACAGTATTTTTGAGAATCCCAAGGCTCCATGATGTAGATGCCCCATCCTTCTATGCCATAATTCATTCAGATATCTATCGTCTGTACTGCCAATTAGGGCCACTGGAGATTCAAGCTGGAGCTTATACAGCTTGTGACACCTTACTCCGATTTTTGCCTTTTTGCTCCAGCTAGGGTGTTTGACATACACCTTATCTCTAATAAAGTATATGTCATAGCCTTGTTCTGAAGTTGAGACACTGAGAGTAAATTCATCCCCAACCCTAGTACATGTAGAACATTCGGGGGTCGAATATTGTTGCCATCTTTAGTCTGAAATGTTACGGTACCTCTCCCAATGGGGGTACATTTTTCCTTTTTTCCCATAGTTATTTGGAAATTCATCTATTCTTCTTGGTATCTTGAAAATCATTCTTGAACCCAATTCCTATGAGCAGATGCTCCACTGTCAATATACCAAACACCTGGAGGATCTGTGCTCAACATACAAGCAAGATCCTCCTCTAGTCTAGATGCCAACACTTTCATGTCGTGTTCTCTCTGAATTTTTGCATGCTCTGGAGGACTACGTGAGTCCCTTTGACTGCATTAACCCTTCGAAATGATGGATCTTTGGTCGATGGCAGATCCTCCCTTTCTGTTTTTATCCCTTTGCTCTGATACCATGTGAAATTTTCAAGAAAGAAAATATTTCTGCAATACTTGATTTATTTCTCCTACTTATCAGATAAGTTATTTATAGATGCTTCAGTAAATTCTGAAATAAACACATTTGAAGGTATTCACTATCATCAAGAGCATAAGAACATAAAGATAAATTACACAAGTAGCACAATAGAAACAACCATATGAACACAGTTATTTTTGGACAATTGTTCCCAAAATAACCCAATGTGGGAAAACTGGTTAAGGAGATGAGGGTTTTGTATTTATCTTCAAAAATGGAAAGTATATTTACAAGAGTTTGATGAGCAGATAAAATTAGCAAACACCTGGCTGAATTTTTTGGAACCTCCAAACAAATTTGAAACCCTCGGGGTGACCTCCTTCACCCTCTGCGTCATCCAGCGTGAGAGCTCTGCACAGTTTCTCCCTGGATTGTGTGATTCTATGTGGAGAGGGTCTTGTTTCTGATCAGCTCACCCTTCCCTTCATCCTCCTGACTTTTGCTTCCTGATAATTTACTCCTCCCTTCTCCTTCTGCTTATGCAACCCTGCCTCTACAATCTCACCCATTGAAATCGAATTCTCTTGCCTCAGAATCGATTTCCTTCGGGTACTAAGAGTGTCCCCAGCTTGATTTCCAAATGGCCCTCAGTCTCTTCTTATAGTCTTCTCGTTGATGAATCAACGACCAAGATTATATCGTTAATCAAAGGCTCAGATTAAAAGACGACTTGATCTTCGTTTTCTAGAAGATTCACACTTTGCTCTATTAATACTCTTTAATTATTTAATTTCCCCAAGTTTAAACTTAGGATCTGCATTAAAATAATTAATTACTTTAATAAATTCATATCCGATTGGAATTTCCACAAACGATTTCTGGGTTCTTTGGATAACTAATGTTTAAGCCTCTCTACCAAAAATGAGACTTCGAACACTTCCTGGTGCTATAGAAATCAACAGGAAAGAGATGAAGGTTGCATAGGGGTGGAAAATTCAGTTGGTTTGGAGAAAAATATTAGTGTTTCATTCAACAGTATCATGCCAGAAAAGAAGATGCAACCTGTAGAAGTTGATAACAAGCTTCACTCAAGGAAAAAAATCGAAAAACAAATTAATGAGTTATGGAAACTTATGAAGCAACATTCCAAGAGAATGTACGAAAAGGAGAAGACAAAATTCAGTCATTGAATGCATTCAACTAAGAGAAATTATGTTAGCAAATTAAATGGACAATAACAGAATAAAGTATGGGACGAAGGAAGAATGAGTAAAGGATTTTTTTTCCTCAGAAATGATCAGTTACAATTTAAAGTTTGGGAACCCGGAGGAGTTTTTCATTTATACATAAATGTGACAAACCTCATAGACATGAGTCTATGAATAATTTTCTACCTTGGGTGTCTGATGCAGGAGCATCTAGGGGTACCTTCAAAAAGGAAATTTCCAAATGTCCTACACAAATGTCTAGAACTTATAAAAGCTGGAAAAATATCTAACATTTCTAAATTATGTAAAATCTCTAGAAAATCGTGCTATTTAGGATAGGATTACTTTTGAGGATATGGAAGGTGTCATAAAAAATCTAGATTTGTGGATTTTTCCTTTATATAAGTCCAGTGGATCCTAATTTAGTTGATCTGAACCCACAAGGTTCATTGAATGTAATATTTGTATATGTTAGTCATGGAATGTATTGTGATAGAGTGTGCTTAAGTGTGTGAGTGTGGGAGAGGTGTGGAGTATGAGGAAATGGCCAAATGAATTTTTAATCAGCCAAATATGTACATACGAATTTGGCTTTCAGAATGGAATTTTTACATGCTTGTGGATTGTGTAGTATCTCTACATATTTGTTAATGAATTTCTTTATATGTTTGTAATAGTTAATTGGATGAGTAATCATACTTCTATAGATTTCTTGGTATCCTTAAGATTGCAGGTTCGTGGAAGTGGACATTGCAGGAAGAAGTGAGTTTTCATGCATCAAGTGATATCAGAGCACAAAATATTCCTGCATGTACTTTGGAGGAGATAGCAGAAGAATTTTGTGCAATAATATGGAGAAAAAAATAGAACGAGATTAAGACAGTGGAAAGTAAATTGATTTTGTTTTATTTTCTTAATTTGTGGATATTGAAGACAGATAGCACAACTGTGATGGAGGAAGAAGAGTGACTACAAAAACTTGAAGACCAATAAGTGCTTGAAAGAGAAGGTTCTAAGGAGATAACCAGAGAAAATATCAAAATTTCAAGCTCATGAAGAAAGCTTGATGAGGTATTGAGTAGCAAGAAGAGGAGACTTGCTACATAAGAGAGGCTTGGTTGCAGTTCACTGTTGAGCATGGAGAAGCTCAAAAATTTAGAGAAAAGGATGACCACAGAGGGTCATTACAAAGGTTCAAGTGAAATCCAAAAGATAAGGAAAGAAGATTTAAAGGAAAAATGACATAAAGATAAATTCGAGTGATGAGGAGTTTGAAAGGGAAGACATTGAGATTAAAGTACAACTGAATGTGATTATGCAGTGACTACAGAAACATGAGGAAGACCATAAATGCAGATAGATTTTAAGAAGAAGGTTAAATGGCCAGTTAAAGAATTGTTTGCAAGAAATTTGTGGAAGAATATGAGGCATATGATAAGAACCTCGTTGAAAGAAGAACTCAAGGTAGTTGAGTACGAGACATAAAAAGTGCACTATTGTGACCCAAAGAAAGGGCCATTACTTAGAGAGATGAGGACGAAGTAGTGGATGAGATCCAAGATTCTCATATTTTCAAAAGTAATAATTTTTTTGTGGATTCAGGTATAGAATATGGTGGACATTTACCTACAACTATCAAAAAATTAGAGGAAGAGAAAAATGCAAATTTGTTATAAGTAATGAAGGTGAAGGAGGAAATATCTCTTTATTCTTAGCTAGGATGAAGAGGAGCACTTAAATGTAATGCTTGTGAAAGGAGGTAAAAAGAGGAATGATGAACATGAAGCTGTGATTAGAGAGATAGAATCTATGTCATTTCCTGAAGATGAAATCCAACCTTGCGTAGAACATTCAAAATAATTTTTTAGAGATTTTGAGGAAGATACGAAATTTTTGGAACACTAGCTGGCAAGAGATGAAGGTTGCATACAGGTGGAAAATTCAATTGGGTTGGAGAAAAATGATAGTGTTTCATTCAACATTATCATGCCAGAAAAGAAGATGCAACCTGCAAAAGTTGACAACAAGCTTCATTCAAGAAGAAAATTCTAAAAACAAATTAATGAGTTGTGGAAACTTATGAAGCAACATTCCAAGAGAATGTATGAAAAGGAGAAGAAAAAATTGAGTCAGAGAATGCAGTCGACTGAGAAAAATTATGTTAGCAAATTAAATGGACAACAAGAGAATAAAGTATGGGACATAGGAAGAATGAGTAAAGGAATTTTTTTCCTCAGAAATGATCAATTACAATTTAAAGTTTGGGATCCCAGAGGAGTTCTTGATTGTTACAGAAACATGAAAAACCTCATAGACAGGAGTCTATTAATAATTTTCTACCTTGGGTGTTTGATGCAGGAGCATCTAGGGTACCTTCAAAAAGGAAATTTTCAAATGTCCTGCACAAAAGTCTAGAACTTATACAAGCTGGAAAAATATCTAGCATTTCTAAATTATGTAAAATCTCTAGAAAAGCATGGTATTTAGGATAGAATTAGTTTTGAGAATATGGAAGGTGTCATAAAAAATCTAGCTTTGTGGATTTTTCCTTTATACAATTCCAATAGCTCCTAATTTAGTGGATTTGAACCCACAAGGTTCATTTAATGTAATATTTGTATATGTTAGTCATGGAATGTATAGTGATAGAGCGTGTTTGAGTGTGTGAGTGTTGGAGAGGTGTGGAGTATGAGTTAATTTCCAAATGAATTTATAATCAGGCCAAACATGTACATATGAATATGGTTTTCAGAATGGATTTTTTACATGGTTGTGAATTGTGTAGTATCTCTACATATATGTTAATGAATTGCTTTATATTTTTGTAATATTTAATTGGATGAGTAATCATATTTCTATAGAGTTCTTGGTATCCTTAAGATTGCAGGTTCATGGAAGTGGAAAATGTAGGAAGAAGTGAATTGTCTTGCATCAACAACTTCTTGAATTAAGTCTCCAAATTTTCCTCCTAACAGACCATGATCATGCACTGGAGGTCTTTACCTACTGCATATTGTATTGTGTCCAACACTACATCCAGTGCTGCTTCCTTCCTTGAAGATATTCCATCACACAATTCCTTGAACTGACCGATTACAGAACAATATTAGCCAAAGTATTGTTCAGTAAACCTTGAAAACAACTTGATTTAACTTTCCAATCAAACTCTATTAGTCAATGCAGCTCCATATACTCAAATAATTATTCCCTTTAGTTGTTTTTCTCATCTTTCCAAAATAGCCAACTCTCATGTTCTTCAAATAAACCTTCGTGTTATTATTCTAGTTGCCTCTTAGATGACTATCATTACGGTTTTTATACACAACCCTCTAACTATACTATTGTTGCTTCAAATTGACATTCCTTAGGCCACCAATCAAATTTCTTTTCAATGGTGACTTGGCTTCTCCAAGATTACTATCATAAGGTCTTAAAGAACAACCCACTTGATAGTGAATGTCCATTACTTCACTTTCCTTAGGGTTTTCACAAATCTACCCATACAATAGTGAACCAACTCTTGTGCTCAATGTACAAAGATATTCTTCAATTTTTCCCTCTAAATAATCTCATATATGATCTTGCACCATTTAGCCTTGTCTAGGGCTTCCTTATACATAAAATATCACCAAATTACCCTCTTCCTACACAGTTACAATAAAGAGATGTGACCTTGACTTGGAAGGCCTACTAGGAAATTCAGTCTCCAAAATAGGCCCTTCCTTCAACCTACAACATAGAAGCCTCATTCCTTCTTGACTATGATAATCCTCCTTCTTCTGCTTAGAATCAACCTTCCTTCAACTCATGCCAAAATATGACTCCTATTCGCTTCGCATTTGCTCTCACTATAGTACATTCTCTAAGACTAAATATGGCCCATTTGAAGATCATAATATCATCAAAATAATATGGTCATGCCTAAATTTACTTAGAGTCTCAGCCTCCTATTTTATGCAATATTCTTGAATGATTTAACACAAATTTTAGGATAACTCTTTTTCGCATCCCAATAGACCCTTTTTTCCACACTATTCCTTGAGTTTATTCAGACCTTTAGTCTACAGATATTACATGCTTCTTAGCTTATTTATCTAGCAATCAAGTTCCTCATCCTTTATCCTATAATTACAAACTTTTTTCCTCCTTTCCTTCTTCAAAACATATATAAATCAGGCATGTTCTAGGACTACATTTTTCCTAGCCTCGAGAAAATGTTGTCATTATTAAATATGGATGTTTCATAGAGGGTTCGGATACCTCTTATTACAATCGTATTCTTCATTTCCTTCCTATTAAGGAGCTTGGTCCTATTCCACAGGTCTACTTTATTGATGTCGGTTAGACCTTCTTCTTTAATTGCTTTACTTATGCCTGGGATAAGTGCTCCTAAGACTTCATATTATTGTCACAGTCCTATTGAATTAGCATCACATCAATTTGTATTGTCAAGGAGATGAATTTGCACCACTTTGAATTTGTCACAATAACTTTGTATCTCAGTCCAGAAAGCTCGGATCATAATTTAGATCACAGTCCCGAAAATTTTTATAGTAGAATATTTGGAATAATTTGAAGAATCATAACAATATTGTCACTTTTCTTTGCAATAATTATATTGAGTCATATCGTCTTCTTGTAAAATAACTTGCATCGTGATTATGTCAACCTTACAATACAACTTATGAAGAGTATATTGTATTTGTTATTAGAGTATAAAAGAGATCATTGCATCATATAGAAGGGGATTTATATATTTAGAACTTTGTTTATGTATAAGACCTAATCCAAACTATTCCATAACTCTATAACGATTATAGTAGAACTTGGATTGCTTGAGAATATTCTCTAGTTAGTTTTAGACCATTGTGTTAAACAACTCTGAAGCAACTCAGATATTTTCAATTGTGAGATTATAGTCATGAGAAATTTCCATTCCTCCCCATGAATGTAACCTTAGAAAGTCACACATATTCTTCCTTAGAAACTCACATGATTAACCCTTTTGTCTCAGGAATAACTTTGCATATGTGTATCTATATCACTTTGTTTGCATCAAATCATAGCTATGTAGACTCAAACTCTAAAGGAATTTCAAAGAGGACTTCAAATATAGTTTTTGACAAGAAGTGATGTTCATCCTTGTTCTTCACCTTAACTTTGTTACCATGTTGGAAAATTAGGGTAATTGTAGATCAAGGTTGATTTTCCTCACTTGATAATTACTCATGGTTTTTTTTTTCTTTTTTATTACTTAGTTTTACTTTTTCATCAACTACCAAAAACATGAAGATAAAAAAGAAAAATAACACAAGATATAGGCTCCAATCCAGGGGAAAACCCCACAATCAGGGAAAACCTGAAAAATCCTCTTCTTAGAGAACCAGATCAAAATGAGACCTCCAAGACCCAAAGACTAAGCCTCCTCCAAGCACCAAGTCAACCCTCCAAAAGTCTTCTTCAATCAAGTCAATGTTTTTCCAAGTCAATTATGGTTAAAATCACAAATTTTTCTTCAACTTAAAGTCTCGTACCTCTACTTCAAGTCTGCAATTTGGACCTGCAATCCTTGACCCTACAACTTGCACAGAAACCATAGCATATTCACACATGTGATCGAAACAAGTCAAATTCAAGTCTCCTTCTTCCTTTAGTTTCTCTTCTTTCCTAAGTCTTTGATCCCCTTTCCTTCTTGTCTTATGCACAGATCGAACTTGCTTGTAATATCTTCAAATGAGGACAAAGTCTACCTCATATATAGTCATCCATGAGAGCGAAAAGGTGCCACAGAAAGGTTGAATTATCATGGCAATGTCGACTCGGTGTTGGAGGACAAAATGACTTTTCATGACTCTAAAATTAATATTTCTCTTTTGTTACAAAGAGTCCAAATGGTACTTTAATATATGAAAAATATTATTCATGACTCAATAACCCCTAGAAGCATTAAGAACATTCTTAACCTAGACTTGAGCATGAAATCCATGCTTGAAAAAATAAATAAATAAAATTGTCTTTTATATAAAATACAAATTGATAGAAGTACAAACTTAAATATGAAGATTGAACCTAGTTACTTTTTCAATAATTACAACCTTCATTCCCTATTGAAACCCCTAAATTGCTTGGACATGGATCCAAATGAGGAATTTCAACTAGAATCAGGTGTCTGGCTTGGCTTCTATGGGTCAGGGGCTCAAAAATTACTCTACAAAGGAAGACAATCCTTCCTCTCCCTATCTCAAAGATAGTTAAACATGGATATATAAGTGGGGAATCAAATTTCCATTCTCAAGGCCCTTAGAGCTTTAACCCCCCATATGGTTCCCAAATGATTTTACAAACCTTGAACTGTAGGGCATTATCCAACCCCTTTAAAAATTGGTGATAAAAAGGTTGATAATGGTACAAAACCCACTTTTCATATTTTTATAAGAAACAATGATGGAGGGTGAGAAGGCAGAATTGTTGTTATGAAAAAATTTCCCCTACAAGGAGTTTGTCTCACTTAATGAATTATGGAATTCATGGGGATTCATCTTGGATTGGAATACTATGAGTTTAAGAATAAATTCATTTTTTTTCTATTCATCCAGGCATGCTTGTAGACCTTTTCTCATCTAATCTTGATATCTCTTTCATCTGCCACAATCTCTATGGACCTTACTCTGATATGAAATCCCACTAGGAAAACTTCTTCAAGGTACACCCTATTGTCCCTCAATACACCATTGTGGGTGGTGACCTCAATTTCACCCTTGGGGAGTGTGAGATATAGGGTCCCTCAACCACTCTTGAACCCCTCTCGAAATTTTTCATTGAACACCTGGACAACACTGATCTCATTGACATCAACCCCCTTAAACTATATCCTATATAGAAAAATAATCGAGTTGTGATGACTAAAGTATCAAAATGCTTGGTATGTTTCCTGGTTTTTGAAGTTCTCGTTGATATCAATCTCAAAATGCGCCAATGGGTCACTATTATTTGTGAACTTGATCATAATTATACTTTCCTTGAATTTGACGCATGTCTATTGAATCCACCCAATATATTTAATTTGAATCCTCATTGGATTCAAGAACCCTCCCTACATGACACTATCAAGTATGCATGGTGCCCTTTCTCCCCTACCTCCCTCATGTCCCCATCGATACAGTTCCAAAGGATCTTAAAATCGCTCAAAGTGGGAAAAACAAAAAAGGGCTTGAAATACAAAAGCATTGGCTAAGATAAAAAAAAAATAAACTAAAGTTTTCACTTGATCAAAGCACTTCCGAAAATGGTTTAGATGAACATCAAGAATATATCAGAGATATAGAATAAAAAAGAAGGACAAACATTCTAGATAAAGAAAAGAAGCGGAAAAAGAAGAAAATTTCCCTCTTGCTTTAGGATGGTGATGAAAATACAAAATATTTTCACAGAATCACAAATCACCAAATGGATATAATCACCATTTTGGATATAAAAGGAAAATATAGAACCATAGTCTCATCTTTTCTAGATATATATAAAGAAGGTTGTAGTCACATCAAAGATATTTTCCATTAGGAAAAGAGAGAATCCATTGACCAAATCTTAAAGGTGGTTGGACTCTTCCCTAGATTAGTAAATCAAGAGGAAAATGACAACCTTGTGGCTAAGGTTACAAAACCTAAACTTGAAAGGGTGCTTCATAGTTTTCAAAAAGAGAAGAGCCCATGGTCAAACAATCTCCCTATTGAATTGTATTTGGAATGTTTCAATTTCTTGGGAGATAATCTACTAATTAAGTTATCCCACACATCTAAGAAAATTTTGGCACCTTTCAACATTGGTTTCATTTCCCTAATCCCAAAAGCTTACCACCTTGAATAATTTTATCTCTTCCATCCCATATCCTTCTGTAAAACCATTTACAAAATGATCTCCAAAATCATTGACATCATTTTTAAATACATCCTTTCAAAGCATATATCCCTTGAGCAATTCGGTTTTCTGGCAGGATGTCAAATGCATCAAGCTATTGATGTCACCCAAGTAGTCCTCCACTCAATCCATATAAAGTACCCAAAAAAAATTCCTATATAAAGTGTATCCATTTAAATCATTTGATAGGGTCAATTGGATTTATATCATACTTCTTCTTATTCATTTGGGGTTTTGTCACTCCATCTCTTGGGTTCTAAATTGTGTCAAAATCTCCTCTATTTCTCTTCTAAAAAATGGAACAACATTTCACTTCATTAATGTAGAGCATGGATTTCTTCGGAATTGTTCTTACCCCCCCACCACTATTATTTATGTTGGTCATTGAGGGCCTTCATAGACTCATCATGGATGCCAATAATAGGGAAATTTACAAAGGAATCTTCATAACTAACCACTGCTACTTGACCCACCATCTCTTATTGGATGGTATTATTATTTTATTGGATGGCAACTTGGAACACCTTCAACACTTAAAGCTCCTCCTAAATACTTTCAGAAAGGCCACCTGAATGCTCATAAATCTCTCAAAATCCTCACTCCACTACAAGCGCATGATGGTTGAAACAAAACATCAAGTTGAGATATTTTTTTCTACTCATGTGGTGGCAAACAAATATGGTCTAAAATATCTTTTTTTTGCTAAATCCAAACAACTATAGAAAAACTATAGAAAAGTGGATTTTAATTTGGTGCAACAAGTGGCTATCTAGGAATAGTAAATTAGTTCTATGTAAATTTGTAATAGAAGCCATCTCGGTCTATTGGGCCTCTTTGGCATGGATTCCTATTGGGATTCTTCATTAAATTTGGCAACTATATTCTCATTTTTTATGGACAGTACATGAAAGAAAAAGAATATTTGTTGTCACGACTTGGAATCAAATTGCAATCCAAAAAGCACTAATGGGATGCAAACTAAAACATCTCCATTGGTTTCGAAGACCCTTGCTACAAAAGGGGCATGGACGCTTATTTAAGGGACAAGACTATGGGCCCAGGTCTTGTGCCAAAAATACACAAGCCATGTTCAAATTCTATATTGGACCATATCTCTTTGAAAACTAATCAACCATGGATTTGTCATCTAGAAGGAAATTATTAAATCTTCCCCCCTTATTGGTCATTACCTTAGCCAGAAAGTTGGAAATGGATCCTAGATTCAAATCAGGTTGGATCATTGGGTTGGGTGTCAACAAGCCCATATTATTCCTCCTTCTCTGATCTAAAATTTAAATGTTGATGGGTTTGGCATACTAAATTATATTTCAAATTACAACTATATGAGGGTCCATCAAGATTGGTTATCGTCCACTGCCCTTGGTTTGGACATGGATTTTACAGGCATCTAAGACCAATACATCAATGTTCTTAAACAATCATATGTCACCCTCTACAATAATGAAGACTCTCTATGTTGGGTCCCCAACCCAGATGGAGAATATATACCAAATGATGGAGTAAAAAAAATTGGGAATTGAAATGTCCTAAGAAAAAATTATTCATGTGGCTTTGTGGCTTCTCCTCATGAAACAAAACCCCTACTTGGGACAAAATCTTTGAAAATGATCTCTCCATGGCTCATCTCATGCATATGTCTCATGCACTCAAAGGATTCTGAATTTGTAAATCACATGTTTATAACATGTCTTTTCACTCAAGTTGTTTGGAAAGATATTCATCAGATTGAAAGATATTCATCAAATTGAAAGAAATTCATATGTAATATTTGGTTTGTCTCAGACATGATTTTCCTTCAATGTGATTAATATATTTCCAATGTATATGACACCATAAATCACTCTCTTTAATAGTGGCTTGCGGTATATGGCTGGAGAGAAACCAAACCATTTTTTAATACAAAGACATTTCATCAACTAAAATAGACATACACAGTTTGGCTATTACAAACAACTTTATCACAAAGGACCCATCCCCTACCATGTCTTCTATCCAGGAAACCAATTTAGATGTACATCCCCTAGGCTTTTTTGATGGGGTTTGCACAAGGCTCACTCTCCTTAGGAGGGGTTGGGGGTAATACTACACATCTTAAACATTGTATCTTTATCATTTGCTGCAAATATTGGGACAAGAATGAAAAACGAAAAACTGTGTGTTGAACAAATTGCTTTAAAATTACTCCTACAACTAGCCATCTCACAAGGAATAACCTCAATCCACATATATGGGAACTCACAAATTGTCATAAATTAGGTGAAAGGAGCAACAAGAATACTGAATTACACTTTTACTTCTATTTATGAAAAAATTCAACAGCAGATTTCTCAATTCACTCAGATATCTTTTGATCATATTTACAGACATAAAATCTCCATTATTGATACCCAATTGAAGATTGGACTAGATTTAGATAAAGGTACTTTAAAAATAACAAAAATGAAGAAGGCCACCAGCAACAATAAATGTCATAAATTGGATGAAAGGAGCAACAAGAATATTGAATTACACTCTTCTTTCTATTTACGAAAAAATTCAGCAGCAGATCTCTCAATTCAATCAGATATATTTCTATTTAGATAAAGGTACTTTAAAAATAGCAAAAATGAAAAAGGCCACCAACAACAATATTTTCTTACCCTAAGATCTAACTTGATCCACCAAAAATCTTTAGTGAAAATATATGTTGTTTATATATATATATATATATATATATATATAAGAATGTATATGAAATCATCTTATGATATGTAAGAAGTAAGAAAAGTTTGGTCCTCAAAGAGGTTTTAGTATTTCCTCTTTAAGGTTAGAGACTTTTTCATATCATGATGGGGCAGGTATAGTTGGGCTTTGCTTTATTTTTTTCCTTGAAATTTTGTGATGGTAGGAACCTAATATGTTATATTTTTTGTTTGTTTGTTTTTGTGAATATTTTGTGATGGTGGGAACATAATATATTTTATTTAGATAGACTACATACATAGACTACATGAGACAAATTCTAATTTGAAATATTTGTTTATTTTTTATTTTTTTGTGATCAAAGACATTATATGCAATAACATATATCTTGACTATATAGCCAGATGTGATAACTAAGATTCCAATTTAGAATGTTTATTTTTTTTGTGATCATAGACATTATATAGCAATAACATATATCCTAACTACATGGCAAGATGTGATAACTATTTGTTATTTGTAAGGTTAGCAATAGTAACTAGTGTGAAGAATATAATGACATATAATGTCAGTTATGTTATATGTAAACATCTTTTTATTTAATAAAAAATTGTTGAATTTTTTTTTAATTATAATTTTTTTTATCAAATAAATATATATATGTAACATCGTATACCATTAGATATATACGGTGATAATCCCAACAACATGCCAACCAGACAATTGAAAATGGAGGTAAACATCCCAACAACTACCATTGAGATGCAACACAGGTGATCTGCACAGCCTGGAATATAAATCCATGGACATAACAACTATATTGGAGCTTCAGGCTGCATTGGAAAACATTTACCTTCATGCAAAAGCCTCGAAGCTTGGATTGTGAGGAGTGGCTATGCATTCATTTGTCCGACATAAAGGAGATTCCACGACAGGCACGTTGTGTTTAATAAAATATTTCATATTAAAATGAGTGCAGATTAAAGTGCTCTGCATCTGAAACGGATAGGTCTCCCCTGTGGCTGATACCCACATGGGCTAGAAGCTTCAATCGCTACCCTGCCCTTGTTTGTTTATTATGAATCAAACCCTAGGATCGTGCATGCGGTATATTTTATGTATATCTACCTTGGAGTTTTATGTAGGAAACTCTCGTATCGTGCATGACATATATTTTATGTATATCCTCCTTGAAGGAGGCAACTTTGTGGCAGATATCCTGCCCGCTGACGTTTATTTGGCGTCACAGTACAGTTGGAATCCAGGTAAAAAGCACCCTGGGTGTCAATTTAAAGGAGAGTGGAGATCGTGCAAATTTCGATGCTAAGGAATTGGAATACAGAGATTGATGGCTGGAGCAAAGGGTGAATGACTGGTACAAATCTCTGAACAGCTTGAATGACCAGTACTCCATTAATGGCTTCTTCCAAGGATTCTTCCTCATACAGTGGGGCAGAGTGTGGACCAGCAAATGTTGAAAAGCAGGGGCTTATGAGAAAGCGACTGCAGGAGCTGGCACCCCCACCACTTCAAGTGAAGACCAATAAGAGCATTCCAATTCCCTTGTTGTCTCCTCTGTCTAGTCCATTGCATGCAGTCTCAAATGTGGGGGAAGAAGAAATTAAAATTGAAGATTCAGCAGGAGGAGGAAGAGCAGCAGAATCTAGTTTGACTGTTAATGGAGGTACAAATGCTAGTACAAATGGATGGCAACACCCAGCACTAGGGCCCTTCTCCACTGGTAATGCCTGTTCAGTTGGTGCTTCTTTCCCCATCTTATTCTAATGCCCCAGTGTACTGGAGTGATATAATTGATCTGTGTCTATAGGTTCCAAATTTTGTTGATATAGGTTTCTGGATATATGATGTGTGAGAGTTTATTAACATCATATTTCCCATGAATGCATCACCAACGCATACCACCCAAAACCCAAAGTAATTATGAAAATAAACTGTTCAAATATTGGACAAATATTTGTGTGTATACGTTTCTATCATTGTTATAACTGTTCAAATATTGGGCAAATAATCTGTATATACATTTTACGTTATTATGCAATTTTTGTTATCTAAACAAAAGTCTCACTGGATCAAGGTACCATTGTTGTAACTGTTCAAATATTGGGCAAATAATCTGTATATACATTTTACTTTATTATGTAAATTTTGTCATCTAGACAAAAGTTTCACTGATCAAGGTACCATTGTTGTAACTGCTCAAATATTGAGTTAATGACAGCGCAAATGCAATTAGTTTATTCTGCATTTTTTTTGTTTGAATCTCTAAAAGTTTTGTTAGATAATCTGTATATGTGTTTTACTTTATTATGCAATTTTTGTTATCTAAACAAAAGTTTCACTGGAACAAGGTACCATTGTTGTAACTGTTCAAATATTGAGTTAATGATAGTGTAAATGTAATTAGTTTATTCTGCAAATTATTTGTTTGCATCTCTAAAAGTTTTGTTAGATAATCTGTATATGCGTTTTACTTTATTATGCATTTTTTTGTTATATAAACAAAAGTTTCACTGGATCAAGGTACCATTGTTGTAACTGTTCAAATATTGTTTCACTGGATCAAGGTACCATTGTTGTAACTGTTCAAATATTGAGTTATGATAGTGCAGATGCAGTTAGTTTATGCTGCATTTTTGTGGGTTTGCCTCTCTAAGTTCTGTTAGAGTGGAGCAGCATCTTCCTCACCTAATCTTTGATATAATATAGATAAAGATGGTAGTGGAACATATTCTGGAGATATACATGTTTTAAAAAGATTTGGGTTCACTTGCCAGTTTTTGGCCCCGGTCAAAGTTAAGAATTAAAATTCTTTAAAATTGTAAAATTGTTTGTGATTACTTTAGTTGGCAGCCAAAGTTGACCGGACATTAAAAATTGTGGAAGTGCATTTTAATATATATTTATGAGTGTGTAGGGGAAGGTGCATTTTAATATATATGTGGTGGGGGGTGCATATAATTTTTTTGTTTGGTTATTACTAGAATTTATTAATATTATTTTATTTTGAAATATATGTACTAATGATATAAAAAAAATATTTTATATTTGAATATAATGATTTTAATTTTTTTTTATTGTTATTATTTATTAAATTGGTGTATAAGACTTTTTTGTTTGTGGAATAAAGGACTAAATTGGTGTATGAGACTTTTTTGTTTCAGGATAATGAACCCACCTCTCCGTAGGGATTTGACTCGCTAAGTCTACAAAGACATCATACTCTACCCCCTCAAGAAATACATGCTCTTAATCATTAGGACCACTCATTTGATATATATAGTTTTGATTTTTCATATATGAATAGAAGATATTAAAATTTTTAATAACAAAAAAATTAATAATATATTAAATAATAATTATTTATGTATAAATAATATTATAAAAATAAGTTTGTATTTTTTTTGTTTTTTATTATTTATATGTTTATAATTAATTTATATTTATTTTAGATTTTAGATTTTTACATTTATTTTAATTTTGAATCTATGAAAATTTGAAAGGGTCATATTTTTTAAATCTCAAACCTCTTTTAAAGTGTAAAACATGAGGAAAGATTTGCAATGCATTTGATCTCTGTGGGTGCTTAATAAAATTTGTAGATAATAAACATCATGTATAAGTATATCTTTAAAGTTTATTTAATAATTAAAATTTACTGATGAAATTATAGAAAGTATTATTGAGAAGGACTATTGTCAATTTATCTTCTTTATTTTTATTATATTGACTCTATTTGTACACAATCAACATGATACATATATATGTTTAAGATTAATATGATAATTTGAAAAGTATAGAGAATATTAACAAGGATCAATGTCAATCTATCCTTTTCAATTTTAAGTATAGTAACACACTTTGTAAATCATCAATATTGTGTATATGTATATGTTTAAGATGAATATGATATTCATTTTAAATTTATTCGGTTTCCTCATTTGTTGATAACATAGAGAGTATTATTCATAAGTATGCTTTAAGAGTTACATGAAAAATAATTGAATACAAATAAAGTATCAATGTTGAATGATAAAAAATGTACATTAAAATCGATTTGTTGATTTCAATGCATATATCAATTTTTAGATTTGCTGATTTAATTTACATATCAATTTCTATTTCTATTTCTAATGCATTGATTTCTATGTACATATTAATTTTTACTTAGACTAGTAGTTCTATATTGATATAATTTATTATTTCAGTGTACATGTCAATTTATTTTTTCTTATATTAAAATTTGTTCTTGGAAACACACCAACACAACAAGAGTACAAAATTAGTGGGTCAGACCACACATGAGAGGTTTTTATCCAACCTGATATCTAACAAAAATCCACTAAAAAACTCTACTAAATTGGGACTTATGAATTCTACAAGTATATAGCCTCCAATATAAGCCTAAAAACCAACAAAATTTTACCTGCATACAACCTAATTATAAAATAAATGTACAACATCCCTATAAGCTTGCTCTAGCTCCATAAAGGGAGCATTATCATTCAAATTGAGAACCAAGAGATTATTATAACTTATAAAGTTACTAGAAGAGGGGGAGACCAAAGTATTTTTTTTCCATTCCTTGTCAAAGGTCTTCAATTTAACTTCTGAGAGTACTCCACTATCTAGCCAAATCACCATGGTTGATGCCAAGCTAGTTTCCAACTGATTATTCCTTAGCTAGAGCTTCAAAATATACTTCGACAGGGAATAGATCTCCTACTCTAATATGTGTTAGTAATCTCCTCGGTGCATCCTCCAATTTGTCAATATAGTCCAATTCTATTCATAGTGATGAGTATATTGATAACTTATTGTTAGACACATAATCCTCAAGGATTGGGGTGAATAGGTTGTAAATATGTAAATAAAAGAAAATATGAACAATTAGAATAGGAACCAACCTTGGAAGATGAATCTCAATGGTCGCTCGTTTATATTATATAATTCTATTTTCATTAAAGGAATAGCATACACATTCGGGATTCATTCCTTGGTCTAACATGGTATCAAAGCCTAATTTAGGCACTTCTACCACGAACAGTGTAACCCCATATCAATTTGATGTCCAAGTTGCAAGTTTGCACCAAATCATTTCTACATGGATACCCTAATGCTCCCTATGGACATAATTCTCATGTCCCCATTCATCAGTCTCGGAATCCAAAAGTTTTCACCATCCTACTCCTAGCTTTTCATGGAAATCTGGAATGATAGAACATAGAGAATATTTGTGGACTAGTGTGTAATTATCAAACACAATTAAAAAAGGTGCAAATTTGTCTAGCAACATAACAAGAATCTACAACACAAAAGGAACCCACCACCATGGTTTTTTCTTCTTATTATTGATTTTTTCACAATTTTGTGCTCTTGTATTAGATGATATTGTAGGCTTGTTTCTTGATTGTTTGAATTCATTTGTTGTCTAATAGATGGTAATAACCACAATTTTAATATTGTCTACTTCCTTGACATCATCTGTGAGAATAGAGCCTAAGACGTTAGACTATTATTTTTTATGTGGCATTGTGTGTTTTGTATTCATTCAAAAACAAATTTCCATGTATGATACAATATCTTTACGAGCATAATGCATGTTAGCATCTGTATTCGATTGTAGGGAATATTTCATTCGCGAATATTGTTTTCCATTGTTTGATCATCCTTGCACTAGCTCACAAAGTACTAGTGTAGACCTCAAAACAACTTGCAGAATATATCTAAGAAGTAACCCTCATCTATGCATTCAAACATCATATTCCTAATCTTCTTCAAATATCATGGTATTCCCATTCTTCCTTAAGGAAAAAATTTGCCTCCACATTAGTGCATCCACCACAGATATTCATGTTGATTACAGATATATGCACATTTTTGTGCGTGTGTTTGTGATGGTAGAAAATATCTTCGAAATCCTAGATCAACTCCATTTTCTCATAACTACTAGTAAAGATGCATTCTTTCATTTCTATTGTTGGAGTAGTAATAACTAGAAAATAGAACTAGAGAGAATGGTCAAGAGATATCAACGTATTTTCATCTTTAATGACTTATGGAAAGGTATTTGTGAAGCATAGGAAGACAATGCACCTACCAAGTCCACATAAGACAAAGAGTTAGCCATTTGGGAAAACAAGGACAAAAAATAATATGCCTTGATTGTTGAAATTATAACTAAAGATGTGATTCAAAATAAAGTTTCAACTATAAGTACTTATGGTGCATTTAAAGTACCAAAAGGTTTATATGACTCACACTCGGAATTAAAAGTTGTTCAATTGATGGTCAAACTCCACATCCTTGAGTTAAAAGACAATGATCTCATGGCCCTAACATCAAATATTAGATCCATCATACATGATGTAAATTTCACTTGAATTAAGATGGGCATTCCTACATATCCTCACTACCTTGAATCCCTACAAGCTAATGTGCAACTCAAGGCCATTAATTTTGACACCTTGGTGGAAAAGTTTGTAGAATGAGAGAAAGCTTTCAAGAATAGGAAGACAAAAAATCCATCCTCTGAATAAAAGGTGTTCCTTGCTCATAAAGAGAAGAATCGGTCACATGATTTGTTGAAAATGCAACAAGATGATGGAGCTTAGTGAAAATAAGTCGCCTTCACTAAGTGGGCCCGCAGGCTATTTTTGGTGCAAAGTCTATTTTTAGACTATGTCTATTTTTAGACATATGGATCATGGTCTATGAGTTGCAGGATGCTATTTTTGGATGGTTGGTCAAGTTGGTAAAAATAGATGGACCTCTATTTTTAGACATTGGGCGGAATCTACTTTTAGACTGCCAGTCTAAAAATAGATCAATCAAATATTATTAGCCCTTAATAATATTTGGACTATAAAAATATCTTTTATCCTCTTGGAGCACTTCAATTTGATGCTTGGATGTGGCACATGCAGCTGACAGAAGGAATTATGATTTTCCTAGGGGTTATTTGAGCTATTGCATGGTTGACTTCAGTTAGAACTCATGTGGCAGAGTTTGGTGGAGTTGATGAGACAATTGGTGGAGTTGTGTTCGGTTTAACTTAGTTGAACTAGTTGTATTTAGTCTAACTGATAAATACACTAGTGATGAGTGGTCTGAATTAATTATTAATTAATTCACTAATTATTAACTCATAAATCAACCAAGGAACACATCAGTTAACTCAAAGGTAAGTAATGCTCAAAGGAGACCAAAGAACAGAGGTGAAAGTGAGTCTAATATCGTTGTGACTATAATCGTGCATGAGATTTGCACACACATTGATTAGATTGCCACAGGACGCAGACAAGGCCACAAGAGACCCGAACTTGGATCTCATCATTATTCATCTTGGATTGCGCAGTAGAGGCAGGCAGACTTGTGGAGGAGATTTGAACTTGTGACTTGTTCATATCTGAGCTAGTTTTTTTGTAGCATGTGAGATAGTGTTGAGAGATGTGAGGAGATTTGTGATATGTATTGTTACATGTTCTCTATCATTATAATATACAGATAGTTGGGGTTTTCAGCTATTATCTTTCCCCATTACATACTGTGTTATATGTGTGCTTGATTATGTTTTAATGTGCGCATGCGACTGCTTCTATTTCCGCAAATTGATGATCAATTGTAGAAGAGGTTATGTATTACGCATGAAGCTTAAATAGTGTTTAATTAGGATAATCTCGGTGAATAATTCAGCTATTATTCAAATTTCTACATGATTCTCCTAAATGTAGTAACAGTAGAAGAGGATGTGGAAGAAATAAATTCAGAGGTAGGGGGGTAAACACCATCAAGGAAACAAATTTTATCTTCACTGTGTTTGCTACAGCAAAGATGGACATGATGCGACAACATGTAGAATCCCATGGGAGAAAATCAAAGACACTTAAAACAAAAAAGAAGGTAAAGATAAAACATGAAATCCACAAGCACTTGAATCTATTCATTATATTGTTTCCCATTGCAATATTGGAGTAACTAAAGATTAGTTTCATACTTTATTTTCTTCTTAGAGAGATGCATGGTTGCTTGATACAATGGAAACCTACCATATGAAATTTTGGAAATACTTCTTTGAAGACCTTAGTGACATTTTTGATGAAGCTTTGTACTTTGCAGACAAATCAAGTCTCAATCCATTTGGACTTAGAGCCATTAGGCTTAAATTTCTTGTACTTCCTTACTTTATTTTATCTGATGCATTTTACCTTCTAGAGCTATAGATAAGCTTGTTGTCCATTGTTCACAATCGCTGACAAGGCCACTCTATTCACATGTTTCACAGGAAAGTAGAGATAAGGGAAGCATCTAAAAACACAATTTTCATGACTGGATTAAAGGAAGAAATACTATTGAAGATGTAGGGAACATATGCTCCAATTAGGAACTCTGCATGCATTTCTCAGTACAATGAAGGTACATTGTCATCCAATATTCTATGGTATGCAATATTTGGACATCTTAATTATGACAAGATTCATTTGTTGAAAAATAATGGTGTTTCTATTTTTCCAACTATTCCAAGGAAACTGAAGAAATGTGATGCTTGTATCCTAGGAAATATAACAAACAGTTATTTCATGATTCTACTTCTAGAACACATGGAAAACTTGCACTAATTCATTTTGAATTGTGAAGTCCTATGCTTGTTCCTTCTACAAATGGAAATAGATATATGATTACCTTTATTAATTATTATACCAAGATGTGTTGGATATACTTGCTGACAAGTAAATCATAAGCATTTGAAACTTCCAGAAATTTCCATGCATGGATTGAAAATGATTCACAATCACATATTGGCTCCCTTCGTACTAATAATGGAAAACAATATACTTCTAATGAATTCAAAAAATATGTTCTCCAACATGGGATTTAACATCAAACTACCATTACATACAATCCTCAACAAAATGGTGTAGCTCAAAGAATGAACGAGATTCTCTTAAATATGGTTTGTTCAATAATATTTTTCAAAAATTTAAAGTCGATATTTTAGGCTGATAAAGTTATATGTGTAGTATATGTCAAAACATATTTCCATCTCATGATATCAAAAATATAACTCATTATGAAATGTGTGTTGGCCACATTCCTTCGATAAGGCATCTCATGATCTTTGGTTCCATTTTCTATGCCTTGATTCCCAAGGAACAAAGAAGCAATCTTGATGCAAGGTGTTGAAAATTCATCTTATTGAGGTATTCCTATAACACCAAAGCATATATCCATTACGATGAGGTAAAAAAGAAGTTTTTTTCCTAGAGATGTGATTGTTCTTGAATCTTCCAAGATTGACAATGTTATTGATCCAGGAGGATATTAGTGGCCACCCACCTATTCCACCTAGACCTCCAGTCGATTTCATCAGTTTCCTTGTTTATAGCAGCATTTACTATTTTTAGCAGTTTTTCAGGTCTTGAACTTCTGGAGCTATTTTGACCCCCTAAACGTTGTTTTTTAGGTCTGCAGCAGGCCCATAGCCAGAAGTAGGGGCCTATGGCACATCTTGTGGTACTCGAAGAGATATTTTCGATGATATATTGTATGCGCCAAATGAAGATAATATGACCAAGTTACGACCCCGGGAAGTTGGTTTCCCAACTAACCCTAATGGGGCCCATGAACTCTTGGTGTTTCATCTCTTGGGGTTAGGGTTTTGGTTGTTTTGGGTTTTCTCATGTTGTTCAATAATAAAAAGGCCCTTGAGTCTCATTGTAATGCAGTTTAGAGGCATGTAGCTGCCACATCTCTTCTCATAGATAAGCTATCATCGCCCAAGCTAGTTTATTTTCCATTATGTATGTAAGCATTTTTCAGTATTTGATATTAATGAAATGAAGTGTTATTCCTGTTGCATCTCTGCGTTTATGTCTATTTATGTATTTTAATGTGTTCTTTCATAAGTCTATACCAGTGGTACCAGAGCGGTCTACTCTTTCTCGATTTTTCTTTGCATGTCCCCAACGAGGTCAGGGTATAAGGAGTTAGGGCTTGATTTGGTTGAACCTTTGCAAGATCAGCCTCGCAAACCCCGATTTCCTCCCATGGTGGAAGAAAATAAAGATGAGGGAGCAGGATATCCTATCGAAATATTGCTCGAGGAGGCCCTCGAGAAACAAAGGAACACGATGATGGATTACTTTTCTCAGATCCTTCAATGACTACCCACAGGCGGCGCATCTTCATCTAGCAGCCACTCTGGAGGCACCACTCCTTTTAAGTTACAATTAAACTTTGATATTCCCATATTTGAGGGCCAAATGGATGCATATGTCGTATATAGATGGCTGAATCTAGTAGAAGGATATTTCTCGGTTCATGAGTTTTACAATCGAGAAAATATTACTTTTTCACTCCTCAAAGCTGCCCCCCCATGTTAAGGAATGGTGGGAAACCTACTGTGAAAAAAAGGACGAGAGGGAACCCTCTCTGTTCTTGGCCGCACCCACTTGGAATTTTTTATCCCATGGGTAATTATGAGGACAAGTACATACAATGGACTACATTGTGGCAGCAAAGGGGTCAAGATGTGCATGAGATGAAAAAAATTTTCCATACCCTATGCACAAAGTTTTGTATCAAAGATTCAGAGAAAAATTTGGTGTTTAAGCACCATAGCTGTCTGCACATATACATTCAAGAGGAAATGGAGTTCCTCGACATCTCCCCGCTTGGTGCAGCATACCGGTATGCTGCCAAGATTGAGAAGAAGTTCAAACAGAAGAAGAAACACTTTTGATCTGTGAATCAGAAGCAAGGGAAAGGTGCCCCCAAACCACAGAAAAAAGGAAAAAGCTAAGGTGGGGCATCCCGGGACAACCCTTTAAAACCACAAGTGAATAAAAACACCGTGAAGCCAAAGAAGGACATGGGAAAGTGGTGTGAGTTCCATAAGAGCTCCAGACACAACACAAGTGAGTGTCAGGCCAAGAAGTCACTAGTGTCCGAGCTGAAGACCTCTGAAACAGATGCATGTTTTTATTATGAGTCAGAACTTGACAAGGGGAATGGTAAAGGGAATAAGATTATCGATGCAAAGCCCAACACTATCGTTTCCACCACCAATATCCAGAAGGAGGAACCTGGAGATCGAGAGGAGGGGGAGAGCCTCTTCCATTCCCAGATGTGGGTGAATGGTTCCCTGCTACATTTCATTGTCAACAACAGGAGACAAAAGAACCTCATTTCAGCAGAGGTTGTGAATCGAGTGGGCCTGCTAACCACAACACACCCACAACCCTACACCATCGGGTGGCTTCACCAAGGACAGGATCTCTGTGTGAGGTATGAGGTATTGTGTGAAATTTATCTTCTTGATGTTTGTGATGTATTATTAGGCCAACCATACTTGTGGAACTGACATGTTGTGTATGAGTCTAGGCTGAGCTGTTATTTTTACTTTGGGAAATAAGTTGTACATGATACTAGAGGTAGCACTACCTACCGCCATCTCTTTGATCACTACAAAACGATGCAGTAAGATCATTTCCAAAACCAGGAATGTTTTTTCCCGATGATATTCCCTCAGGGCAAGAAAAATATTGTGGCCACGACCTCTAGACAGGGCTTCTTTGCACGGAAACAATAGATGGACAATGTCGTGGAGGAGTATGGGGACATATTCACCTCACCTGTAGGGATACCTCTACATTTTTAGGTCAAGCTCTCCATCTATCTGACCCCATGCGTGTCACTACCTAATGGACCAATCTATCGACGCTCTGTTCTGGACAATGAAGAAATCAAGAGGCAGATTCAGGAGCTGTTGCAGAAAGGCCACATTCGACCGAGTTCATCACCCTATGGGAGCCTGATCGTGTTGGTGCAGAAGAAGGATGGGACTTGAAGACTTTGTATTGACTATCGGATGTTGAAAAATATCATTCTCTAGAATAGGTATCCAATTCCATGGATTGACGAGTTGTTATACCAATTCAAGGGGGCCAAATATTTCATCAAGATTGACTTGAAGTTTGGGTATCACCATGTTCCAATCGAACCCTCTGGTGTGTGGAAGACTGCCTTCAAATCCTAGGAGGGCCTTTTTGAGTGGTTGGTCATGCCTTTCGGGTTGAGGAATGCCCCTGCAGCCTTCATGAGTTTGATGGACGACATCTTGCGACCATTTACCAACTCTTTCCTGGTGGTGTATTTGGATGGCATTCTAAACTTTATCCAGAGCTAGGAAGAGCACCCCCACCACATTCGACAAGTCCTCAAAAACTATGGCAACACAAGTTTTGTGCCAATTTGGAGAAATGCAATTTTGGCATTGCCCAAGTTCAATATCTGGGATACATTATTGATGAACGGGGGGTGCATGTGGACCCAGCCAAGATCCAGGTCATTCGGGATTGGCCAGCCCCAACCACTCTAACAGAGCTCCACAGCTTTATGGGTCTTTCTAATTTCTACCACTGGTTTGTGTTGGGGTTCTCTTATATCTCTTGGACTTTGAGTCAAGTCACCAAAGGGGGAGTAAAATCTAAATTCTTCTAGTTAAAATCTCAACAGAAGGTGTTTGCAGAGTTCAAGCATCTCCTATATTATGCACTAGTGCTCACATTACCACACTTGCAACAACCATTTGAGATCGAGACAGATACCTATGACTATGCTATTGGGGAAGTTCTTACTTAGCAGGGGCATCCAGTGGCATATCACAGTGAGACACTTTCAGACATAGTTTGTAATTATCCCACCAATTACAAAGAAATGTTTTCCATTATGTAAGCTTGTTGACAATGGAAGCATTACATTTTCGGTAAGGAAATGGTCATCCACATAGATCACTGACCACTGTAGTTCATATAGACACAAGGGAAGTTGCAAAATGATCGCCATCATAAATGGTCCACATACCTGAAATAGTTCCATTTGAAAATCAAGTAAAAAAATGGCAGCACCAATGATGCAGAATGCCTCAGCAAACCTCTGATTGTGGCACTAAGCATTGTGCTCGACTCTTTTGGGCACGAGACTTCAGGTTGGACGCATCTCCATAAAAGCGATCCAGATTTCGGCAACACATACCAGATGCTCCTGGAAGATAAGCAACTTCAAAATTGTCACCTCCATGATGCATTGTTATGCCACCTAGGACACCTCTGTGTTCCTTCAGGCGAGCATTCCAAGATGATTTTGGAATCACATTACAGTCAAGTCGCTGGAAATTTTTGGGTCAAGAAAATAGTGGTAGTTTTGCAGAAGTATTTCTATTGGCCGAACCTTCGACAACATGTCAGGAAGTCATTAGGGGAATTTTGAGGTCTAAAATGGGCCTCCTAAGAAAAATGTACAACCAAAATAAACTTTATAAGGACCAATAGGATTCAAGATGATGATGTCAACCATGGGGGACGATTCACCATTTTTTAAGTAAAAGGGTAAAAAGATTAAAAAATAATATAATAATAAAACTACTTTTTCAACTCATATTTTCAATTTATCTCCCAAATTGTTACTCAAATTCCGAGCAAGAGTACTCATTGGATGCAAAATTTAATTCCTCATCCAAGGAGTACCCTTGTTGCATACTTCTGATGGACCCTGCTACATGAAAAATTAGAAATACATGAAAACACGGGATTGCAATCACGTTTTTCATGTATTTCTCATTTTTCGTGTAGCAGGGTCCATCGAAAGTATGAAATATGGGTACACCTTGGATGAGGAATTAAATTTTGCATCCAATGAGTACTCTCGTCGAAATTTGAGTAAACAATTTGGGAGATAAGTTGAAAATACGAGTTGAAAAAGTAGTTTTTCTTTTTTCCCTCTAAAATTTGATGATGTAATCAAATATTATTTTATTATTTCCACTATTATTTTATAATTTCCTTATGAGGCCCATTTCAGACCTCAAAATTCCCCTAATGACATCAGATCCTGCACTGCTTACGCCATTTCCAAACCGACCATCAAAAGGAAAGGCCTATATACTTCGCTTCTTACCCCTAGTCAACCTTGGGAATCCATCTCCATGCATTAAATGTCGAGTCTTCCTTATACCAAGCATGGAAACGACTGTGTTTTTGTGGTTGTCAAAATATTCCCTAAGATGGCCATTATGGTGGCCTGCAAGAAGAATATCACAGTAGAATCAACTACTAAATTGTTCTTTGAACAAGTGTGGGTACACTTTGGGATCCCACAGTATATTATCTTAGATTGAGATAGTAGGTTCCTTAGTAAATTTTCGTCAAGTATTTGATTGATGTTTTACACCAAGCTCACTAAGTCCACAACGTTCCACCCCCAAACTGATGGCCAAACAGAGGTCGTCAACAAGATGATCGTACACATCCTACGCATGTAAAACTCGAAGCATCTATGCACACGGGATGAAAGCCTCCCTTATGTCTAGCACAGCTATAATCAAGCTCTCCACAGCTCAATTGGACACAGACCCTTTTAGGTGGGTTTGGGATTCCAGCCATTATGTCCCATTCATGTGGCCATGCCATTTGCGGCTGCTCAGGCAAATTCAGCTCATGTCCAATCCGAATCTGACAAGGAAAAAAACTTCATTGAACACATCTAGCACATCTGATAACATGTCCATGACATATTGGATAGAGCCAATGCTAAGTACAAGTAGCTACATGATCAGCATTGGGTGCCACACAACTTCCACGTGGGCGACAAAGTTTGGCTACATTTGTAGAAGGAGCACCTCACTGGACCCCATCACAAGCTTCGCCTGCTTCAATATGGGCCACACACCATCACCAAAGTTGTAGGGGACAATTCATTCAAGCTTAGTATTCCACCATTCCTGGGTTTGCTCCCAGTGTTTAATGTGGACCACCTTCGGCCCTATTTTTCACCATTACTAGACACATCCGACATTGCAGAACAACTCACACCAACATAGTTAAACCCAGATTGCATGGAACAAGCCACAACTAATTGGCTCATGGACACACAAATCAAGAAAAACTTCCAGCAGAGGATCCTGCTATATCGAGTTTTCAAAGCAGGCCAACTCCTTCACCAGGGCAAGTGGTTTACTAGGGACCAGGTTCAACAGAAATTTCCTCACCTCATAGAGGATTTGCACACAATGGGCACCATTGCTTCCTAAGGGGGGAGGAATGATCCAGGTGTATATTAGTGTCCACCCACCTATTCCACCTAGACTTCCAGTGATTTCATCAGTTTCCTTTTTTATAGCAACACTTACTATTTTTAGCATTTTTTTAGGTCCTGAACTTCTGGAGCAGTTTTGACCCCCTAAACAGATTTTTTTTGAGGTCTACAATAGGCCCCTAGCCATAGGAAGGGGGATGTGGAAAATAATGTAGTACTCTGAAAGATATTTCTAATGATATATTGTATGCGCCAAACGGAGATAATATGACTAAGTTATGACCCCGGGAATTTGGCTTCCCAACTAACCCCAATGAGGCCCACAAACTCTTGGTGTTTCATCTCTTGGGGTTATGGTTTTGGTTGTTTATGGTTTTCTCATGTTTTTCAATAATAAAAAGGCCCTTGAGCCTCATTGTAATGCAGGTCAAAGGCATGTAGCAACCACATCTCTTCTCAGAGATAAGCTACCATCGCCCAAGCTAGTTTATTTTCCATTATGCCTGTAAGCATTTTTTAGTATTTGATATTAATTAAATGAAGTGTTATTCCTGCTGCATCTCTACGTTTATGTTTATTTATGTGTTTATGCGTAAGTCTGGATCATTTATTGAGAAATAGATTGATCGTTTGGATAGATTCAATAATACAAAAACTTAACATGAATTTGATAATGAGATTCCACATATTGAATGGGGGGTCCCTATCTTGGATTAATCTATTATAATCTCCTTCTAAAGCATTGTCTCACCCTCATGGAGTTTTGACCACTTCTTTAAATCATGAACACCCTTTATGTGATGTTATTGAGAGGATTGGAAGGTTGAATCTTGATGCAGCCCCATCTCAATTGGTGGAGCAACCTATACCATCTCATAAATGTCCATGAAAATGGCTCACCAATACACTTGAAATTGTTCATCCGAATGAGGTTGGAAATACGATAACCAAAATTTCCACCAAAAAAAATGAGGTGATTTATATTATTCTAATTCAATTGATTATATGGATTTTTTATATGATTGTGAATGAAACCTAAATTTGAACCAAGTTCCTTTGCAAGGTTTGTTTCTCATGGTGAATGGAAATAAGCAATACATAGGGAGTATGATTCTCTCATAAACAATGGAATGTGGAAGTTTATGGACCCTCCATTTGTAACCAAGCCAATTGGCTACAAGTGGGTCTACAAGAACAATTCAGATGGCTCACTTGAAAAGCACAAAGAAAGGATCATGGAAAAATTATTGGAATAGAAATAAGGTGTCTATTATGAAGTGACCTTTTCCCCCATAGAAAAATGGGACACCATACAGACACTTTTTTCCTTGGCAACTCAGAATGAATGGAAATTTCACCAAATGGATGTGAATATTTCTTTCTTGAATGGATACTTGAAAGAAAATGTCTTCATGCCTTAGCTAGAAGGTTTTGTTATGAAGGGACAAGAACATAAAATATAAAAAGTTATTAAATCATTATATGGCCTAAAACAAGCACTGCGAGCCTGGTATGAAAAATTTGATTAAGAATCTTATGAAATTAAACTTCAAACACTTTAATATTGATGGTGAAACTATGATTTTCAAGAAAATTGGAAGAATTTTTGTCTATATTGCAGTATATGTAGATGATATATTGATAACAGGGAACAATGAAAACTATATTTCCTTCATAAAGAAAGAATTGAAGAAAGGATATGAGATGAAATATTTGGGACACCTTCACTACTACTTGGGCATTGAAGTGACTCAACATCCAAGGTATATATTCATTTCTCAAAAGTAAATTGGAGAATTGTTGAATAATTTTGGCATGGTTGAATGCAATCCTTTATCTACTCCAATGAAACAAAAATTGAAGTTTCCATCTAAATAAGGGAATGAATTTTAGTATTCAACTAAGTATAGACAACTTGCGGGAATCCTTATCTACCTAACCACTACCAGACCAAATATTTCATTTGTTGTTGGAATCCTTTCTAGGTTTATGTAAAAGCCTTGTGAACACTGCAATATGAGTTCTAAAGTACTTGAAATGAGCTCAAAACATTGGACTCAAATACTCTGCAAGTGTATGACTTTAGTTTGATTGGATATTCTAATTCAAACTTTGACGGAGATAAGTAAAATGGAGTTTCTACTTCAGGCTATATTACGATTCTTAGATACAGTGTTATCACTTAGAGTTCATGCAAACATTAAATTCCAACACATTCCACAACAGATCGAAATTATGTGGAATCTACATAAGTATTAAAGGAGATTGTTTGGCTCAGGAAAATTTTTGAATAAATACAAGAGAAATAGGTGAACTCTACTCCTCTTTTGATTATCAATACTTCTGCAATTAATTTGGTCAAGAATCCCAAATTCAATTATCGAACCAAACATATCAACAAAAAGTATCATTTGATTTGATATCATGTAGAGACTAATATTATTCAACTAAGACATTGTTCCAAGAATGAGAAAATTGAAAACATATTTATCAAAGCACTTGGAAGAGAAAAGTTTGAAAAACTTATAATGATGCTAGGACTCACAAACGCACCTTCAAATTAAGGGCGGGAATGTTAGACACCTAATCCTTGAGGTTTGGGTGAATAATTGTAAATATGTAAATAAGAGGAAATATGAACAGTTAGAATAGGAACCGACCTTGGAAGATTAATCCCAAGGGTCACTATTTTATGTTTTTGAATTATATTCCCATTAATGCAATAACATACACATCCAAGATTCATTCCTTCTCCTAACACCTCCCAAACCTTGGTGCAGGATATCCCAACTCCAATACCAAACATTTCCCTTGAAATTGTGAGACACAACTTGAAATACATAATGATAAATCTTGTTTTTTGGGGCATAGATGATCAAATTCCTTGTTATTGAGTTGATATTTCTATTCCAAGCCATATTTCCTCTACTAACTATAATGTTAGTGGGAGATTAAACCTATGGAATTAATGCCCACTTCCTCAACTAGAGACTCCACAACGAATTTCTAGAATTTTAGGTGTTCTAGCAAAGTGAATTTTCATAATTGGATTAATTAGATCCCCATGTGACCATTCAACCTCCACGCATCAGAGAAGTTTTCCATGGAGCAAACAAAATCAAAAATCCATCAATTCTCTTGAATCTCATCCACTACAAGAAAAATCAACTCAAATGAACTCCATTGTAGTCACCCAAGGAATTAGTGGCATGCAACTCACATGTCTACTATTACCATAATCCTTCAACACTAAGTATGTTTTTGAGAAAAATAAATTGCATATTGAGCACAATCATACCACATTTTCTTGCAAGATTTCAGTCATGCATATTAGATATGTTGAGTGCATGAGCCCCTTGATGGAATACAACCCATGGAAAACATATACCACCACATGCCATTCAATTTCTTGTGAAAAATGTGACCCATTCCACCCAAACCCTTGTCATTGGTGAATGAAAATTTATGAGAATGGTAAATGATATACTCTTCCATTTATGATAAAGGTTCCAAGTTCCAAAGTGGTGGATTTTTTCACTAAGAGATCCACTTCTTAATTACTATGCCTTAATACATGAGTCATTGAATGATCCCAATAATGAATCCTTTTGAAGATGATGATTAACTTTAGATCATTAGGAGAGGTATCCAAATAGATGTGACGCATTATGTTTTTAGAATATTTAAGGATTATTATACTTCTCATATTTAAAGAGGAAATTTGAATAAGCCCCTGGGAAAGGGAATAAGCCTCTAATTGATTATTTGAAGCATGACCAAGACTCCATGAGAAGGATAATTATACTTGTCCACCAGAGAAAATAATTGCAACCCTCCCAGCTCCTACCATCTATGTACATGTCAATTTATAATTAATTTATTTCAGCGTACATTTATATTTCTATTTCTACTCCTATTTATGTTTCTATGTCAATTATATTTCTATTTCTATTCAATTTCTAACACATTTATTTCAATGTACATGTGCATTTCTAAATGTATTTATTACAATTCAATTGCTAATGCATTAATTTCATTTTACATGTCAATTTCTATTGTTATTTTTATTTCTATTTCTATTCAATTTTTAGCTTATTGATTTCAATGTACATGTCAATTGTCATATCCATTCAATATGCATATACATAATTGTTTTTTTGTAAATCAAAATTTTTCCGTTAATTCAAGAGCGTACATCTCCTTATGCCATTTTCCATAAACTGGTTATACTCACTCTTACTATATTTATTGGCCAACCAATGCATATCGATATATATAGAAAATTTGTAAAATGACAATGATTTTCATACACTAACCAACAAGAAATGAAAAAACACCCATAAAAGAGAAATACAACCAACTAACATTATAAATCATCAGAATTTACTAAGGTGGGATGGTCAGGAATTGAGTCAGGGGATGGCAGGGGCTTGAATTCGCAATGAACATGTCCCTCCATGTGAACTATTCGAGTTTCCAAATGGACGAGTTGCTCCTAGATGTGTCATTATCCTCTCCATATATTAAATAGTATATCATGCATGTCCCACAAGTTAAATTGCATGTTATTCATGAAATCAATAGTGTCATTGTGATCATCATTTCAGGCTCAATTGAGTTGATCTAAAGAACTACTTAGCTATCAAATGAAACTAGCAGTGTCTTCCGTCGAGGAGGTATTCCCCACTTAGGGAAAAGGCGGAGAGGGTGGGGGGTAAATAGTTTCACCTTCGCCCTACTCTAGTGGTTCTTGTCGACCTAGGACACCTCTCGCCTATCTCCCTCTGTATACCCGGACTCACTGAGGATGCATGTTCAGCACATGTCTTTACCTTCTCATTCCATAATGGAAACATTTCCCATGCACCAGTTGGTCCAAGAAAAATGCCTAGAATTCCCTTTTGTCACTTTACGGGCCTCCAACATCCACATTCCCCTCTTCCAAGGCATATTTCCTGAGAGGCCTTCGGAAGCCATCATAAAAACCACATGGAATTTATGAATAAATACCCCTACATTACTACACAGCTCGAATCCATTACCTAATACCCCCACCAAAAAATCCAAGAGAGACACATAAAGCTCTACCTTGTAAATGCAGAGAGCTTGGAGACAAACATAATCCTAAACGCTCGCACCAAAAAATCCCCCCTCGTAATGATTCCCCACCCACTACCTAACCCAAAAATGTTCGAAATCTGCCACAAAAAGCAAAGAGAGAAAGCAATAAATCACCTTACAAGAAATCCACTCTACCCCAACAATTACAACCAAAATAGAAAATAAAAACACATTTTCATGTTTATATTTTTATACCTGGTGTGAATTACCCACCATAGCTTCTTGGTTGAATCCCAAATATTGAGTTCAAACTAATGATGGATTTTTCCTCAAGATATATTCCATCACTCAGCTCAAATTGTAAAATCCCCTTATCCATGCCTAGGACCTTCTGCACTCAATGGTTCTCATGGCCAATTTTTTTCAGTATTCTAATTTCCCTGTGGAATTCCTCTCATCCCATGAGACTAAAGGATTATGGATTGAGACTGAAGGCCTTCCTTATAGAATTCCTCTCATCCCATGATGCACAAATGATTAATCAGCCACTCAATCTCCCTCTAATTATACTCCGATGCCTTTTTCTTCGTCAGAAAATCCACCACCTGCTCCTCTAGTACAACATGCCAAGGAACAAAGAGGTTAGAGTAAATGTCATTAATGGCCACCCAGAGGTGGATTAGGAGCTCGCATTGTCCTTCGTGTTTCACATCTGTCACAACAATACTTGATAGATGCCAAGAGGGATCGTAGGGTGGTGCACCCCTTCCCTAGTTCCCAAACTGCATTGATCTATCACCCCCAACAGGGAATTTCTATATGTGTCCAATAGTTTACCCATATGTTTGACCCAAATACACCGAGGTAAAACTGGCCATGTGGAGGAAAAATATATATCTATTTCATTACTACCAGAGTTGGCTAGGAGGTTAGACACTTTATTTCTGGATCTACGTGGATGAGACGTTATCACATAGGGGAAGGATAATACCAAATATTGGATCTAAGAAACTAGGAGCTCTAATTTCCATATATTAAAAAAAAAATTCATCGGGGCCCACAAATTAATTTTTGAGCTCTCCCCACTACAACTATGGAGCTACCATCGATTTATGTTTGTATAAATCTATCCTCCCTTGAGATTCCAAAACCTCTTTCAAAGGTCGTAAATTTGGCTACATTGTTTCTTGTATAGCCACAAGATCCTGCATATGATCACCTTACATTCCCTTGTTCATCCCAATAAATACCTTTGTAACTAGTAGGACTGGGATTATCTTTAGATTCCCCATCAAATTTTATCTTTATGAATCCCAATAGAGGAGGGGTATAACATAGGGTTGAATTTATTTCTTGCAAAGGGCATTGGTTCTTGTTTTGGAGCACCATATCCTGAGTGATTTGTAAATGTTTCAAGATTTTGTCCTCTAACTGATCCACTTTCCATCCATTAGGATTCCATGATTTCATGGGAATGGTCTCTTTCAAATTTTTCTTGTTGGTTTTCGACATGTGATCCATGGATGTCTTTTGATCTTTGAAGATAGTGTGATTGTGTTCTTTCAAAACATCCCATAAAAGGAAACCTAAAATTAGGACCCATGCTATATTCACCATGTGGCTCTTAAAAAGAGACATGCACCGTGTTTCCAAGTTCTCTCTAAGGTTGTTTGGAGAGTGGTATAGATGTTACAATAGATGGAGGACTCGATTCCACAATTCCCCAATGAAATTATAGGTATTTAAAAGGTGTTCCATGGATTCCTCCCGAATCCTATAGAGGGGACAGTATGAGGTTCCAATAAAACATTTCTTCTGAAGGAGATACCATGTTAATAGTTTGTACCTTCCTATTATCCATTGGAAATGAGCTACCTTTGGCCATAATTTCCCTACCCATATATGCCTTCATAGAGGATCTTGGTTAGCTTCTTGATGACCAACCATGATTGTATACCCTTCTTTTATGATAAATTTTCCTTTAGTTTTATAACCCCATCACAATTTATAAGGATTTTGTGATATTTGTATATTCATTTCCTCCAAACTTGGAGATAATAGCAGCCATGCTTGAATTGATTGATGCTCGTGCCAGTGTACCTATGATTTCCATTGGCACCATTTAGATTGAGGGGAATGATATTTCCATAAATCTGCCATCGTATTAGTGCCTTGAGTAATTTTAAAGTCCCTTACCTCACCTAGTTCATCTCTATTTTCCAATATGGGGAACTATTTCCATGCTTCACTCCAAAAAATCATTGATCATCCATTACAAATCTCCTAGAACATATTTTCCTATATGAGAGTCATATTCTCCTGAGCCAATTTCCTTATGGATGATCCCAAGGGGAATATTTTATTTCTAATATTTTTCTCTTGTGAACTATCTGGGCTATATTTGCAATCCCAATTTTCTTCCACAACTCTAATCTCCCTGGCAACCATATCCACCATAGTTTCTCTCCCAACACTTTATTGAGTTTTTTGGGATCCCACACCCCTAAACCTCCTCCCAGTTTAGGTAGACAAACTTTATCATGTGCCACCAATTCCTATTTATTCCCTTGATCGCTCCCTTCCTTAAGAATTTCCTCAAGCTAGAAATGATATCTTTGTAAACCACTTTCAAGGTAGGTAGAATTGATAACTGATACACTGGAAGAGCCTAGAATACCAATTTCAATAGATTAAATTAGCATGCAAGGTTCAATGAATAAAATGTTTTTTGGCTAGTCACTTGTTAACACAATCCAACATATTCTATCAACAAGAGGCCTTCAAATAGTTTGCTACCAGTAGAATGCCCAAATATTTTTTTGGCGGAGTATAAAACTAAAAGGCGATGGTCTGAGCCAAGTGAACCAGTACTCATTTGTAGGTGTGGAAGAAAATTATGTGAGATTTTTCCCCATTTATCTAGGTAACTGATGCATCCTGAAATCTTGACAAGATTAGAGCATAACATCGAGCTTCCTATAAAGAAGGTTCCCCAAAAAGCATATTTTCATCAACAAATTGTTGATGTATGATTGGGAGACCATTCCTCAATAGTTGATCCCTTTAATTTCCTCTTGATTGGATATTGCTTTAATGTACCTTCCTAGGCTCCCATATGCCACAAGAATGAAAAGGAAGGGGACTAAAGGATCACCTTTCCTCAAAACTCGTGATCCAAAAAAGGTCCTTGTAGGGGAATAATTAAGAATAATGGGGGGTAGAGATAAGGGATTTGATTCACTTGATCCACTGAAGCGAAAACCCCAACGCTTACAGCACCCTAAGCAAGTATTTCCAATTTAACCTATCATATGCTTTTGATAAATCAATTTTAATGATCATACCTAGATTTTTAAATTTCCAAAGAGAGTGAATCACTACATTGATTGTGACAATGCCATCTAGAATCTTCCTTCCCTCCATAATTCCAGTATGATCCAGGGAAATAATGTGATTCAATAACAGCTTAATTCTCTTCACAAACACTAAGGAAATTACTTTGTTTATCACGTTACAAAGCGCCATCAGACGTATTCCATCGGGATAATTATATTTTCTAGCCTTGGGTATTAGGGTTTAAATTTGGCATTAAATCTAGACCAATTGTGTTGTTGCCTTCTTAACTCTTAAACTAGTGCATGAATTTCACTACCTAAGAAATGTCATCACACCTTGAAAAAATATGTAGTGAATTTGTCTAACCTCGAGCCTTTATTATTTGGCATATCTCTTATTACCTCCTTGACCTTTGCATATGATATCTCTCTCGTCAGTGCTAAGTTCTTCTTGGCACCAATAACTTGAGGAATAAATTAGGTAATCCTATTAATTGCTTCCTCTCTATCTAAGTCCATCTTAGCGAATATATTTTTGAAGTAAGATACCAATTTTCCCTCCCTCTCCTCATGCAACAGGATTTTGTTGCCTTCTCTCGACTCTAACAAGAAAATTCTATTATTCTATTGATAATTGATCATGGTCTTGTGGAAGAATTTAGTGTTTCACTCCCCTTCCCTTAGCCATTGGACTCTAGATTTTGGTCACCAGATAGTCTCTTCTTTTATTCATTATCCAAATTCATGAATGATCCATCCATCTTCTTTGACCATAGCTTCTGATCTACCCCCATTGATAATTTATTGTTGAATTTCCTCCATCCTTGATTCTAGCTTGGGTTTCTCAAGATCAATATTTCCAAACTCCATCTAATTCTAGTGTTTAATTCTCAATTTTGATGCTTTAAATTTGAGTTGGAATGTTTCCATTTGGTTGTGTCCTTGCATGTCAATCGATTTCCATTGTTCTTCTAATTTTGGAATGAGGTCCTGGAATTAGAACCAAAAAATTTCAAATCTAAAGGGCCAATCTTGCAGGGCCATCTTTAAATATAACTCTAAGTGGATTTCCCAATGATCAGAGCCTACATAAGGGATCATATATGCTTCTACATACATATCTCTCCCTTATAAACCTTTTTATAGAAAAAAATGATCTAATTGTGAGGCTACCTGGTTCCTACCTCCCCAACGATTATTCCAAGTAAATTTTCTATTAGTGGTATACATATCCACGATACGCAGATCTTGTATTACCTCCTGGAACAATTGAGTCAACTGGTCTAGGCATTGAATGTCTCCTGTATTCTCCTCTAGTTTTCTGATAATATTTAAATCCCCCCCAATATACAACATTTTTTTCATATGGATGCTTCTCAAGCAGCAAATATCCTCCAAAAACCTCCTTTTATCCCCTAGAATTGTTGGGCCATAGACTGTTGTTAGTCATATCTTCTCCTATGTCCCTATACATTGGAATTTTCAAGATAATATATTGGGGAAAGCTACCCAATCCTATAATATCACTACTTTGGGATTCCATACCACCACTAATCCACCAACACAACCTCATGAATCTATAGCCACAAATGAAAAAAATTTCCAACATTTTCCAGTGATTTCTCCTATTCTCTCACTCGAAACCTTTATTTCCTATGAGATAATTATGTATGAATTTTATTTCTCTGTTTTGTCTTCTAGGCACATCACCTTACCTTTATTGTTGAGTCCTTGTATATTCCATGAGACTACTTTAATTAGGGATCTGGAGCGATGAGGTGGAGATATTTTATGATTTCATTGATCTTCCCCAAGTTAATGAAGAATTCTCTAGCTTCTCATACTACCTCCTTCGTCATCTTTCTTCCTTTGTGGCCTCATTCACATATATTATGGACTTTCGGTCTATTGGGATGAGGTGAAAAATCTCAAGCAGTGATGAGTTTATTCGATTCACCCTCTGGTTGAAGTTTTTTTTTCCGCCATTAGACCTAAAATTGGTATAAATTTTGGATCTGCTCCATTGGAATGTTTATGGCCTCTTCCCTAACCCAATTTTTAAAAAATTCAATCATGGTATTTTCATCTAGAATGATAATTTAATTTTGGTCCTCCACCTCTAGGATCATACTAATATTAGATAGCATCTTATCTAGATATGGCGTCTCAGATGACTTCTCCTGGGATTTTATTTTTTGTTTTTTTCTTTCCCTTTGAATTGTTACCTAGTGATTTACCTCCATGGATTTCTCCTCTGGATTGATCACTTGAATCACACTCTCTCTTGTCTCTTCCAATTGTGTGAGTGCCAAAAACTTGTTATTGGTCAAAGGGCCCTACTTTGTTACCACTCTCAATATTTTTTGCTTTCTCAGTCCCTGTATTTGTCGTTTGATTTTGAGTATTGCAATTCCTTTTATTGACCACCTCTTAGAAACTCTCTTGGGTATTTCCATTATTTGCTTCTTGATTTCCTGCATAGTCAACAAGAAATTCATGAATAGGTTCCCATACTCATGGAACCTTCTACATTTGAAGGGTGCATTCTCATAATCAATGTGCTGAGTCTAGATCTTGTTTTGGTAATCAATGTCAATGGATTTCAAGAGAGGCTTAAAAATGTTCATGCATATAGATATTATTTCATAAGATGTTTGTGTCCTTCTCTATGTGATCTCTGGTACTTTCACAGTTTCCCTAATGGAGCTCCTAATACCTTCAAGGATATTAGGTTTCCAAAAATCCTCTCGTAAAGAGAAGATTCGAACCCGGACTGGGGATGCTAGGAGTTTCTCCTTCTCTAGATCATAGCAAGCTTCTCGAAATCTCATGAATAACCCACATTATTCATGAAATATGGGTCATTTTTAAAACGTGTTTTCGGTCTTCTAGGTCTACAAAGACTACTTTGAAAAAATAATTTTCCCTTAGTCTAAGTTCAATTGGTCCATTCATCTTCCACTTCAGTTGGATCCACTTCGATAAATATTTCTCCTTAGGCCAGAGTCCCATAAATTTACATATCAACATGTGATATTTCATAAATTTCCTTGAATTCTCTAATCGATTGTTTGGAATAACTAGCTTTGGGTTTGTTGTTTCCTTTGGGAGGAAACTTCCCTTCATCCAATATTGCCAATAGATCCCTAGCATTGGGTTTTTCTTATTCTCCCTAGTCTCTCCAGTTGAGGTCGAACCCCCTGCCAACAGTTTGTTGGTACCTGAAACCACATTGTGATAGGAGGGGATTGCACCCCACCCCAAGGTCCTGATCATGCAACCAATAATAATATGTCATGCTAAAACTTATACCTAAATAAAACTATGCTTCTATGCTTCAGAAACACTCCCTTCTGAAAAGGACTTACTACAAAACCCTAATTTTGCAATTTCATAGTGCTCGAGCATACATATACATAATTGTTGATTTCAATGGAAATGTTAATTTTTAACGTGTTCAATTTAGTGTACATGTCAATTAAGTTTCTATTAAATTTCTATTTGATATCCAATTCTATTCACTTTATATTTCTATGTCATTTTATCTTTGTAATTTATGTTAATTTTTAAATTTCTATTCATTTTTCTAATATATTGATTTTACTATACATGTTAATCTCTAAATGCATTCATTTCAATATATATATATATATATATATATATTATTGGATATAAATGACACAAAATTTCATTACTTAAATAAACTTAATTTTTGAACCTTTAATTAAAGAAATTTAAAGCTATATTATACCAATTACATGTCACTAACTCAATTACACTTCAACCTCAAAAAAAACATGATAAATACATATTACTTTAGTTTTCAAGTGTATTTATGCTTAAATATAAAACTAACCTTATCTCTATGGAAAATACATAAAAATTACCATACTAAATTAGGTACATCCATTTAGCTCATGTGATATTTGTTATTAAAATTTTCAAATTTAAATTGTATAAGGTATTAATGGTTGATTTTTCTCGTGGAAGCATATTAACTATTGTATCTTTATTTCTCATAATTTATTGACATCTCCTATAAAATATACATAATGGTTGTATATATGCCATGTCTATACATAGAGATCAGAAAGTGAACTTATTCATGGCTAGTAATTCTCCATGAATTAATTTGAAAAGGCCTTATTACTATGCAAGTAAAATTTTAATGATTTATCAAGAGTATATGCAAAATATTCTTGAGAACCAAACATGAGCTCTAAAATAACTACATTACATGTAGATTCTACTGCAATTATATTAGTTTTGTGGTTACAAATATCATGGCAGTCTCCATTTGTGATTGATTGGAAGCAATGAATTCATCCATTACTCGCCCTATCAACAATGTTAAATTTTCTCTATGTAGTTCTAATTAAATTTACCATTCTCCCTTGCCCTTTACAAATTGTTTGTTATATCACCCTGGTCATCATGAGATTTGCACATTGAATCCAAATGGCTACTAGTGGATGTACATTTGTGTACTTTTCATATGGATTTTGCATGCAAACAACCCTTCATTTTACTTTCATTCGTCATTGATCTATCTAGCACATGGAATGCCATGGTTTTTGTTACCACCACATGAGACAGTGAACTATATGGCATAATGACAAGGTTTTGTTTCAACACTCGTTGTTATTTGTGCATTTCATTTATTTAATTTTCACTCAAGATTCATGTCAAGAATATTGTGATTTATGTCCATTACATCTTAATCTAATTGAAGTATGCATGGTAATTTATGAATCTTATATTAGTTTTCAAATGCTCGTCCATCTATCAAGAGTTGCAAATGAAATTAATATATATGAATATGTAACGTAACATACTCACTCCCCTAATTCATCTTAAGAAGGTGAGGTTATAAATTTTTACTTCTTTTTCTTTATAAATTAAGCTCCTTTCTAAGACCAATATTGTCCTATATTCATCTAGAGCTTTCCAACTGTATAAATTTCACAAAAATATGAGTTATGCATGAAAAGTTACACCCTTTTGAAGAGTTGTCTTTTCTAAGCACCACATCAACATTTGCATATTTCCACATGGAATCTCTTTTTCTCCATGTCACCACTTATAATGCCACATCAACTACACGTGGATGGAATAGGGAAATCCTTGTCCATGTATCGACAACGCATAGGGATATGTCCTCAAGGTACATGTTGGCATGAGGTACACATCTAGATCTAATTTTTCCATTAATCTATATTACAATATTTTTTCATATTCTTGATATTCTGAGTCTATACATATCCCAAACATCCATTATCATAATTCATCATCACTCAGGTACCCAATAATTCACATGTTTTTCAATCCAACCACCGAGCCAATATACCACCAGGAAACCTCGAAACGATCCTTGCACCTTTTTTGAGCCATGTTGGCAGACATCAATTGATGGAAACATCTGTATCAAATGATGAAGATCTAATTCCATCTAAATCTAGAAAACCAAAATATACCTATTTTCACATATATTTGGATTTCCACATTCCACTTCCCTTACCAAAACATTTACACATTGGTTGTCACATTGACCCTTTTGTATCAACTTTTCCATGTCAGGATGCCTCATTGGCATACTAAATCAGTGACACATGAGCATGCCTTATCATTCAAATATGGCCTATGTTCCATATCATTATGATATATTAGAACTCTCCTACCCATGGGGATCAATAATGCTCACATGGAATATACAGATCATCTAAGCTAGCATTCAACATTCAATGTCTAGGGTTTTGTTCAAATCCATTCACCAAATATTTTGGATGCTTAGATATCAAAATCTTGATATATTTTGATTCCTAATCTCCATTACATAAGAAATATACTAATTCATTCTATCGATCTTAACATAATCCATACCTTCTCCCTTATCATGTCCAATGGAAAACAATAAATTACTCTACAAGGGTATAATCAATGTAGTTGACGAAAGGTAGTCGATAGAAACTTCTTCATTAATTGTCATTATATTGGTTAGGCACCAAGAACCCTTGACTAATTGGTTCAACTAGAACACAATAATTCCACTCAACATGCTCACATGGTTTATTTATCCATTTTACACTTAATCCCTCCTGCATCTAGTGCATGGTTATAGCCCCTTACAAACCCATATTATAAGGGGATGGGTATAAAATCCCCTAGTCCCGAAATTTCCAAATCAACTTGTAACATGGGAATGAATTGCACAACACAAGATGTATCTGGGGAAAGGAACTTCTCAAGACCTTGTTATCTGTATATTGCATAAAGTCAAGACCATGAAACAATACAATGGTATCTCTCCTCATGATTAACCTCTGCACTCTGTTGATTGGCTCACTCTAATATAGAAAAAGTCGGTCCAATACTTAACCAATTATCAGCCCTTGTCTGACCAGCCTTGCTTACACATTCTTGGAGGAATTTTGGCCCTATTAATTAGAAAATTCCCAAGAATTGATTGTGCAATCCTTCAAAGGCAACCTGATGACCTTATGCATGACCTGTACAATTTTCTAATTATACAACTGATATTTATCTTCCCTTTAACCCCAATCTCAACTGGGCCTTCCTTAGAACTGACATGCAACAAATATTTATAGTGAATTAACAGTTAACTAATTGACCACTACTTGTGAATGAAATCAGATTAAAATCACTAGACCTATCACTAGCTCATCTCTTAGTTAGAACTAGTTAAACTAATTTTAACTCAATTAATTGAGTTAACTAATTGCAACTCACAAATAATTGTAACTGGACCCCATAAAATCATGGGAGAACTCTACATGCCTCCTCTTAGACCCTAAAATAGAATTTACTAAGCTAATTAAGTCTTCCTAACTCAGTTAACTAATACAATTTTTCATGTGATGGAATTACAACTTTTACTTTCAATTTAATTAAGGGAAAAGTAAATCATAAGCCCCCTTGGGGTGTCATTTCTTGTTTCCATTTCAACACTCCCTCTCAACAAGAAAGGGATCATCTGCTACCCCGACCTTGCCTCTGTGGAACTCAATTTTTCCTCTTGAAAATGCCTTCGTCAAGATTTATGCATGCTTCTCCTTGGTGGGAATATACTCTAATGAAATAATTTTCCTCTCTGCACAATATTTGAGATAGTGATACTTAATATACTTGGATTTTTCATAAAAAAATGGATTAACCGAGAGTTTGATGGAACTCTTATTATCACAATATATCATCGTCGGATCCATCTGTTGACCAAACAAACCAACAAGTATCTTCCTCATCAAGATGGCCTCACATGTTGCCTGACTGGCTACGATGTACTCTTCCTCTGTTGAACTAAGTGCAACTGATCTCTGTTTCTTGTTGTACTAGGAAACTGTTGTTTATCCTATGTGGAAGATTCCCCATGATGTTCTCTTCCTTTCAGATAGACTCGCTTCCCAACCTGCATCGATGAAGCCTTGAAGCCTCACTCCCTATGTCCATTTGTACCATAGCCCATACTGTGTAATGTCTCTAATGTACCTCAACACATTTTTTCCTTCCTTACAAAAGAGATTGGTGGGCTTAACCATAACTTTACTAAGTTGGTTAACTTCATAGCATATGTCTGGTCATGTGTTCACCAAATACATGAGTGAACCCACAAGCTGCATGTAAACGGTAGCATCCACTACTTCGCCTGAAGTAGCATCCCCCTTCCTCTAGTTTCCTACTAGAGGAGTCCTCATGGGTTTGTTTCCCTCCATATGGAACTTCTTGAGGATTTAGTTGGCATAATTTCCCTGAGATACAAATATTTCCCCATCTCTTTGCCATATTTCCAATCCGAAGAAACAGCGCAAAATCCCCATCTCCTTCATCTCAAATTATCTTGTTAGATCCTCTTTGCAAGACTTGACGAGTTGCTCATCACCTTCCTTTATCAGATCATAAATTACAATAATCAAAATCTTACCATCTACCACAATATGATATAGGTTCACATCTTCTTCACTCTTAGTGAAACCCAACCGGTGAAATAGATGTCGATCCCCATGTACCAAGCACTAGGTGCTTGATTTAGCCCATACAGTGCTCTCTTGAGTATGCACACATGTGACTCCCTGTCTAAGGTCTCAAAACCTTCTAGGTGCTCAATTGACACCTCTTCCTAAATCACCCCATTGAGGAAGGTTTTCTTTACATCCATCTGATATATCTTGCATCCCATCTACGCTAATAGTGAAAGGATGGATCTGATAGATGAGTACCTTGTGACTGGTGCAAAATTTTCATCATAGTCAATCCCCTCCACCCGAGATAACCCTTTGGCCAAAATCCTGGCCTTGTATTTCTCCAAGCTCCCATATGTTGCCTGCTTCACCTTGTAGATCCACCTGGATCCTAACACTGACTTCTCCACTGGTCTTGGGACAACTTCCCATGCACTATTTTTGATAATGGATTCATACTCCTCAACCATGCCATCAACCCAAACTGGGTGTCACACTTCTTCCTCTAAAGAGGATGGTTCTATCTCAATACCTTCGCTCATAAGATCCATGTATCCAGTGTACCTCTCTGGGGACCTACTATGTCTGCACTTATATGTGGGTGATCCCACATTCTCTCTCACATCTAGCAATAACCTTTCACCCTATCTGGTGTGCTTCCTTCCATCTCTGGTGGATGGCTCTGCATGAGTGGTTTCTCCCACTCTATTTCCCTCTACTTGTGGCTAATCCACATCTTGAGGTTCTTCTTTTCGAGCCTAGAGCTCTTCAACTGCATGCAACTCAAGCTCACTCTCAAGAGACATTCACATGGGTTTCTCTTCATCGAATTTCACATATCTTCTTACCATTGTCATGATGTTTGCTAGAAATAACACTCGATAGTTTTGAGGTGTATCATTGTACCCCATAAATATCCCCAACTCTATTTTTGGCTCTAGATTCTTCCTGGAATCTTTGGTTACATGGAAATAAAGAGATGAACCAAAAATTTTATAATAAGGCACATTTGGTCTCTTACATGAAAAATACTCCTCTGGTGTACTCATCCCAAGTATCTGATGAGGAATTTTGTTCTGCACAAATATCTTTGTATTACACACTTCTTCCCACAGATGAAACGGTAGCCCTTGATCGTGCAACATAGCTTGTGCTTCTCCCACAATAATTTTATTCTTTCTTTCTATAACCTCATTCTAATGTGGGTTATGTGGTGCTATCAATTCTCTTTGAATTCCTTCTAAGGCACAGAAGTTCTTGAATTCGTTAGATATATATTATCAACCATTTTTGCTCCTCATGGCCATCACTTTCTTCCTTGTATCTTTCTTGACAAGTGCCTTGAACTCACAAAACTTGGAGAATGTTTGATCTTTCTTTGCCTGAAGAAAATACAACGCTTTCTTTATAAATCATCAACAAAAATCACATAATACATGTGCTTTGTTGTGGAAGCCGTCGAGAATGGTCCACACACATATGAGTGAACTCTCTCAAGGATCGCCTTTTCTCAGTTTTCCTTATCGTGAAAGGTGGCCTTATTATACTTCCCCAACATACACCCTTTGCATGTATCTCTCTGCACAAGTGCACCCTCTGGAAGTCTTGTATAAATATGTTTCATGATCTTCAAAGAGACATGGTGTAGATAGCCCAATCTCATGTGTCATAAATCATCGATGTCTCATATCTCCACCTTCTCTGCTTTTGTTCTCAATGCAGCACAATATTCTACATCCAAATTGTAGAGGTTCTTTACTCAAACCCCAATCTTTGTCACCTGCCTTGTGGCATTGTGACTAAGGAATTTCTTTCCTTCACTGAAGATCACATTAGAGCCATGATCTTCCAACATAGCAACAGAAACAAAATTCTTCTTTAAACCAGGAATATACATGACATATTTTAATGTGAGGGGATTACCTGACTCTCTCAAAAAGGAAATTGTACCAACATCGGCAGTGTTATACCTCTCTTCATCTCCTATCTCGATGTGCATCTATATATCCTTCTCCTCCAAGCTATTGAAGAATTATTTATTGTCGATCATATGGAATGAAGCTCCACTATCCAAGTAACACACAGAACCCATTACGGATGACACCATGCAAGTGATGAGAGTGAAATCCAACTCGAACTATTAAGCCAATGCTTCACAATTTTCTCCTCCTAAGGCCTTCTTGTTGGTCTTCCTGTGCGAATAATTTGTAGCATAGTGTCCAAGCTCATGACAATGAAAACATTTTTCCTTTGACAAGTCTTTCTTCTTGCCTCCTTGCCAGACTCTGATTTGGAATGGGATGCCTTCCCTTTCCCTTTCTTTTCCTTTCCAACCAAGGCACAATTCTCCTCATCATCAGTCTTTAATGAGGATCCATCTCTGGTGATAAGTTGAATCTCTTCTTCTACCAAGTCAGACCACAATCGTTGCCACTTTGGTAGCTTCTCCCTTCCATTCACAGAGTCCTGGTAACTATGCTAGCTCTTGGGAAGGCCTAGAAGTTTTATTCTTACCAAATCATCCTGGGAAACTATAACCCCAACCTTCCAATATCATCTTGACATTGATTGAACTTTGCCAAGTATTTTTGGATCGTGTCACCCTTCTCTGTCTTGATATTTCTGAGATTTTCTTTCAGCACCAGCTTCCTGTGGTCACTACTATTTTGAAACAGATCTGTTAATTCCTTCCACATAGCATATGGAGTCGCCTTTCCATGGATATTCGATACAATATTATCTTGAACTCCTTCTAACAAGATCCTTCTCGCCTTGCTACATTTTTCTTCCATGCATCAAGAAGTTGAGCATCTATTGTTGCGGGCTAAGGAATGTCACTGTCTATGAATGCCTTTAGTCTGTTTTCCTCAAGCATTTCCTCCATCCTTTCCTTCCATGCTATGTAATTATAATTTCCCTTGAGTGAATATTTGAGTCTCAATCCATTAAAATACATCTTCGTCTATTGTTGGTCCTGAAGAATAAATCTGCAAATTCGATATACCTGTTCAAAAAAAATCAGATTATTCTCTTCTATAGTGATTCCTGCTTTGATGCCATGTAGAAATATCTAAATAGATTCAAATTATCTTATAATGTACTAAAAAAAATACTGAATCAATCTACAATTTTCGGAAACCGAATTCGATCGGACAATCACACAACGAGCAAGAGAAAGAAATCAATCAATCAACACAACACAAGATATATCTGGGGAAAGAAACTGTTCAAAGCCCCGCTATTTGTGTTTTGCATAAAGTCAATATAATTAAGCAATCCAATTCTATATCTCCTCCTAAGAAACATGTGCACTATGTTGACTATCTCACTCTGATCTACGGAAAATCGGTCCAATACTTAACCAATTCTTAGCCCTTGTCTGACCAGCCTTGCTTACGAATTCTTGGAGGAATTGGGGCCCTATTAGTTAGGAAATTCCAAAGAATTTATTTTGTAATCCTTCCAAGGAAACCTGATGACCTCATGTGTGACCTGTACAATTTTCTAATTATAAAATTGATAGTTATCTTCCCTTTAACCTGAATCTCAACTGGACCTTCCTTAGAACTGACATGCAAAAACTATTTGTCGTGAATTATCAGTTAACTGATTGACTACTAGTTGTGAATTAAATAATATTTAATTCGCTAGACTTATCACTAGATCATATCTCGGTTAGAACTAGTTAAATTGATTTTAACTCAATTAATTGAGTTAAATAATTACAACTCACAAATAACTGTAGTTGAACCCCCTAAAATCATGGGAGAGATCTAACTGCCTCCTCTTAGACACTCAACTTGAATTTATTAAGATAACTAAGTCTTCCTAACTCAGTTAACTAATACAAGTTGTCATGTGATGGAATTACAATTTTTACTTCCAATTTAATTCAGGGAAAATTAAACCAGAAACCCCCTTGGGGTGCCATTTCTTATTGCTATTTCAACACTACATTATAGTATTTCTTGGAGTTAGCCACCCACTATATAGATATGATGCTTTTAGAGGAAGCCTCACACAAATACTAATAGGGAGTCCAAAAATGGAGAACATAAGGCTACTCTCCTTTGAGCCATGGAGCTAGGGAATCTCGTTTTCAACTATGTAGCCACAATGGGCCTTCAAAACATAAAGGGATCCCTTCACTCACCCAGTAACCCCTTGGTACTTCTATTTCTTCTTTTTTTTGTGCATGACTTCAACAAGTTTATTTTTTTTCATAGATTCAACAAGTTTCATTTTTTCTTAGCTTCAACAAGTTTTCACAACAATCCATTTAGCCCTCTAGATTAGGCTAAAGGCTTCAACACTGACTTCCCCACAAATCCACATGGGCTACTATGTCTTAGATATATTTTTCTCACCTTCCACTCACATTCATATTATTAGAACCCACATGTGGTTATGCTTCATTCCATAGGTTACTTAGTTCACATGCACAACATTGTACAAGTCGCATCCACCACAATATCTACTTATTGTTATCCTTTCCTCAATACTAACACTCCTATGTTGGCATCGATGATGAATTTGTTGGTGCAGGTGTTGTGTTGCAGTGATGATGGTTGGTATTGATGCCAACCTGCACATGTATTGTAGATGATTGTGTTGTAGGTGGTTTGAGCTTTGATCTATGGTTTGTGGCTTGTTACAGATGGATTTGTTGGTTTTTGCTCCTGGTTGCATAATTTTTATTGTTGCAAGTTATTTGGCTTGGTTTATGTCGGATGTTTTGTTGATGAGTTTTTTTTTTCAGTTTTGTGTGAGTATTTTTTTGTTTTCCTTGTGCATCTTGCATATTTCATGAGTAGAGTATTACCATGGTACAACTATTCTTGGTATTAGTGTTACCATGGTATTGGTATGTGTGTGGAGTAGGTTGGCATGTGATATTACCTTGGTGCATATAGTATTGGTATTGACATAACCATAGTATTTTCCCATGCTATTTTTTGGATATTACCATGGTATAGGAGTCCATGGTATCTGCATAACCATGCTATTTACCTGTGGTATTGACGTGGATATTACCATGGTATAGGGTTTGTGGTATTGGCATAACCATGGTATTTAAATGTGGTATTGAATTGAAGATTTCCATGGTACATGGGTCTGTGGTATTTGCATAACCATGGTATTTACCTATGGGATTGATTTGTAGATTACCATGGTACAGGTGTCTATGGTATTGGCATAACCATGGTATTTACCTGTGGTATTTATTTGAATATTACCATGGTATAGGTGTCCTAGGTATTGACATAACCCTGGTATTTTCCCGTGGTATTGATTTGGACATAATTGAGGATAATTTAGCATATACTAGAAAACAAAAAAAATTATTGAGTTTTTTTTCTTTTTTGGTGATGGTTGAGTGAGTAAGGAAGAGTGTGTGAGAGAGAATAATGTTGTGTGCAAGTTGTGCAGGAATTTTTGTAGAAAATCTACAACATTTTATAGCATTAATAAATGGCACCAAAAAGTGTGATTCATCCATAATTTTATGCAGCATTATGGTGATGGAGTAAGGAATGATTGTTGACCGTTTCCTATATTATTGCTCATTATACTTTGATCAAATTATATTTTGTGTATGCAACATGTATTATTGATGGTTTTTTTGCAGTGATTGAGTGAGGTGTTGCAAAATTGTTCAGGGTGATGGTTGTATTTTTTTTTAGCCTACATTGCTAGAGGTTGTTGTGTGGTTTTGGTTGAGTAGTTCAGAATGTCTCTAGTTTGAAAATGAATGAAACAAGGGTCACATAAAGAGTGCAGTGGGGGCTCTGGAAAATTCATTACAGAGAACATATTTCTTCATGAGTCCAATCAGAGTTGGACGAGGCTTTTTGGTATTGGTGGCTTCCAACAGATGAGGTTCGTAGAGTCATGATATGAGGAGCATATTTATTCTTGAGTCCAATCGTAATTGGACAAGGCTCGTTGGTTGTGGTGGCTTCCAACGGATGGATGTCTGTAGAGTCGTGAGATGAGGATCAGATTTCTTACTGATAGTAGCCATATGTATTTTCTACGTATTGAATTTCTTAACAAATAATAAAAATTATTGAGCAACACAGCAGCAACGACGAGTGGTTTTTTTTTCCTGGAGAGGTTTTTCCACCAAAAATATATTGTGTCCTCTTGTGCGTGTTTATTTGGTTGATTTTATGGTTCACATGTGATGATCTTGGTGTAGCTGCAAATTCATATTTATTATTTGTTGATTACTTAATTTTTTATGTGATCTAATCTTCTAATGGGTCAATGTATGCGTGTGTGAATCATTAATTGGAAAATAATTGAAATTTTTTATAAATCCTATCACTATTGATTCACCCCCACCCCCCTCCTCTCAGTAGTGAGCTCATTTCTAAAAATTGGTATCAGAGTCGGTGCCTTTGTTGTAGCTTAATCGCTGGAAGGTGGAATTGGGAAAATCATGGGTTATCAAGATGATCCACCCCTCAATGCCTCCATTTTTTGAGCATGGAGAGAGAAGGTGAAATATCAAAATTTATGCTCAAGGATTTGAAGTTTGAAGAATGGTGATAAATGGATATGCTGATAAAACATGTTTAAATCAGTCTCAATTATTGGATGTGTGATCCATATCTGTAATGTATGATAATATTCATGATTGAGATGCTGGGAAAATATCATATCTCAAGACTTCTAGAGAGATTTGGGATATGTTATATGCATAGAGATCTAGAGGAATGATGATGAAAAGGAGAAATCAGTTGAATAAAAAAAAAACTTAGTGTAGCACTTGCATAAAATAGAGATTTGAAAAATCTTCTCCAAATTCTTGAATAAAGACAGTATAATTTCAAGAAATAAAATGAAGATCTAAAAACCCAGTTGGAGGAAGCAATAAGAAATGAAGAGGAGATTGGAAGCTGACTCAAAGAACAAATTAGAATTTGTGAAAAAATAAATATTCATGTAGTTTCAACAAAAGAAGATAAATTAGCCTCATTGAGATGGGAATTAGAAAAGGCCAACAATTAGTTATCTCAATATCGAAAGTTGGAGAAAAACGCTGGAATTTTGGATGAGATCCTTATGAGTCAAATATTCTCTCTTATCAAAACCAAATTTGGGTTTCAAGAAGATTCATGCTCCATGAAGGAAAGCAGAAAGTAGAGGACAGCTATATTTCATAAAATCATATGTGTATCAATAATGAATTTGATCAAATCCCTAGGAAGCAACATCAACAAAGGAAGTCAAGAAAGAAAAGGAATTATCAACATAAACAAAGGCATGAAAATCACAACCACTACATGAAACACATCAAAAGATAAAGGAAGCAGCCAAACTTTTGTTCCAAGGATCTTAAATAAAAGGTATCAAATTTTATTTTATGGTTATTGTTTTTGTTGCAATAATTTTGGACATGGAGCAATGGAATGAAAATACTTTGCAAGAAAACAACGATGGATGTTGAGGAATGCAAACCAAGGTAGATTATTTACTAATGTTGAGTGTTTCAAGTGTGGTAACCTTGGTCACAAGGAATTGGCATGCATATATAAACTTACAATTAGTGTAGCCCAACCATTAAAGACAAAGAAAGTTTGGAGGAGAAAAAATGAGGTGCAAAGAACTAGTAATCCAAAGGACTTCAAGAAAGAATATTATGTTTTGCAAAAAGGCAAGAGGACAGAAAAGGATCCACGTGCTAAAGAGAAGCCCCACAAGATTTGGAGGAGAAAGGAGCAACAAAACACTCCCACTCAAATCTAAGGCCTGCATGGTCTTAGGGGGGGCATATGGCCACATTTTGAGTTGCATGTAATTTTTAGAAATGCTACCATATTTGAAATGTTACATGAACATTTTGTTGCAGTTGATTGTCTTGGATTTGTAGCGCTGACAGTTTTTGTTGCAGGAGAATATTTAGAGATGGAACATATGCAGAGGGAGCATCTCATGTGCTTCGAGTATTTCAGTGATTTATGATAGCATGATGGTTCCATGTTAGCAGAAGAGAAAAGGAGGTTGTTTGAAGAAGTTTTACTATGCCATGAAATTATATGACTTTAGTTATTGCGGGATTTATTAGAGTTTGGTGAGTGTGTTTTGATTTTTTATTAATTACATCATTCTCCATCGCTTTGTATCAATTAGCATGCAGATGCTTATTTTCATATTAGTGGTTGCTTTGAGCATTCATGTAAAATTTCTTTTATATGACCGAGTTTTGTATGTTGCTAGTGAGTGATATTGACATGCATGGGTTGTAGATACCATGAGGATTTGTTATTATTTTATCATGCATATTCTGACTGTCATATTGCATCTAGTTGGTGTTATTTTGTTTATATGGCTTATATGGAACAAAAACTAAAGAATGTGTGGCCTCCCTAGGGTTTGTGTGGCAAACTTGATTGCTGCTTACACATGGGAGGAGTATGATTATTGTTGTTTGTATTTGTTCCATGTGATGGTATGTTCTTATCATCGGATTTTATGGGCATTTCTCATTGGTCACAATGTTGCATGATCTCTCACATATGTTCTTTGCCACCATTGAGGAGATTGGCTGTTGTTACTTTTCCTATGTTGCATTTAGTAGATCTCTTTATGGTTCATTTTTGTTGGTCTACTATTGATAAATCTTATGCTACAAGTTTAGTGCTACTCGAAGTCGAAGATTTTTTTTTTCTTAATTGTTGGCATTATGCATATGTGGCTTGGTGGTTACTAGTGACATGATACGCTGCTACCTTAAGAGGATGATCGTTTACTGTTGCAAATAGTGCACATATTTTTCATATGTTTTTGTTGCAAGTTCATGAGCTATATTTATGTGTTATATGCTTCTTCTACATATTGGAGTTTTATGTTGCTCAGTTGATGTCATGGTTATATGCTACCGCTGCTCATTATTACATATTTCATGTTGATTGGATATTGTTTCCATCACTCCATTTGCTGCTAGAAGATGGTTCCTTCATATAGCTAGATGTATCTTATGCACATGGATGGTTGTACACATGATGAGATTTATATATTGTTATTCATTCATCAACTTTTTTCTAGCCTAAAAAAATTATTGTTGGTCAAGGAACTTAATTGAGTATGTCTTAGAGAGAGGCATGAGTTTTGGTCATGTATTGAAAATTTTGATTATTATGTACCAACTGCATGCTTCATATTCTACCTTATCTGATGCAGTCATGTATCTTGTTTATGAATTCATGTAATCAAATGCGAAGTCACTGAGTTCATGTTTTCATGAGTTAGTGATAGGAATAGTTATGAGTCATGTCAATTTTTTACTATTATCAGTTGTTGTAGCCATTTTTGGATGTTGTGTATCATGTTTTAGTCATTTTTGCAGCCTTGTATTTCATTATATAGCCATGTACTTACATTGTATTGGATATCATTGGTCATGGTCATGTTGGAAAGAGGGTATTGGTGTCTAGAATCCATTGATGAGGGATGAAACAACCATTCATGAGGGTTGATGGGTGTTGCTTCAGTCATGTATTGCATATCATACATATTTTGTTAATTTAGTCCCTTGGTTCATGAGGTGTAACCTTCATCTAGAAGGAACTGGCTATAGGTTGATGATGTTTATGTGAGTGTGGTTGTTGATTAGTTATGGGAATTATGGTGTTGCTTAAGCGAGGATGGATGATGTTGTTGTTGATTGGTCATCATGTATTTTTTGCTATTGTATCAGAGGATGTTTTTTATGTTTCTCATTGGTTTTGGAGAGAATTTTGATGCTCACATTATGTTGTTGTTGAAAATTCAACAAGAAATTCCTAATTTAATTTCCCTTTAATTAAACTAGGAGAAATTCAAAATTCCACATCAACAGATAACTTGAATGAGTTAACTGATGTGATGTAGTTATTTTCACTCAATTAGCATAGTTAATTTGAGTTAGGGGCATGAACTTGAGTTGTGTAAAGTGATTCCTAATTTTTAGGAGCCTAGGTTGAGTTAATTCTAGTTGTAACAATTTACTTCAGTTAAATTGAGTTATGGTCAGTTAAACTAGTTCCAATTGTTGAAGGAAGTAGTGGGAGGTATATTAGTGGGGTGTAACTTCAGTATTTAACCAGTTAACTAATAAATCAGTCTAAATTAACTCATGCATGCACGAAATTTGAGTTACCAAGTCAAGATTGGATTTCAAGGGCAGTGTACTATAAGTTCTAAACTATTCCAAGTTGTACAGGTGGTGCATGCAGTCAAAGAATAGAGGCCTAATTCCTCATCAAACAGCACAAGGAATTAGGAGCTTGGGAAGGCTTGAAATTGGCTAAGTATTTTCCAAGTTTAGTCAGTCAGGCAGAGGATAGAAGATACAGGTGTAGGTTGTGCTCAATATTGAGTAAGAATATTGTATTCATCCAGATTCTTTGATTAATGCAATATAGATAGGAAGGGGTTTTGAGAAATTTCTTTCCCCTAGATAAATATTTGTGTATGTGGTTTAAATCATGATGCATGTTTTTTATATGTGTTCTCGATCGTGAATTTGCTTTCGTAGATGAGTAGAGTATATTTGAGTCTTATGTTTTATTAAATTACATGAGAATTTTTTAATCTAAAAATTAATTTCTACATGGTATCAAAGTAGGATTCACATTAGAGAAGAGAATTATAAGTTGTCTTTGTAGGAGGATCGAATTTGCAGGATCAATTCTTCAGAGCTAGCAGGATGGCGTTTTATGGTCTAAGGCTTGAGTATGCCCTTGAGGGTAGCTTGAAATTTATTTCTTGGAAGGACCTAGGATCATCGGACCTCAAGGATCTAGCATAATGAAGGAAGTGTGTAGCCAAGGCAAGGAAGATCATATTGGAGGGAGTATGAGACCATATTGTCTCTAATTTCCATGGGAAATATAATTTTTATGCAGTGTGGCAAGCATTGACATATTTTTTCCATAAAATTAGTGACCAAAGGAAGTTGGCACTCAAGGAAAAGCTTTGAAATATCAAGATGCAAAATAACGACACAATACCACAATAGCTCAGCAAGTTCACATAATGTTGTGATGAAATTGGAGGATTTGGGGTTACTATCGTAGAGGATGATATGGTAATCCTAGCACTTCCAGGCCTTCCCAAGAGATGGCACAACTACTAGGATTTGGTAAATGGGAGGGAGAAGCTATCAAATTGGGAAATATTGTGGTTTAATTTGGTGCAAGAATAAATAAGGCATAGTAACAGAGATGGGATCTCATCCAAAGAAGAGGAAGAGGAATTTGCATCAGTAAGCAAAGGAAGGAAGGCCAAAGGGAAGAAGTCCCAATTTGAGGCTAATTCAAGCCTAGATTGTAAGCAAAAATACTTGTATCAAATAAATTTCTTTCACTATCGTGAATTCAGTCACTATGCCATGAAATTTCCATAGAAGAAGGCAAGAAAGAAGGAGCTTGAGTAGAAGGAGCATGTGAAGTTATAGCTTCAAAATGTGATCTTGATTTTACTCTCATTACATGCATAGAAAGCACAGTTATGGGAATAATGTAGTATCTATAAGTGGTACCTCGTTCCACATGAAGAGGAATAGATATTTCTTCAATGACTTGGAGGAGAAAGACCACAAGCAGAACATTGAGTTTGGAGATGACGGAAGGTATAGCGCGATCAATATCGGTACAATCACCTTTCAGAGGGAGTCTAGATCCTCTCTCAGGCTCAAGGATGTGATGTTTTTTTCTGGGCCTAAAGAATAATCTTGTTTCCGTCTTTTTATTGGAAGATCATGGCAACGATGTGATATTCAGCAAAGGAAAGGAATTCATGAGACAAATCGCCACGGGAAAGGTGAAGCAGATCCATGTGTTAGTCAAGAACCTGTATGCACTCTAGGTAGAAGATGCATGAAAAGCCTTGAGGATAAAGGCAAAGGTTATATACTTGGTGGTTGATAGGGATCATGATTTACCTCTCAAAATGGAGCCTAAAAAGAAGCCTCGGCAAGTTGTGGAGCAGCCACAAATGGAGAAGCAGAGAGGAGAAAGAGTGGAATCATCCTCTCAAGAAAATACCTCCAATAGGGAGATATTTTGAGTTGTGTTTGTATAGGGAGCACATGTAGCCATACCTCCATGTGTGAGGTGGGGCAATGTGGAGCAATAGTCCTAGGAGTGCAGAAATTTGAGCAGTGTCATTGAGATGTTTTTTTTTTTTTTGTCTCATGGATCATTACCTTACTATGGGGGCCCATAATATTCGATATCATGAGGATCAATGTAATTCATATACTAAAGAATGAAGAGAAGTGTTGACAGTAGCGCAGGACTCTTAGTAGCAGAGTCAGCAGCAACATGGTTTTCCTAGTAGACAGTTGCAGATTGAGTCAATGATTATTTTTATTTATTTTTATGTATGATTCTTAGTTGCAGATGTTGTATTAGTAGCAGAAATAGAGAGAAGTGTTGAATGTAGTACATTAAAGAGGTGTTGGATCGGGGTATATTTGAATCCCTTTCTTGTTGAGAGGGAGTGTTGAAAATGAAGCAAGAAATTCCTAATTTAATTTTCCCTTTATTAAATTAGGAGAAATTCGAAATTCCACATCAATGGAAAATTTGAATGAGTTAACTGAGGTGATATAGTTTTTATCACTCAGTTATCTTATTTAATTCGAGTTGGGGGCATGAACTTGAGTTTTTTTATAGTGATTCCTAAATTTTAGGATCCTAGGTTGAGTTAATTTCAGTTGTAACAATTAAATTCATTTAAATTGAGTTATGGTGAGTTAAACTAGTTCCAACTATTGGAGGAACTAATGGGAGGTCTAGAAATGGGTTGTAGCTTCAATGTTTAACCAATTAACTGATAAATCGTCCTAAATTAACTCATTCATGCATGAAATTTGAGTTACCCAGTTGAGATTGGAGTTCAAGGGTGGTGTACTATCAGTTTTAAATTATTCCAAGTTGTACAAGTGGTGCATGTAGTCAGAGAAGGGCCTAAAGGAATTGTGTAATCCAGATGAGGGAATTTCCTATTTAATAGGGGTCTAATTCCTCATCAAATAGTGCAAGGAATTAGGAGCTTGGGAAGGCTTGAAATTGGCTAAGTATTGGATAGGTTCAGTCAGTCAGGCAGAGGATAGAAGATATAGGTGTAGGTTGTGCACAAGCTCGAGCAAGCATATTGTATTCATCCAGATTCTTTGATTAATGAAATACATATATGAAGGGGTTTTGAGTAGTTTCTTTCCCGTAGATAAATCTTTGTGTATGTCTGTTAAATCATGATGCATGTTTTTTATATGTGTTCTCGATCATGAATTTTCTTCTGTAGATGAGTAGAGTAGATTTGAGTCGTATGTTTTAGTACATTACATGAGCAGTTTTGAATATACACATTAATTTATACAGTTTTTATTGTTGGTTGATAGTGGTGTTCATGGAGAGTTTGATGTTGCTGCTTCAAGAGAGAGAGAGTTATTGCTACCATTGTTTGTTTTCATGCTGCCATGAGGAGTTTTATGTTTGTTGTTTCACTATGATCTGACCTAGATACTGTCCACATGGAGTATTGCATATTCAAATATGATCACTTGGATGAGCTCAGCCCCTCTCCATTGATGTCAAATGGGGGGTGTCTACGGAGATCAATATCAAATGTTGATTTCAGTTGAATGGTTCAATAGGGATTTCCATCAATGCCAAAGGGCGAGATTGTTGGCATTGATGATGCAGTTGTTGGTGCAGGTGTTGTGTTGCAATGATTAATGGTTGGCATTGATTTCAACTTGGGCATGTATTGCAGATGACTATGTTGCAGGTGGTTTGAGCTTTGATCTATGATTTGTGGCTTTTATAGATAGATTTGTTGGTTTGTGCCACTGGTTGCATATGTTTTATTGTTGCAGGTGATTTGACTTGGTTTATGTTAGATGTTAGATGTTTTTGGATGGTTTATGTTTGAGAATTTTCTCTGGTTTCTGTTAGATAAATGGCAGTGAATTACTTTCTCTGATCATGACATTATCTTGTGATAATTCTTGTTATTATTATGTGTTATTTGCATTTATATTTTCTTATCATCAATACTAATGCCAAACGGAAAATAGAAAAGGACACAAGATGTAGGCACATGCCAGGGAAAAACCCCACTCTTTGGTGAAAACCAAATCAAATTCTTCCTTCAATAGTTTCATGATGAGACGAACAAGACTCTTAAACCATAGGCTTCCTCCATCAATTCATCCCTTCACTGTGATAGCACTGAGATCTCCATGACTCTGAGATATCCCTTGCTTACACTTAAACTTCATCCTCTTAGTAACATAGCACTGAACATCATCGAAGTATAGATCATCATGACTGATATTTATCATCATCGTGGCACATGATCCAAGCTTCATAGCATTGAGAGACTGTAACTAGGTTATATGACAGAGATACCACCAAGTTCCATGGTAGAGAATAGCACTGAGTGTAATAGCTGAGATCAAGCATCATAACCCAAAACTGTATTAACACCATCATCTGAGCTCCCTTACTGATGTAGTCCTAAAACAGAGATAGAACTGAAACTGTGACACCTTTGAAGTTCAATCCAATCTAAACTGTACTTTTGAGGTTGATCTGAACCATGCTCTGTAATTTTATCTGAAATTTTGAGTTGTAATGTGAAGGCTATACTCCTATAAATAGTTTTTTCCATAATAAATGATTCAACATGATTTGAGTGAAGAGACACATCCATATAATGCCTTTTAGTGAAGCCAACTTGCAGCAGATTTATGGAGGCCAACTTGCAACAGATTTATGTAGGCTGACATGCAGTAGATTTATGGAGGCCGACTTGTACATCATTTGAAGACATTAATCACTTGATTTGAATGCTGCTTTGTGAATAATATTTTGTTGAAGCCGAGGATGATAACCTTTGAAGGAGATTACTTAATGGAGGAGCATTTTGACAACCTAAAGCTACATGATTTAAAATCCCAAAACTTGGATCAATTGAAATTTGTAACAACTAACCTAGAAGTCCACAAATGGGAACTTAATCTAAAGATGACCCAAGCATGAAATCCATGCTTTAATAAGTCATTTAATAATAATAATAAATTATTTTGATGAATACAATAATAATGAAGACTGAACCTAGTTACATTCTTCAACATTTTCCTTATGCATCTTGCATATTTCATGAGTAGAGTATTACCATGGTACAAATATTCTTGGCATTAGAGTTACCATGGTATTGGTATGTGTGTGGAGTAGGTTGGCATGTGATATTACATTGGTGCAAATAGTCTTGGTATTGACATACACATGGTATTTTCCCGTGGTATTGTTTTGGATATTACCATGGTATAGAAGTCCATGGTATTGGCATAACCAATGTATTTACCTGTGGTATTGACTTGGAGATTACCATGGTACAAAGTTCTATGGTATTGGAATAACCATGGTATAGAAGTTCATGGTATTGGCATAACCACGGTATTTACCTGTGCTATTGACTTGGAGATTACCATGGTACAAGGGTACAAGGGTCTATGGTATTGGCATAACCATGGCATTTACCTGTGCTATTGACTCAGATATTGACTCAGATATTACCATGGTACAGGGGTCTGTGGTATTGGCATAACCATGGTATTTACATTTGGTATTTACTTGGAGATTACCATGGTACTAGTGTCTGTGATATTGGCATAACCATGGTATTTACCTGTGGTATTGGTTTGCGGATAATTCAGGATAATTTGGAATATACTAAAATAAATAAAAATTATCAAGTTGTTTTTCTTTTTGGTGATGGTTAAGTGAGTAACGAAGAGTGTGTGAGAGAGAAGAATGTTGTGTGCAAGTTGTGTAGGGAATTATGCAAAGAATATACAACAATTTACAGCAATAGTAAATGGCAGAAAAAGTGTGATTCGACTACAATTTTATGCAGCAATATGGTGATGAAGGAATGATTGTAGATCATTTCATGTATGATTGATCATTATATTTTTATCATATTATATTTTTTGTATGCAGCATGTATTATTGATGGGGTTTTTGCAGTGATTGAGTGATTTGTTGCAGAATTGTTCAGGGTGATTTTTGTATTTGTTTTGAGCTTATATTGCTAGAGGTTGTTGTGTTTTTCTAGTTGAGTAGTTTAGATTGACTTCACTCTAAAAATGAATGAAATGACGGTCACATAGAATAGTGGAGTGGGGGCTCTCGAAAATTTAGTATAAATAAAATATTTCTTCATGATTCCAATTGTATTTAGACAGGGCTCGTTGTTCGTGGTGGATTCCAGCAGATGAGGTTCATAGAGTCATGAGATGAGGATCATATTTCTTCATGAGTCCAATCGGAATTGGACGAGGCTCGTTGGTCACAGTGGCTTCCAACGGATGGATGTTTTTAGAGTCGTGAGATAAGGGTCAAAGTTCTTACTGATAGCAGCCATATATGTTTTCTTTGTATTTAATTTCTTGATGAATAATAAAATTATTGAGCAACGCAACAACAAGAGTGGGTGGTTTTTTTTCCCTAGAGAGGGATTTCCACTAGAAATATCTCGTGTACTCATGTGCATGTTTATTTGGTTTATTTTATGGTTCACATGTGATGATCTTGGTGCAGTTGCAAATTCAGATTTATTATTTGTTGATTTGTTTAATTTTTTAAGTGATCTAATATGCTAATGGTTTAATGTAGGTGTGTGTGAATCAGTAATTGGAAAATAATTTAAAAGTTTTATAATTCCTATCATTATTGATTGACCCCCCACACCACCCCCAACCCCCCCCCCCCCCCCCCTTAGTATTGATATCATTTCCAACATCCTCTTCCCAACCACATGCATGTTGCTCAGCATGAGAGTTCAAGTCCTCCCCTTAGGTTGCATGATTAATCAGAATTCTTGAAACTGGGTATCTAGCCCATACTTCTATAGAAATTTGGTACCACTCTAATTTATTCTCATAACTACTGGAAATTGGGTAGTTCAATTACTAAAGCATTGAATATGGACATTAACTTCAAATAAGATAAGAAACTTCCCAAATCCCGCTTAAGGCTGCCCTTAGGTTTTGAGATCCTTGTTTCCTACTCTCTTCTTCAGCTTTAGAAATATATTAAATAAAATAAATATATTTACATTAAATACATTCTCGAAAAATATCTATGTTGGCTATTCTAACATTATCATTATTAATTACAATTACAAAACTTGAGGTTTAAAAACGGGTGTTACATGTTATTATGTTGGAACCAACTTATATTTCAAAATAATGATGATAATAAAAATAATGTAACATTACAAGACAACATCTCCCCCATATTTTGTTTCATAGTGCCTCTTCGACAGTGCACATATTTTCTAAATATTTTAAAATTTCAATTCTTTAATATTCATAGATTTCATGGGATAATAGTAATTATAAATAGTATTATCTTGAATATTCAAATTTTGATATATTTTAATAAAACATTTATTTCTAAAAATAATAGGTTATTAAATTATGAAAAATTGGAAGTTATATGTTATTTTAAAGTGCATTGCTTCAATTTCTTAACCTCAAAAGTATGATAATATAATATACTATATTTCTTGTGTATAGTATCTAGGCTAAAACCATATTTAGATCTTGGTTAATACCTAAAATTCATTTTGATCCATTAAGAGCTCATGTTCCATGAAATAAGGAAACTTGTTAACAACTCAAGAAAGAAAGGTATTTGGCATGAATGGGATTATTCCCACTTATGGTCCACCAATAAGTGGTGTGGTATAGTATCTAGGTTGAAGCTATGTTTAAATTTTGAATAAGACCTCAAATTGATTTTGATCCACTAATAGCTCATATTCCATGAAATAAGGAAACATGTTAACAACTCAAGACTGAAAGGTATTCGGCATGAGTGAAATTTTGCCCACTTATTGACCAGTAATAAGTGGTGTGGTTTTCCTTAAAGAATAGTGATGATTTAACTTCCATTCATCATAGTAATCATCAATGGATATCCTCCTTACTATCTATGTTGAAAACCAAGTTATGGTAGGCTTGGCCACCTTCAAACAAAAATGGGAATTTATATGTAAAATGGGCTTAGTTTGAGTGGCTTGAAGTACAAGTTGGTATCTTCAAAAAAAATTTAATTTTTATAACTTTCTTATAACTACCATGTACAATTTAAATAGTTAAATTAAATTATTAATTCTCAATTCGTTACTTTAATTGTTTGTAGTGAAAAACATTGTTTTAAAAATGAAATCTAATAATAAATATAATTAAAATAATTAATAAATATATAAATATGTCTAATTCTAACATTGGATAGACGACTGACCTATTGCCTATTCATCTTATGGGACAATTATAATATCTCACGGTTGGCTCATACTCTAAACCCCATCCCCATGATATTTGAACCAACTACTTCTTCATGTTCTTGATGTAGGTTAAACCCCACATAGACCGATTGGTCTACACCTCAAGGGAATTTTGTTTGGTAATACAAAAATGGATGGTTCCATAAATATAAATGGGGAGAGAGGTGAAGGATTGAGGAATATTGTGGTGTGCATGATTGTGAAGGAGGAATTGAATTTTTGGGTGGGGAGGCTCACCAAATCAATAAAGGGTGGTATATAAAGTGATTAGAAATGGAATTAGTCATCTACATGGTCGTTTTCTTGGAATATTTGGATACCCATGACCACAAGAAGACCATAATCATCATTTGCCACATTAAATGGGTATTTAGGAATGAAGAAAAATTGGTGGAACTTTTAGCCATAGTGTGCAACAAAGATCTTTGAGACTTCTTGCACCCAAAAAATATCATCAATCAAATTAACTACTTTGAGTCAACCAAGGGGGCACATCTTGTTAGCCATTGGCAAAAAAGGCAGCTTAGAAGTCTACACTAGCAACAAGTGTAGTGACAAAACCTTATAGACTCAAGCTTGGCATGGTTAATTTGAGGAAGACTCAAAAAATTTGTATCATGTTATGATGGAAATGATTGTGAATTGTTGGATAAAAATAATATACAACTAGTAGATGATGAAATATATGAGTGCCAAGTGTTTAAAAAAATGTTTGTGTGTCAAGTGTTTGATACATGACAAGTGTTTGATAAAATGCTTGCATGTCAAGTGTTTGATGAAATCTCCATTCGACACTTATTTAATATATATCTTGATCCCTAGTCAGGATTTCAAATCCGTATGCAATTGGGTGACTTCTAACAACTATGAAATCGATCTAAAACTAAAAGTGGTGTATCATATGGGTATTTGTATTTACAAGCAACACCTTCTTTATGAGTGAAAAAAACTAGTGGATAATTCCATCTATGTGATTGTCATATTGATGAAGATTCCACTCTTCTCTAGGCATTGTGATTGCATGGAGTGGTGGGAACTTATGTGTCTTTTATGGATGCTATAAAAATAAATTCCAATGTGCCTATTGTTTTAAATCCTTCTCCTATTTCTAGTGTTTGTTTCATAGAGCAAGTTGAGGAGCTATAAATGGTGTAGAAAACAACACAATGAGTTGCTCATCTACACTCCTTGTATGAAAAATATGTGGTCATTTTTTTATTTATTCGATATTGACTTCCTACTTCTACTTTATATCATTGGATTTAGTCATATTGGACAAATAACTATGATATTTCTCCTTGTTCCAAAGGTTTTTTTATTCTTTTATTCTTTGTTCATATCTTCTATGAGAGGGTTATTGAGGACCCTTGGTTGTGGGGAAACACGGGATTTTTTAAGTACTTGGTTTCCTAGTTCTGATCCTATTTTTATATTAACTACTCAAATTCCATTTTGATTTATCTTCCTAATTTGCTTCAACTCGGGATAGTACTACAAAAAAAAGTTGTGTAGACAACCCATAATTTAGTTTAGGTTTTGATTCTCATACCAATTTTAATTTGTAGAAATCATAAATACAACCTGCAAATCTTATCATAACCCTTTATGAAGTAAATATTCATGACCATATCTAGGTTTTTTTTTCACTTTTATTATGTTCATAAGTCCTTTGGTTGTGCTTAATGGATCATAGATTTCTTTAATATATAGAAATATAAATTTCTATTTTGATTTTCCAATATCTTTGTTATGATATTATTCATTGAATTACATAATGATATTGACCTATAGTCTTTAAAAGTTTCCATAGTGTTGTTTTTAGAATTAAAGTTATAAATGTAACATTTAATACCCCATAATATTTATAGGATCCTTGAAATCCTCTATTAATCTTATGAGTTCATCCTATATAAATTCATAGAATCCCAAATAAATTTATATTGTCTATCCATTCAGTCTAAGACTCTTTACCTTTTTGAAAAAATGAAGAAATTTTTGAGTGATCATTTTTAAACTTTTGCTCCTAAATCCTCACCTTGTTGCTCATTGATTAGCCTTGGAAACAATGAAACCACTTTTTACACTTATTTTATGTTTTCTAGTGGGCCTTGAAACAAAGAATTGAAATATTTTCTTCCTTCCTCAAAAAAAATTGGAAAATTTCTTGCAATGAATCCCTCTTGCTTCTTTATTACCATAATTTTGTTTATGTTCTTTCTATGTTTTTTGTAGTTCTGGAAAAAATTGGTATTTTTATCACCTCCTGCCAGTTAAATGGTCGTACTTTTTAACCTTATTTTGCTTCATATTTCTTCAATAATCTCTTTTTGATTCCTTCCAACATTTTCATCATTTGATTCTCCCCCTTTTAGAATACTCGTCTTTCACTATTCTCAAAAGATATATTTATAACTTCCTCATTCTCATTTAGCTATTTTGTCTTTCCTTTTGTTTTCTTTTAACACATTCTACTACTAATTTCTTCATACTCTTTAGATTCACTACATATTGATATATGGCTATCTCTCCTAAATTAGGGTCATACTTTGTCCAGTTTTTCATTACCAATTGTTCTAAATTCCTCCTCTTCTAACCATGAGTAGTTGAATTCAAAAAGATTCAAATTTTTATGAGCATTCATATCTATTTGGAGTAGGATTGGGAGATGGGTCAAGGACCCATCATTCCCCATCCAAGATTTCATCGTTAATGTTTCCTCATTTGAATTTCTCTAAGTAGGGACGAACTACATTAGTTCGACATCAATTAGTGTCAGTTCCTCTAACAATAGGATATAATAATCTTCCAGTGCATAGTATCTATCATTTTCCCCTTGTATTTCCCCTTTATTTTCAAGTTGAGATCCATCCTATTGTAACACTATCACCTCTTGAATAATCATAGTTTTTGGAATTTTATCAAAATTTACAAAGGGTGAAAGGAAAATAATGTCTCTCATATTTCAACTACTTTTTCTCTTATGTTGTTCTTGATGTCATTTTCAATATAATAGATTTCACAATTGTCAAATGTTTCATTAATATAAATGTAATTGTCAAAAGAAAAGAAAGAGTCTAATATGTTTTCAACCTCTTTTGCAATATTGCTAATGTCACCCAATTTTATTTCGAACAAGAAACAAATCTAGATTAAATTCTTTATATGAGAACTTGGTAAGAAGTATAAAATTCAAATCATGTATGCAATTTTCATTTGAAGATTACTTAAGGATGAAATGTACAACATTGTTTTGTTTTTAAAAAATGTTAGGGTGTGTGCGTTCATTGTATTACACATGTCATATTATGTGTGGCCATTTACATTTTTTTGATTGCTCATGTTAGCATGCAATGTATTATACCAAAAAAATCATTTCAATTTTTCCAAGTCTTCCAAGGTATTTATCTATAACAAAAATAAACATAATGTCCTCTAATTCATCATATTCTTGTGATAATATCATTGGTTATTTAGGACAAATGTTATTTTTTTCTCAATGGATTTGTGTTAATGAAAATCACACTCCTTGAAAACAAATGCAAAGGAAACCAGAAGAAAATATGTGACTACTTAACAAGTGATGCAAGTTTAGAAGGGTATTGCTAAGTTTGCGCATTGCTTCTATATTTCAACCCTATTTTCTACATATTCCTCATGTAACTTACAAAATGTGTCGACAAGTGTGCAATCTAACTTTTTCTTATACGAGTTGTAATGTATTACCACTACTTAAGCATCCAAGATTTATTGTGTGTTTTTATTATTATTCCATAGGTCTAACACCTTTACTTACAAATGCATTTTAGCAGCATCATGATTTGGCACCACTTCAACGATATGATGCCTTGCCACATCGATGCTCCCAAAAGGAATACATATTTTCCTCTTGTCATTTTTTTATCAGACATGAAAATTTGGTAAGGTGCATTTACATCATATTGTGTTTTCTAGAAAAGACAAAGGAAATGTTTTGCATCTTTTTTTTGCATGATCATCCATTTTTTGTAATGGTTTCAATTTTGAAGTTCTATACATTGTATGAAGGAGAAAAAAAAAATTGTAAAGTTGATTTCCATGAAGTTTAAATATTTTTTTATGGTGATGGGTATGTATTTTTGAAAGGTTACTACTAGGTGAGGAAAGGTAACTTTTCAACAAATTGCTTAATATTGTTATTCGGTGTTTGATAAAATAGGTGCACCCCTAACCCATAGAAGGTTATGTTCATGTTCATTGCCTTTGTTTTGGAATTCGATGATTTCATTGCCTTAGTTTTGGAATTCAATTACAAAGAAGTAAGCATATTCTTATAATTGGAAATATTTCAAAATAAAAACAAAATTAAAAATTGGAATCTCTGTTTGTAATAATGACTACAAGTGATTAGATGCATCCTAATCTTCGATTCAATGGTATCTTCATCAATGTTATCACTAGAAGTTCTTGAATTTTTAAAAATCAATAAAAACTTGAAGGGCCAAGTTTTCTTATCATAAAAAATATATTTCTACACAAATTTTCCATCTGGTAAGGAGTAATGTGTGTGCTTTTCAAAGGTAAATATGCAATGAAGGAATTGAATTAATTTGTCCAAGTTAAATTTGTTCATAAAAAGTTTTGCAACAAGTTTCTTCCTTTTAATTTTCCTATGTACCAAAACCTGATCAAAGTTAGACACAATGCAAAATGCTAAATATTTATTTTAACAAAAATTGTGTTGTATGGATTGTCAAATCATCATATCTATGCAATATCTCTTATTGAATCATTCCCTGGTATGAGAACCACTACATTAATGTCATTAAGATGATTATGTCTGATAGAACAATGTCAAGAGGTTGATCTCTTCAAAAACTTGTCTTGGAAGATGTCAAGTGACTTGAATCCTTCAACTAGTACATTTTACAATAAATTATTAGTTTGCACATCTATCGAGTATGTTTATGCATATCAATGGACAATTTTCTTAGACACTACCTCAACTTCTATGTTGAGTTATTTCTCATTCAAGGAAACAGTTTCAATGGTGATTGCATCCTATATCATAAGTAAAATTCCTCTTTCATAACTAATTTCTGATTTGTAAATTACATTTATCTCAAGTGGTTGGGAGAAATGAATTTTATTGTCCCCGCCTAAGTTCAATTCATGCAAGTGACATGTTGAGCTCTTATTGAGTATATTTTTGTAATGGATTTCAGCCTTATTGTTGAATGACCTTAAGCCTTGAAGAATATCTTACCCTTGCCTATAGGCTGGAAGTTTGGGTGCTTGGTTACGTGAAAAAAAAACTACTTCCCATTCCTTGTCTCGTTTACTTCAATCTTATATAACATTTTTTTCATATATGTCAAAGTGTATACTTGAAACTTTGCAATCTAAATGTTTTATACAAGTATGCATTCTTGTATTCTAGCTTCCTTTTAAAATTAATGTCTATTAGCATAGTGTCTGTTGTAACCTTGCATATATAATACCTACAAACAAATTCTCCATATAAAAATAAAAGATTCAATACAAAATACACATTAACAAAAATATTTTATCTTAATACTTATTAACACACACTAGTAGATTTGGTCAAAATTCCGACGCTTTAGTTCCGACACTTTTGACGTACTGTTGGAAATTTCCCCAATTTTTATCAATTTTTCAAATCCTGCCCAAAACCGTCGCTATACCGACGTTTGGAGACAAGTGTTGGTTTTCCGACGTTTAGAGATAAGTGTCAGTATTGCGACATTTGGAGAAATGTGTCAGTATTGCGATGTTGTGGAGAAAATTGTCAGTCTTGCAACGTTACAGAGAGAAATGTCGGATTTGCGACGTTTTGAAATAAGTGTCGGTATTGCGACAGTTTTGAGAAAAGTGTCGGTATTGCGACGTTTAAGAGAGTTGTGTTAGTCTTGCGACGTTACAGAGAGAAATGTCGGATTTGCAAAGTTTTGAAAGAAGGCTCGGTATTGCGACAGTTTTGAGAAAACTGTCGGTATTGTGATGTTTTGAAAGAGTTGTGTCGGTATTGTGACGTTTAGAAGGCGAGTGTTAGTGTTTAGAAACAATCATATTAGGGTTTGGGGTTTAGGAACAATGTTTGGGAGTTATATTTTAGGATTTAGGAACAATATGTCGGGTCATGTGATTGGGTTTATGGTTTCGGAACAATATTTTGGGTTGTATGAGGGTGCCCAAGGAAACGCGTTTGGACAGGTCGAGTTGGGTCAGGTTGGGTCATGTCGTGTGAGGTCGCCGAAGGAAACACGTTCGTACGGGTCGGTTCAAGTCGTGTGACGGTGCTCAAGGAAACGAGTTCGGGCAGGTCGGGTTGGGTCTGGTTGGGTCGTGTCATGTGAGGCCGCCCAAGGAAACACATTCGTACGGGTCAGGTCGAGTCGTGTGGTGGCGGCCAATTAGCTGGAAATGATTTTGGGTTAGGTTAGGTCGGTTCATGTCGTAGTGTAAAGGTTCCCAAGGAAACATGTTCGGGCGGGCGGGTTGGGTTGGGTCAGGTCAGGTCGTGCCATGTGAGGCCGCCCAAGGAAATGCGTTCAGTAGGTCAGGTCAGGTCGAGTAAGGTCGTATGAGGGTGGTCGTATCAAAAATTCTAAGTTTTGACCACCCATGTTGCTTGTGCACATTTTTTCGATCCCTTTTCTGTTTCCTCCCTCGTGCGCCCTTTGTTCGGGCGGGTCGGGTCGTGTCGTGTGAGGGCACCACAGGAAACTCGTTCGGGTCAAATCGTGTGAGGGAGGTCGTATCAAAAATGCTAAGTTGTGACCACTCATGTACCTTGTGCACGTTCATGCGACCCATTTGTCGCTTTGTCCCTCGTGCCTTCGACGTTCAGGTGGGTCGGGTCGGGTCGGGTCGGGTCCGGTCTGGTCAGGTCGTGTCATGTCATGAGGCCGCCCAAGGAAACGCGTTCGGGCAGGTCAGGTCAGGTCGGGTTGGGTTGTGTGAGGGTGTTCATATCAAAAATGCTAAGTTGTGACCGCTTATGTTTCTTGTGCACGTTTGTGCGATCCTTTTTCCATTTTCTCCCTCGTGTGCCCTTCGTTCGGGCGGGTTAGCTCGTGTCGTGTGAGGGCGCCACAGGAAACATGTTCGAGTTGGATCTTCTAAGGGAGGTTGTATCAAAAATGTTGAGTTGCCACTGCCTGTGTGCCTTGTACATGTTCATGCGACCTGTTTTTCATTTTCTCCCTCATGCCTTCGACATTCGAGCAGGTCAAGTCAGGTCGGGTACTCGTGTGATGGAGCCCAAGGAAACGCATTCGGGTCGAGTCAGGTCGGGTCATGTCATACTATGAGGACACCCAAGGAAACGCGTTTGAGCAGGTTGGGTCAAGTTGGGTCATGGCAGGCTACCCAAGGAACGTGTCCGGTCGAGTCGTGTGAGGGCGCCCAAGGAAACGCATTCGGGTGGGTCGGGTCAGGTCGGGTCGAGTCGGGCGGGTCAGGTCGGGTCGTGCCGTGTGATCAGGGTGCCCAAGGAAACACGTTCAAGTAGGTCGGGGTGGGTCGGGTCAGGTCGTGTGAGGGTGCCTAGGGAAATGCGTTTGGGTGGGTAAGCTCAGGTCATTTCTGGTCATATGAGGGCACCCAGGGAAACGCGTTTGGGCGGGTCAGGGCAGCTTAGGTTGGGTTGTGTGAGGGTGGTCGTATAAAAAATTTTGAGTTGTGACCGCCTGTGTGCCTTGTATTGCACGTTCGTGCAACCCATTTTACGTTTGCTCCCTCATGCCTTCGACGTTCGGGCAGGTCAATTCAGGTCTAGTCGTGTGATGGTGCCCAAGGAAACATGTTCGGTTCGGGTAGGCTCGGGTTGTGCCATACTATGAGGGCGCCCAAGGAAACGCGTTCAGGCGAATCAGGTCAGGTCGGATCATGTGAGGAGCCATGTTTAGGGTTACAATGACTATGCTCAATAGCTGTAAACCCATTATTTTCTTGACCCTTCATCGATTCAGAGTACTTGTAAACCCATTATTGTACTTGAGCATCCTACCACCAGAGAGGAACACAGGGCAACGGTTCCAATGGTGAAAACTAGTGCACTAGGTAAATAATCCCATTGTAATTTTTTTTATGAATATTACCGAACTAGTTCAATGATATTTAAAAACTGACAATTAAAATTTAATATTATCTATTTTTGTAGCTGATGCCCCGTCACTGCATGAGACCAAACATCGTGACTACGCAACTAGGTCAGCTTTGCGGGAAAGGCACGAAACGGGAGTAGAGCACGATGATGTTGATGATGTAGTTAGGAGCTTTAGAAGTAGGAAGAAGAAAAAGAAAATTTGATAATGTAAAATATTGTATTATTATAAGACAAATGTTACCATACTTGGAACGTTTTTTGCGTTATATAAAAAACTATTTATCATACTCCTTTACACAAGCACTTTTCAAAGTTTTCAGTGTACTTTTACAGCATTGCTTTTTTATTAGTTATTGAATATATTTTTTTTCTATTTCACAGTGCAAAAAAATGAAACAGGATTAGTTATCGGGGTAATTATATGACTTGAGGGGGGGAGGGCGGTGAGCTTCCACCTTCACGTGGTTGGCCCCGTTTAGTAGAGAATAATTTATTGGAGAAATGTAATCTTGGAGCAAACCTCCCTCTATCCAACGTAGCAACAAAAAAGTTGTTGTTGACTTAGATGCTACTCTTTCAAATTGTGGGAGGCTTGTTCCAAGTTCAGGCGACTCCAATAAATTGTTCTTGAAATGAAGAGGAGCTTATTCAGGTATGTTTTGATATTCTCAACATATGTTCTAACATTATCATAAGAATGCATCTTAGAGTAAAAAATACTACATTAGTTACTTGTATTTATTGTATAGATAATTATGGATTTTGAATGACTTGGCAACGTAGGTACAAGTCCTCTTGCATCATGAGCAATACAACTTGTCAACCAGGGTCATGTCCAGGATCTTTTTGCTTGTGCGCTTGACCAGGTTCGTAGTGTCATATTTTGTAAGTTCCTTTACAGTTCATAATTCAATATGAAGCTTGTTCATGATTATTATCTTGTTTTTTGTATGTATTTTTTTATCTATTTGATTGTAAGTTTGAACATGCTTTTAAACATTGAAACCTTTTTTTTATACTATTTTTATACTTACTTGTTATAGTTATGGTGATATAACCACCATTGTATCATATCCATCGTATCACATTCCCTTGGGTTGTATTTAGGTTCAAAGGAACTCCAACCAGTTCTAATTCCCTGACATTCCTCTTGGCCAACAACATAAATTTAATATATGTGGTTCCCCAGCCCAATGACCCCTTTTGTAGTAGAATGATCGCCCTTGTTATGGTAATTGTATATTTGCTATATTAGCCTAGGAGTGGACCTTAGAGTATTTGCAGCCACAATTTCTCCCTACCACCATTTTCTGGAAGTCTATTCTGTTAGGTAATAAACTATCCCAGTATAAGTCTATTCTATTAGGTCATAGGCTATCCCAGTTGGGCATGATGTCGAGGTGTTTCCATGGTGTAATCATGCTTGGGCATGATGTAGAATTCTTAAAGTGTAGAATGATTCAAGAGAGATTCTCAAGGTGACTATCTGTAGCTTGTTTTGAATACGAATTTAGATGCCGCTACAATGTTTCAAGCTATTAGCTTCAAAATTTCCTTCTTCTCAAATCAACAGGTCTAGAGCCTATTTCTTCAGATATTTGAAGCCCTCTTAGAGATTTCATACTCTGTAGGACTTCTTCTTCAATTTCTTAACTTCTGAAGTATATCCAACACAACCTTGAACCTTTGAATAGGGCTTAATGTAGTCACTATAGAAAAGGGCTAAACTTCACATCTAGTGGCTCAAAACTATTACCATCACTAAATTATTTCCCATTAACCACCAAAATAGTGGAATTATCCAACTTTGGTGTTTTTGTTAACCAACTGAAATTAGTTGTGCACTTTTCCTTTAAAATTTTGCAAAAGATAGTTGAGTCATGGAGTCTTTTACACCGTAATGGTAGCATAAGTATCAATTGTACACCGTGATTATCATATATAGTTGGTCTTTATATGAGATATTTCCATCACTTGAGTGTGTAACCATGCTAAGCACTAGTACAAATACATTCCATTCTTGATATGGTAAGATTCTTGGACAAGAAGGATAATATGATAGTGGACTACTACATTCATTTTTTGTTGCTACTTCTCCTAATGAATAGGCCAACACCAACATGTCTTTGGTTTTACATAATGGTCTTGATGGTGATGGGCCTTTCCATTTTTCCATCAAATTCTAGTCCATTATGCTTGGCCTTTGTGTAGCTATAATGGAGTTTAGAATTCCTTGAATTTCCTAATCCTTGTTCATCATAGCCCATTTTATTTAGGATTTTGGAACTAATGCCTCTGGTATGCTTTTTCAAAGTCACCAATCTGCACTAGAGAAATGTCTACGGAAAGTGAACTTAAAAAGGTGGTTTTAGTCATGGTGTTAGCTTTAGCTCGTAGTCTTGGACATTTGCTTGGAGCCTTTCCAAGGCCACCTCCTTCTCCACTAACTCTTGTTGTAGTTGTACCATCATTTGAGTGAACCCACTTTCTTGCCAACTATCCATCTAGATGACCACCTCACTAAGGCATACAAGCTTCACTCTGTGCTTATCCCAATCGACAATGACTATAATGAGAGAATCTTGACATTCATCAAAACTTCTTCTTTAGGAATGGAAATATTTTGGTAGAGGTCTCAAAGTGCTTCTCCATCTTTGCCATCCTCCGGTTGAACATTTGGACCTTTTCTTTCAAGTGTTTGTTCTCTTCTCGAGTCTCAACATCGTTGTCTCTTAAGTATTCCAATCTTTCTCTGCCTGCTTTTCCCATGTTCAGGCCTGCAATGTTCTCTTCATAGTTTTAGCAGTTGAGTCACAATCAAGGATGCAGTTGCTCCTGTACTTTATGATCCATAAATGGACTTGTAGTCCACTTACCAACACAGATTCATTGTGGAAGTTGTAAATTTGTTCTCTATCTCAATGTTGTATAGAGGAATTTGTATTTAGAGAGGCTATTGGGTCTTTGCCCTCTGCATTGTACAAGGATATCTATTGTCTTTTCCCTCTAATAGTTAGTGACTATCATCCAGGAGGCTAAAGAAATAAAGTTTACATCACCTAGCTGAGAGTTGGGGTCCCACACATTCATAGCAAGTAGTATTAAATTATCCATATAAAAGTCTACCATCTTATCCCTATCTTGAATGTTACACCTAAGGAAAAAATCAATGAATGTTTTGATGTTTTGGAAAGGAGGGGATCCTTGTTGGGCTAATACTCTAGTCTAAAATCAGAACCATTAGTATTTGATGAATAGGGAGTATGTTTTTAATGGATGTCTAGAGTGTGTCTACTAATTTGTCCAACCTTGCTTTTGATCATCCAAATACATTTCTTGAAAAAAATTTAGCTGCCTTATTGATGCCCGTGAAGCTGCATCAATAGACATCAAGAAATGTATTGATCCCCTTAATGTTATCTACCTCTCTGTTATCAACGATATGAAAACTACTTGCAATGGAAAATGATTGATTTACCCTAGGGTTAAAACCCAAAAATTTATTTCGACAATGAAATATACTTAATAATAGTTGAAAAATGTCTATTTTTACCCCAGAAAACTGATGATAAAGATTCTTGAAGATGCTTATAAAATATTACGATTAATTTTTGGCATGTTTTCATCTATTATAAATGCCAAAAATGTTTCTTTTTCTGTTTTGAATATGAATTTAGATGCTGCTACAATGTTTCAAGATATTAGCTTCAAAATTTCCTTCTTCTCAAATCAACAGGTTTGGAGCCTATTTCTTTAGATATTTGAAGCCCTCTTAGAGATGTCATACTCTGTAGGACTTCTTATTCCATTTGTTAACTTCTGAAGTAGATCCAGCTCAACCTTGAACCTCTGAATAGGGCTTAATGTAGTCACTAGAGACAAGGGCTAAACTTCACATCTAGTGGCTCAACACTATTACCATCACTAAATTATTGCCCATTGACCACCAAACTAGTGGACTTATCCAACTTTGGTGTTTGTGTTAACCAACTGAAATTAGTTGTGCACTTTTCCTTTAAAATTTTGCAAAATATAGTTGAGTCATGGAGTCTTTTACACTGTAATGGTAGCATAAGACTAATTGGTATAATTTGTGTGATTATCATATATAGTTGGTATTTATATGAGATATTTCCATCACTTGAGTGTGTAACCATGCTAAGCACTAGTACAAAGACATTCCATTCTTGATATGGTAAGATTCTTGGACAAGAAGGCTAAGATGATAGTGGACTACTACCTTCATTTTTTGTTGCTACTTCTCCTAATGAATAGGCAAACACCAACATGTCTTTGGTTTTACATAATGGTCTTGATGGTAATGGGCCTTTCCATTTTTCCATGAAAGTCTAGTCCATTATGCTTGGCCTTTGTGTAGCTATAATGGAGTTTAGAATTCCTTGAATTTCCTAATCCTTGTTCATCATAGCCCATTTTCTTTAGGATCTTGGAACTAATGCCTTTGGTATGCTTTTTAAAATTCACCAATATGCACTAGAGAAATGTCTACGGAAAGTGAGCTTAAAAAGGTGGTTTTAGTCATGGTGTTGGCTTTAGAAATGGCAAGGAAGGTGGTATTGCTTCCTCGTAGTCTTGGACAGCTGCTTGGATCCTTTCCAAGGCCACCTCCTTCTCCACTAACTCTTGTTGCAGTTGTACCATCATTTGAGTGAACCCACTTTCTTGCCAACTATCCATCTAGATGACCACCTCACCAAAGAATACAAGCTTCACTTTGTGCTTATCCCAATAAACAATGACTATAATGAGAGAATCTTGAAATTTTATTATTTGTTCTATTTGGCTTCACTCTGTGTTAGTGTTTGTTATTTTGTTATTTTTTCTTTTGCTAGTTTAGCTTCTTTCTTTTCATCTCTCCTTTTCAGAAGATGCCTTGGGTACCCCCACATTGCTATGTTTTCTTGATGCATGTTAACTAGTCATAAGTATTGCTCTGTTTTTCATTATAACAATGTTAATACACTACCAATGACACTATCAAAATTTCAAATGACAGCCAGAACAGTGACCGGTCCAGTGTACAATCTAGCAAATCACATAGTATTGGTAATAACATTTCAATGTCAGGCTTCAGGTGTAATTAGTAGCAAGATGGTTGAAAAGGTATTGAATGCAAAAGAGCTACCCCAAAACAATAGGAATATCAATTATCTATGAGGTCTATCTCATCTACAACACAAGCTAAACGACCAATGAAGCCAGTATTATCTCCAGATAGCACAGGCTTTGGAAGGACGCTCTCAAAAAAATCTTTGGATATGGCTTTAAGACACATGGTACTATGTTATGCTTGTGTGTTTCTAACTTGGAATTAGAGCTTAATTGAAGATTTGTGTCTAGGCTTTTGTTTGTATGACAAATTTCAGGATTTATTATTATTTGATAAATTTGACTACCCATTGATGATAAATATTTGGATATGGCTTTAAGACACATGGTACGATGTTATGCTTTGGAATTTGAGCTTATTTGAAGATTTGTATCTAGGGTTTTGTTTGTATGACAAATCTCAGATTTTACCATTATTTGCAAAATTTTACTGCCCATTGATGATGGCAATGTGCATTGCTTGAGAGCCTTAGTTGTATGGAAAGATATTGTAGAGCCTTAGTTGTATGTATAAGATATTGTAGAGTTGTGAAAGCCTAGTTCATATATGGTTTTTCCTTTAATTAATAATGCTAACTCATCGATTATTTTGCATGCAATGTCTATTATTTTCTTGGGTTACCCATGAATTATTTTATAGCCCTCGCTACCTTAGAGGAAGCCAAGATGAGCCTTTTGAGTATGTCTTTAAATAGTTCTCTGATCTATCTGAGTTTTATCTACACCCAGTTAAAGGTGTCTCCAACATGACTCTTGTTTGGCTTATGTAGATTTCTTACATGAACAGTCATTAAGTTTCTCATTAGAATTGTACAGAGATACTTAGCAGTAGATATATTTAAGAGTATTCTTCTAAGCGTCTCATTGTTTGAACTTTGTTCATTAAATATTGAAGCATATAATGACTGCAGAAGTATGATTGGCAAATTTAACTTAATTTTTCTCAACAATAGTAGGAACCTACAACTTTTGACAAACAAAGCAGGGGTGAAAATTTAGTGAATACAAAGGCTGCCAAGGTGACAATGACTACAAAGAAGGCCAAGGTGATTTTCATTTCCAAGTAAATCCAGTCAACTTTGGGTTGGATATACATTACCATCGATCTTCCATGCAAGATATTTTCTTCTTGTGATGATGAACATATGCCGTCTGAGTCCCTCACAAAGGTTGATATCTTGTTTACTTGTAGGAAATTTTTTAATTCAACTTTGAGGACAAAGCTTCCCACTTGTGACATGTTGTTTTATCAGCCCTATCTTGAGTTTGAAACCAGCATCCCAACCTTGCATGTGCAAGGGTTATGCTTCTTCTTGGATACTTGAAAGGAAAACATATGAGAGCTCTTCACATTTGATTCAGCTATAGGAAATATGTTTTAGCGATAAATTCACTTAGATATTCTTGATGGACCATTTCTATGCAAACTTATAGCACCCTTTTGATTTCCATGCAAGCTATTTTCTTTTTTTGATGATGAACATATGCCTTCTGAGTCCCTCACAAAGAGCGATATCTTGTTTACTTGTAGGAGAGTTTTTAATTCAACTTTGAGGACAAAGCTTCCCACTTGTGACATGTTATTTTATCAGCCCTATCTTCAGTTTGAAACCAGCATCCCAACCTTGCATGTGCAAGGGTTATTAGCCCTATCTTCAGTTTGAAACTAGCATCCCAACCTTGCATGTGCAAGGGTTATGCTTCTTCTTGGATACTTGAAAGGAAAACATATGAGAGCTATTCACATTCAATTCTGCTATAAGAAAGAAGTTTTAGCAAGAAATTCACTTAGATATTCTTGATGGACAAGTCCTTGCCAGAATGGAATCTCTAAATCCAAACAGAAATGATTGAAGATTGTTTTGGCTTTAGAAATTGTATTAGACTTCCTATGAAGGAATTCCACTCTAGATGCAACAATATGGAGTGCACATATGGTAGATTTCAATGAGGTCTATTACTTTCACAGACGATCAATAATCTTCAAATCCCTTTCCCACAAAAAACTTGCATCTCCTTGCGATATAGATACAGTGGAATGAAGTTTGCCTCTATCAAAGTGTAGATCAGACCAAGGCCCATAATTGATATATGCACCTTGAATGTACATGAAGCTGCAAAAGCCTTTCCAATAGCCTCCTAGTAATTTAGAACAAATTTATTTTTCCAAGATATATCTCGAGTCCTTCAGTGGATTTTATCTCTAATGCCAAAACTTCCTCAAGTGTGCTACCTTTTTTCTTAGAATCATTTTCAAAATACCAGTTAAAGCATACTGCAATGATTCTCAGAATCATTTCTCTTGTATTTCCAAGAGATATCAAAGAGTCCTTAAGTGCAGTTTATCTATAATGCCAAAATATCCTCAAGTGTTTCACCACTTTTTTACAATCGTTTTCAAAAGATCATTTATTAAAGCATACTACAATGCTTAGAATCATTTTCAAAAGGTAATTGGGTCATAGTATGGAATGTGCACGTCCAATGGGATATTTAAGCATACTACAATGCTTATAGTCATTTTCAAAAGGTAATTGGGTCATAGTATGGAATGTGCACTTAATATGGGCTATTTATGAATATCTGTGTGCATAACTACCCTTGTAGGAAGGTTGGATATTTCTTGAGGACATTTTAACCAATGTCCATCACGGATTTTGGGGCTTTAAAGGGTATTTTAGGGTTTGTATTTCTTAATAAGCAGGGTTCAAGGTTTAAAGCCTTCGCATTTTTGGTATAATGCGTTTAAATTTTTCGGGTCTAATATTTAATATGTAGGATGAACTAGCTCAAGGACATTGGATACTGGACTTGTTATGCTATCAGGTTGACGTTATACTCTGCGATTGAGTTGGATATTCTAGAATTTTTGCAAAACAAGAAAATATACTTGGGAAAGATTGTGATTTGAGTTGTCAGTTGATTCACATATTTCCAGGTTTTATCAACATTGCAGTGCATTGATCAGAATGAAGTGTTAACATATGCGGTGAGCTAATTGTTACAGCTAAAATTCGGCATGTATAGATTTTCACTCTAATCAAATTTTAATATGATAATGTAATTTCTTTTTGGCTGGTAGCAAGTGATGATGTTGGAGGAAACTATTCTCTCAAATAGAATAAGCCTGCATGATCAACACAGTGCTATGCGACTCAATATAGACAACGTGTCATATGAGGTTTCTCCATACAATTTGTTAACTGTATATAGACAAATGGATATGGAATTGATTTGTTTTATTTGGAAATATGACATGTTTCGTCCCATTATTTATTCAGGAATTGTTAGCTCTAGAGGAGCATATTAGCTATGTTAGCATAGGACTTAGTGAGAAGACTATTTCCAAGTGTTTAGAGAAAAGCTTGTACTCCTCAAAAATAGAGTATGCTTCTCAGAGTATGGATATTGAAGTCAAATGCAACATTTTCTAGGTATTTATAATATCTGTGGGGATATTATCAAAGAATGAAATAGGCTTGGACTTTAAAATTTGTTTGTAGATTTATAGGTTTAGTTGGTAGTTTTAAAGTGTAAAATTTTCTCTCCTCTTCAGATTCAAAAACATATGGAAACCCTTGCTTCTGAGAGTATGAAAATGATGGTATGAATTGTTTATACAGGAAGAGTATGAAGAAAGAGATGAGCTGGGAATTTTAAAGTGAAGTCATAGTTATCACGAGGCCTGCATCAAGCAATGGTTGCTTTAGTAAAACAAGTGTCCAATGTGCAATATTTCTGTCATTTCATAGCAGGAAAATTCTAGTCTGCTGCATTTTTTTCTGTTTCTATTAGGGAAATCTTAGGATCAGTGCTTTGATGAAGCAACAAGCCCTTCCCTTGATTTTCTTTCCTTGGGCTGGTGTTTAGACTTTTATAAAATCCTGTACATGTAAATATCCTTTGTGCAACCTGCATTCTCATGACTATTCCTTTGATAATGTTCTTTTGTTTTTCTGGTAAATTATGCTTATAATATTCTTTCTACAGATATGGCTAGCATTATTTCCAGTTATATGGCTAGAGTTATTGTCAGTTTAAGCTAAAGAAACCTCAAAACCTAGTTTTGCTTCAAATAACATGTTCTAACTTTAAGTGGCTTGAATATCCTTTACAAAGTCATATATGGCATGGTTGTTTCTAAATGAAGTAAGTTATTTACAGTAAAGTTAGTCCATATTCAGGTTTAATGCTTGATTCAGTTTGTCAGATTTTACCATTTTTTCATAATACAAACATAGCTATTTTTGGTTATCTTTTCCTGTCATTCACTATTTAGTTTTCCCATTCTGAAGTTGCTTTGCTATGATCGAAATTGGAAGTCTCTATACCATGGCGATAAAAAATTCATAGCTGTTCAGTGCAGATCTACCAAGCCACTGTGAGGACTTGGGTGCCTAAGAGGCATGTTGTTACATTTGATCCATGAGCTTTGCCAACTCATAAAGACAAATGTTAATCCAGTAAAGTTTGGTGAACACAGGTGTAGAAAGGTGCACTGAATTTGTGAGCTTGTTCAAGCGGTTGGGGAGGAAGAATTACTGAAAGGAGAAAAGCAGTTCAAGTTGAGGAAGGATCTTATTTTTCTGATTAGGTCATATGACATGCTAGATTTTTTCTCTCCAGAGTCGCAGAGAAAATACTGAAAGGAAAAAATTAGTTCGAGGAAGGATCTTGGTTTTTTATCAGGTCATATCAAACTCTTGAAATTTATGGCTCACTACAGTTATAGCACTTAGCATTGTATAAGTGAGATTTTAGATGTCGTTGTGTGTGTTGGTTTCAAGTCTAATATCAATAACTTCAGTTGTTTTCCTTAATGTTGATGAAGTATGCAGTGTAGTGTTTTCCCCAATAACTATATTCCATGTTAAAGAGTATTGCATATTTTGGGAGCACACTTTTTTCCTGTACATTGATGGCTGAACGCATTTCATAAGGGACTGAGTTTAAAGTGCTTTCTTGGCTGAGTTAGACGCAGAGACCAAGACACCCATTCCTGTGCGTATTTATCAGTCCACAGGTTACACATTTTCGAGGAGTGTTGAGTTTCATCGAGACACTGTATGACTGCTGCTTCACATAAAGATATAACGCTAATGGGATCTCTCTCTTGCAGCATTCACTACTGATAATACTCAAATACTGAGCTTATTTTGAAGAATTCCTAGCTGAGCCATTTATACCAGGTGGCCACAACATTTCGGGGTTCCAACCTTATGGGTTTCTAGGGTAGTTCCTCATCCCTGCAACCATCTCTCATCATGTAGTCTGGTTAACTGAAGAATCTTTTTCATTTCCTATTAACAGAACCCTGACGCTCCATTGTCGTTATGTCCCTGACTCATCACTTCAAATCCCCTTCTGACTATACACTCTACGATATCTGCTCGGTCATCCTGAAGATACTTATAAAATATTACAATTAATTGTTGGCATGAGTTCATCTATTATAAGTCTTTGTACAAATTTTCATTCAAAACAAGTTACAAATTTCCTTAATTTTTCTTAATAATCCTTTTGTTTGGCATGTCAGGGGTGTTATGTTTCCATACATAATGTTGGATCCAGGTGGAAACCTCACTGTAGGTAAGCTTTACTTCAACAAATTCTTCTAAGGAGGTATAGTTTGCCTCCAAGATACTTCAAATATGCTTCAATGGATTCAAGTACCTATCGAGGTCATCTGCCATCACAGTACACATTCCTTGAGATGCTCTGATATCATTGGACGTATTCCTAGAGCTGGAACACTGCACCTTCCTGGAGCTGGAAGCCTGCACCCGTTTTTTTTACATATATGTTATTTTCCTTCAGTATTATGATGCTTTCTATCCACTTCCAACCCTCAGACTTGTGACAATGGCTGCACGACATCGGACTTCCGACGTAGTCTGCAAGACATCGGTAGAGCGACAGAAAGTCACCCACGTCGGAATAGCGATGGAATTTGGACCAAGTTTGACCTGTCAGACTTGTGACCAACTCTTCAGGACGTCGGAATAGCGACGGCAAGTCACAGACATCGGAAGAGCGACATTATTTTTAAAACCTGATAAACGTTGGATTTACCGACCGTTATGGATCATCGGTAGCACGACGGACTATAACGTCGGTAGACCGACAGTTTAAATAACGTCAGAATAGAGACGCTTTTGATAACGTCAGTACACCGACAGTTTAGAGAACGTCGAAATAGCGACAAGTTTTATTACGTCAGCATAGCGAAGATTTTGATAACGTCGGAAGAGCAACGAACATCTGCAAACGTCGGAAAATGTGTTTCTCTTCCGACACTTTATTGAAGTGTCGGAATTGCAGTGTAATGGCTAACCATGATTTTCCCCGCCTCAAAGTGTCACTCTTGGGACACCTATGTGTCGGAATAGCGACAATTTGGCCGTCGGAAATTGGGCCAAATGTGCTAGTGACAAATATTTTATCTTAAAAACCTAAAACCGAGAAAACCACAAAGTTTTTTTTGAATATCTCTCATTGATTACCTAACCGCTACACAATTCCCTCTTAAAATAGGGTTTCCTTCTAGGGAAAAAACCCTAACATAAATTTCACCATCATATTTGTGACCTAATGATGGATGGTCCACATTGACTATGAAATTACAATATTTTACAAGGAAAAGTTTCCAAAAATTGTGCTTCAAGAGCAGCATCAAGATGAAAATTATATGGGGGGCCAATCTCCCTCATTAGGAACATGACTAATCATTCATAGAATATAACACATACACAACACTCTCCCACGTGTTGTTTTATTTCCATATAGGGGTTCATAGCAATACATGATCAACAATTCATGGCAAGAATTCCCATTGTTACCCTACACTAAGAGAACTTCTCAGTGATCACATATTTTGATAATGAATCTACAACATTCTTGAAAGTTTACACCTTTACTATTAACACCTTCTCTCTTCAACAATATCTCTCACAAAGTGATACTAAACATCAATATGCTTTTTTTAATTATAAGTAGGGATCTTTGCTAGGAAAATTTCACTTTGACTATCACAATATATCCTTACAGCTTGTTGTACTAACCCAATACCTAAACACAATATTTGTAACCAAATTGTTTCCTTTATTACCTGAATATTTGCCATGTATTCATATTTTGTAGTTGTGAGTGCCACTACAAACTATCTCTTGATCATCCAAATACCCACTTGTATATCTTCTAAAATCCATATCTCCAGCCCAATATGCATCAATAAATCCATCTATGTCCAACACTATATTTAATCTTGGTCTTCCTTGGTAGCACAATCCATAATCAGTAGTGTCACGTAGATACCTGAAAACCCTCGTTACTACTATTCAATGCTCCTTCCCTAATTTTGACATATACCTACTCAATACTCCCACTGCATCTGCAATATTTTATTTGGTACAAAACATTACATACATCAAACTTCCAACTAGACTGGAATATGGAACATTGGACATGTCTTCTTCCTCTTCATGTGCATTGGGACACCGATTTGCAAAAAAAATTACACCTATAGGAATGGTTACATTCAATAGTTTACTTTCCTGCATATTAAATCTCTACAATATTGTCTCGACATATTTTCTTTGATTGAATCAGACTTTCCTCTTTCCCAATCTCATTTAATTTCTATGCCCAAAATGAAATTTGTATCACAAAGATCCTTCATGTCAAATTTAGAGAACACTTTGGTTTTTACATCCTAGATCATTGCCCTATCATTTCCAATTAGCAACATATCATCCACATATAGGACAAAATAAACAAGATGATCACCAACTAATTTAAAATATATGTAGTTATTTTCTTTACTCTTTTTGAATCCAAGTCCCAGCATATAGGTATCAAATTTTTGATAACGCATCCTTGGTGATTTATTTAACCCATTCAAGTACATTTTCAACTCGCATACCAACTCTTTATTTCCTTTCACAACAAATATTTTGGTTGCTTGACGTATATTTTTCTTCCAAATTCCCATGTAGAAATGTTGTCTTCACATCCATCTATTCTACTTCAAAATAAAAAATCAACAGTAAGATATAAAATAAATCTACTATAAGTGAAGTTGGAAATACGATAGAATATTCACCAAAATCAAATCCCTCTACCTGGGAATAAGCCTTTTCTACTAATTGAGCTTTGTATTTCTTCAATATTCCTTCTGCATTCGGCTTCTTTTTAACAACCCTTTTGTTAGCAATGGGCTTTCTTCCAACTGGAAACTCCACTAGATTCCAAGCCTCATTCTTGTTTAAGGTTGTCATTTCTTCAACCATGGCATTTTTCCATAATTTTCCATCCTATGAATCTATTGCCTCCCTAACGGTTCTAGGATTATCATTAGTAACAAACAAAGAAAATTTTTATTGTAAATTATTTGGATTATACCTTTATGGTTGTCTTCTTTCCTAAACTGGTCTCCTCAAAACCAAAGTATGTGGTTGTTCTTCTTATGTTTCATGTTATTATGTAGAGTCTAATTCATTATCCTCTAGTGTAAACTCTATCTTCTATAGTTATTTATCCCTTGATAGGACTTCCTATTAGACAACATCTTTAATTTCTCTAAATATGACACTCAACTATACATAACCCTCTTAGTTTATGGGTTCCAAAGCTTAAAAGCTTTCAAAAAATATTTATAAGAAATTAAGATGCACCTTTTATATTGACTATCCAACTTAGTTTTGTTTTTCTTTGGAACATGTACATATGCATCATGTCCAAATACCCCTAGATGTTCGAGAGAGGGTTTGTTAATAATCCATACTTTTTTTGGAGCGTTATCATCCAATGTTGATGAGGGCGATTTTTTTACTAGGTAACATGCAACATCCATTGCCTTTGCCCAAAATTCTTGTCCTAACCTAGCACCACTTAGCATGCTCCTTGATTTTTACGTAAAAATCATATTCATCCTTTCTACAACTCCATTCTATTGAGGTGTTTATGGGGTAGGATTCTACCATGCTACACCACACTTCTTACATAATTCTTTAAATTTCTTCCCAAATAATTCTCCACCATTAGCTTTCCTCGACGCCTTTATTTTCTTCTCTATCTGATTTTCCACTAGAACCTTATACTCCTTAAATCTATCAAATACTTCATATTCTTATTGAGTAAATATATCCATGTATTCCTCGATAAATCATCAATAAATGAGACATAGTACATATATTTACCCAATGATGGAATAGACACAAGTCCAAACACATAATTATGCATTATTTGCAGTATTCCCTCTTCTCTTTTAGCACCAAATTATAATCTCACCTAATTCTATTTCACATATAAACAAGTTTATAGAAATAAAAATTTGGAGAGAAAATTGAAATACCTTCTACCATACCATTACCATGTAATGTTCAAAGGCCCTTCTCTCTTAAATTTTCCAGTCTTTCATGCCACGGCACAGTCTTTTCCCCAGAGACTATAGGATTTTTCCCTTCTTTTACTCCACTCTCAAGAACAATGGAATTGTTCCACCCATCACTAGCATTACTTCCCATTACCTTATTCAGAGTTCCAATCTGAAATCCCCTCAATAATATCATTTCCCCTGGAACTATCCTACATTTATCATTTTCAAACATTTTTTTTACTCCTGCATTACTCATATTGCTTATAGGAAACATTTTTTGGCCAATCCTGGAATGTGTAGAACACCATGGACTGTTCTAATTCTTCCACCCATGAGCTTCAACTTGACCTATCCTCATATTATGATTTTGGATTTCATCTCCTAAGAAAACATCACCACCATTGAATCCTTCATACTCATAAAACCACTCCCTATGAGGAGTCATATGAAAGGATGCGTTGAGTCTACCAACCATGCCTCTGTTGGGTGTGAAGCCTGATTATCATCACGATTTAGAGGTATTTGTTTTCAGCCAGATGTATACCCCAAGAAGACTGTACACCCCTCCACGTGGGGGGATGCGGGGGGGACTCCCCCCCCCCCACCCCAAGCAGGGGTTTGCGGGGAGGTGCTGCGATCCCCCCCCCCCCCTGATTGGGGGGTCCAAGGGCCAATGGTCCCCCGAAGCTAAAAATAGATGTAAAATTTCCTTGTAAAATATTGTAATTTCGTAGTCAATCTAGGTCGTTCATTAGTCAGATGATCTAATAGTAGAATTTATGTTTAATTTAGGGTTTTTTTCCCTAGAAGGAAACCCCTCTTTCGTATGAGGTAATTGTATTGGTGGTTGTGTGTGGTGTGTGTATTCTGAGTGAGAAAGAGAAAGGGGGGTTGTGTGAGAGAGTAGAGGATATTACAATGGATCTGTTGTAGGTTGTGTCTCTTCATTTTGCTAGATAATATAAAGGAAGGACTGGATGTTTCTCGATGGACGTATCCCAAGTTGGGTGAACCACATATATCTGTGTCTCTCTTGTTTTATATGTTTTCTGTGTTTTTATTTCTACATATTTTATGTGTTCCATTTCTCTGTAATATATAATTTTATAACAACCGGTATGAGAACTGAAGGTATATTTGGTTAATAAACTCGCAGGAAAGAAGGGTTCTTGGATTAAGTGGGAGCAATGGTAGGAGATGGTAGGATTAGGGTAGATAAATTTAATGGCCAAAACTACCCGATGTGGAAGATGCAGATGGAAGATTATTTGTATCAGAAATATATGTACCTACAATTAAGTGGAAAAACAAAGAAGTCTTTGAGTATGACAGACGAAGAATTGGATATTCTCGACAGAAAGGCACTTGTAACAATATGGTTGTGCCTCATGGCATCGGTAGCCTTCAATATTTTGAAGGAAATGAAAACAAAGGGTTTAATGACGGCATTAGCTAGACTATTTGAAAAACCCTCGGCCTAAAATAAGGTATTTCTTATGAAACCTTTATTTAATATGAAGATGTCGGAAGGTGGAGTTGTTGCTGACCATTTAAATGAATTTAATACGGTTACTATTCAGTTAAGTTATGTATGGGTAAACTTTGATGATGAAGTTAGGGATTTTTTATTTCTGTGCTCATTTCTAGAAAGTTGGAATGGTTTATTTATGGCCATTAGTAAATCTATCATTGGATCTAGTACTTCAAAGTTTGATGATGTTGTCGGTGCCATCCTTAGCAAGGAAATGCGACGGAAAAGCTCTGGTGAGACATCACGTAATGCTTTGAGTGGAGAGACTAGGGGAAGAAAAATGGAAAGAGGAAACAGCCTAGGATATCACATTAAGTCAAGGAAAGGAAGATCCAAGCCCAGATCGGGGATAGTGTGCTGGAAATGCGAGAAGAAAGGACACCTGAAGAAAGACTGTAAGTCTTTGAAGGGAAAATAAGGAGACACATAGCAAGAAAACAATCATGAAGTCAATGTGATAGGTGATGTGTTGCAAAATGATTTGATTATTTGTTTAGAAAATTTTATTGATGCCTGGGTGGTAGATTCATGGGCCTCATTCCATGCCACACTCGATAAGAAAAAATTTCATTACTATGTTCAAGGAGAATTTGGAAAGATTCATATGGGTGATGATAAACTATATAAAATTGTTGGAATGGGTAACGTTCTTGTAAAACATTTTAATGGAAACCAATGGTTATTAAAGGAGGTAAGGCATTTTCTAGATCTGAAGAAAAATTTGATTTCAACAGGGCAGTTAGGCGGTGAAGGTTGTTTGACAAATTTTACAACTAAAACCCAGAAGGTCGCTAAAGGAGCCCTAGTAATAGCAAAAGGATAAAAGGTTGGTACATTGTATTAATGCAATGGTATTTCTAATCGTGCTAATGCTTTAACCTCCACATGAGAAAATTTAGAATTATGGAATCATTGGCTTGGACACATGAGTGAGAAGGGGATGAAGCTTCTTCACTCAAGAAATTTGTTGCCAGGTTTGAATAATATTGATTTGGATTTATGTGAGAAGTGTGTTTATGGAACACAGAAGAGAGTCATATTTCTTAGAGTTAGGAAATAAAAGAAGAGAAAAAAATTAGATCTTGTGTATATAGATGTATGGGGACATGCTCAGGTATCATCTCTCGATGGCTCTCATTATTATGTTACTTTTATTGATGATGCAACTAGAAAAATTGGATTTATTTTATTCGGAATAAATTGGATGTATTTGATACTTTCAATAAATGGAAAGCTCTGGTTGATATTCAGACAGGAAATAAGTTTAAGTGTCTCAGATCATACAATGGAGGTGAATATTGCAGCAAAGAGTTTGATAGGAATTGTTCAGAGCATGGAATTATTAAAGAGAAGACAATTCCAGGAACGCCACAAGAAAATGGTGTGTCAGAAAGGATGAAAAGGACAATCATGGAGTGTGCAATGTGCATGAGATTGTATGCAGGATTGCCTTTACAATTTTGGGAAAATGCTATAGATATTGTTTTTTATCTAATAAATAGAGGGCTTTCAAGTTGCTTGGATGGTGGTATTCCAGAGGAGGCATGGACAGGTAAAAAGGTAAACTACTCTTTTTTAAAGCCTTTTGTTTGTGAGGCCTTTGTCCATATTAATAAATAAAATAGAAAAAAAATTGAGGCAAAATCAAAGAAATGTACCTTTATTGGATATGGTGTTAATTATTTTGGCTATCGCTTATATGGTTATGAAAATCACAAAATAATTAGGAGAAGAGATGTCATATCCAATGGAAAGGTATTGTAAAAGGATCAGATGCAGGAAAAGAAATAGGATAAAGAAAATTGAGAATACACAGTGCTTGATGATATCACACAAAAATTAAAGGTGCTTGGAAATAATAATAATCAACAGCCACAACAACAACAACCACCACAATAGAAACATGCACCTCAAACACCTGAAAGTGGTGTCAGAAGATCTACTAGGATAAGTAGACCCCCTGAAAAATACTCACCTTCATTATATTATGTATTGTTAACTGATTTTGTTGAATCGGAATGTTATGAAGAAGAAATGCAGGTAGAAACCGAGAAGAAGTGGGAGCTAGCCATGAAATAAAATATGGACTCCTTGGTACATAACCAGACTTGGGACTTAGTCAGTTTTCCTTCACGTAAAACAACATTGTAGAATAAATGGATTTATAGATTGAAGGAAGAGGATGGAGGAAAAAAGAGGTACAAAGCTAGAATTGTGGTGAAGGGGTTTGCACAGAAGAAAGGTATTGACTTTGATGAAATATTTTCTCCTATTGTTAAAATGACTTCAATCAAAACTATTTTAAGTCTTGTAGCAATGGAAGATTTGCATCTTGAAAATTTAGATGTAAGGACAACCTTTCTCCATGGAGATTTGGAGGAAGAGATTTATATGCAGCAACCATAATGATATGAGGTCAAAGGGAAGGAAAAATTAGTGTGCAGGTTGAAGAGGAGCTTGTATGGCTTAAAACAGGCTCTGAGGTAGTGGTATCTAAAATTTGACAGGTTTATGTCTAAACAAGGTTATACTAGATGTCACTCTTATCTTTGTGTTTATCTGAAAAAAGAAAAATTATGGTAGCTATATTATATTGTTATTATATTTAGTTGACATGCTTGTTATAGGGTCTAACATGTAGGAAATAAATGTGCTCAAAGGAAAATTGGAAAATTCATTTGCAATGAAGGATTTGGGAGCTGAAAAACAAATCCTTGGTATGAGAATAACTAGAGATAGGAAAAATCACAAATTAACTTTGTCTCAGAATGAGTATGTACAAAAGGTGTTCGAAATATTTAATATGTAGAATGAAAAAATAGTTAGTACACCTTTGGATAGCCATTTCAAAATTAGTAAGGAGATGTGCCCTAAAACCCAAAAAGAAATGGATTATATGTCTAAATTTCCATATGCATCAGCAGTTGGAAGCTTAATATATGTAATGGTCTGCACAAGGCCTAATATTTCACATGAAGTGGGAGTTGTAAGCAGGTACATGAAAAATCCAAGAAAAGAACATTAGATGGAAATGAAATGGATTCTCAGGTATTTGAGAGGTACCACAAATCAAGCATTATGCTTTGGTGGTTCAAACATTGCCCTACAAGGATATGTTGATGCATATATGGCAGGTGATAGAGATAACAGGAGGAGCACTACGGGGTATGTATTTACTGTAGGTGGAACAGCTATCAGTTGGTTTTTTGAAAATACAAAGTTTTGTTGCACTTTCAACAACAGAAGCAAAATATGTTTCTTCTACAGAGGCTAGTAAAGAAATGATTTGGTTACAAAGGTTTTGGATGAATTGGGTAAGAAGCGGAAGATGGGTGGGTTATACAATGACATCCAGAGTGCCATTCATATTTCAAATAACTCATCATTTCATTACAATACTAAACACATATATCTCAAGTACCATTTCATACGGTCAGTGTTGGAAGATGGACAGTTGAAGCTGGAAAAGATACACACTAACCAAAATCATGCATATATGTTAACAAAAGTTGTAACCAGGGAGAAACTGAGGTTTTTCTCAGTTTCCATTGGTCTTCAAGTACGATGATGAAGATGAGAAATAGCCAGGTCCAAATTGGATTCATTGTCGAGCAAATGAAGCAGCGGTGGAGTTGCTACAATCAGTCTCCAACTGGGAGATTGTTGGGTGTGGAGCCTGATTATCATCCTGATTTAGAGGTTTTTTTTTTTTTCCATCCGGATTCATACCCCAAGAATATTGTACACCCCTCCATGAGGGGGGATGTGGGGGGGACTTGTCCCCACCATGGGGGTTTTGTGGGGACGATCCCCCCTGGATGGGGGGTCCAGGGGCTAGCGATCCCCCGGCAAGGGTTCGGGGGTAGCACCCCCGAAGTTAAAAATAGATGTAAATTTGCCTTATAAAATATAATTGTAATTTCGTAGTCAGTATGTGGCATTCGTTAGGAATATGATCTGACGGTAGAAGTTATTTCTAATTTAGGGTTTTTTTTCCATAGAAGGAAACCCCTCTTTCGTATGGGGGAATTTTATTAGCGGTTGTGTGTGGTGTGTGTATTCTAAGCGAGAAAGAGAAAGGGGAAATGTGTGAGAGACTAGAGGATATTACAGTAGATCTGTTGTAGGTTATGTCTCTTCATTTTTCTGGATATTATAAAGGAAGAATTGATTGTTTCTACGTGGATGTAGCCCAAGTTGGGTGAACCACATATATTTGAGTCGCTCTTGTTTTATATGTTTTATGTGTTTATATTTCCTCATATTTTTATGTGTTCCATTGCTCTGTAATATAATTTTCTAACAGCCTCATCATCTACATGCTTACTTTAAGAATCCAAATACATGCCCCCTCCTTAATTTGAGGAGTCTTTTTCTTCTATATTAGGAGCATATTCAGATCCCTTCCTTGACTCGGGGAAAGAGTCAAATATTGATAGGGTCATAATAGCGGTTTTAGGCCCATTTTTTTTTATTTCCCATGGTAATTTTCCTATGGATTTCATGTGATGGGTAATTTAAAAGGTTGGGAAGACTTTATTGTAATGGGATAGGGAGGTGAGCGTTGAAGGATCACTTGGCTACTTGTCCAGGTTTTTGGCCAAGGACTAATGCAATTCCATTGGTTGGGATTTTCCTAAGATTTGGGGTTTTCCCATGGTAAATATTGTGTTGTTATGTTTGTGGTGAAAGTTTATTTTTTTTGTTGGTTGGTTTAATTTTCCTCTCTGTAAATTAATTCTCTCAATAAAATTGTATTTTCTCTAAAGTAATTTCTATATATGGTATGAGATCTTAAGGTGGATGTATTTGGATTTAGAGGGACACTTTTGTGGCCATGTTTAATATGAGACTCAAATGAGAGTGGTTTGATAATGGATCTGAATTTGAAGCAATGAACTTGATGAAAATGCAAAGTGTAAGAAGTGATATCATTGTAGTTTTCCATTGATCGCAAGAAGAAGGTGTTGGCGCATGCATAGGTGGACTAGATCATGATTTCAAAAAAAGTGATGGGCCTCTAAATTAAACATAAATTAAGGCCCATCTAACCTTTATTAGGCACATAAAATATATATCAAATCTCTCCTTCTACACTTATAATGTTTTTTTTTGCTTTAATATGTTCTTAGGAAGGTTTAGAGATAATTGCATATTTGTGCCTAATATTACTTATTTTTATAGAATATTGTGAGAATATTGAGCAGATTATGGAGATTCGGAGAAGGAGATAATTTAGGGACTTTCTCCCTACTACTGGAGGATCAATATTGGAGAATAAATGAACAAAATATCATGAAATTATTGAGGAAATCTGGAGAGATTCTGGAACTCCGATGATTGAGAAAATCTAGGAACATGTTCCCTGTCATTTAGTGCAAACTCCTAGTGTTGAGAACCAGATCCACTATTTGAGGGATTTTGGAGGGGAAAGTTTCCTCCTTTCAAGGAGAATTCTTCCTCATAATTTTTTATCAGTAAAAATTCGAATTTGCCTCTACGGGCATGTATTCTTTAGTCTTATTGTGGAGAAAACTTGTTTTATAGCAGCTCCACTTTATTTTCTTGCGGGGATGTACTTGGACTGATTCAATAATAAAGATTGGTGCCATTTTTAGCTCCTAAGGCTTGTTTTATTCCATGGACCTTGCTTCCTTCTTGGTCTTGGCCATCCTAGGAGCCTCAAAGCCCTCTTTCACAATTTCTTTATGTTCCTTTCACTTCTTATTCACATGCATCTCTTATTTATGTTTTGCATATTTTTGTATTTAGTATTGTTTCTTTTCTTGTTGTAGGATTGAGTTAGATGATTTAAGTGAGTTCTTTTGCAGGTTTTTTACAGGCTCAAAAGAATTATTCATCCTTATAATAACTTTGGAATGTCATCTTAATCATTAATCTACTTGGATTTGGTTACTAGTTCACGAATATAAGATTTCTGGAAATGCCTTGTAGCGAAATAGTAGTAAAATTTATGCTATTTTTTAGAAGGGGTTAATGAGATCCATTTGACTTGATTCCACTAGGATTAGGTCATAATAATTTTAAATTTGATAAAAAAAATTACCCCGTTTCATTTTCACTTGATTAGGTTAGGCATTTGATAGATTAACTATCTCATTAGTTCTTAGATTTCAAGATTTTAGAGTAGTAATTTTCTGTTATTTTTTAGCATGTGTGAACAGGGGTATTTTGGAGTGATTCCACTTGGAATGGAGACCTAATACATCATAATTAATAATAATAAAAATTCCCATCCCATTTTCATTTGATTTACTTAGTCATTCGGTGAGTTATTTCCAAAACAGACTTGCCTGTAACAAAAACAGAGTTTCCTGTAACACTCTTGTAGCACATGTAAAATTTACCAGATTTGCTCCCAAAGCTTGGTTTTTTTCTCTTAGGCTTGAAATCATGACCCATAGGATCTAAATACATGATTGAGGAATAATAAACACCACTTAGGACGTTCATTTTTGCAAATTAGATTAGGTATTTTTATTTGAATTCATCCTCTTAGGATTTCAATAACAAATTGTTGTTCTTTCCTAGTATTAATTCCTTTTCAAAGAAAAATTTCCATTTCTGAAATCAGTTTAGAGTTTGATTTCATAAAATTCACTCGATTACATCATATCAACCAAAGAAGGACACATTGTATGTTGCACACATAGTGCTGATACCTCTTAAGTTTGTATGAACCCTGGGTTGATAAATAAAGTTGGTAGCCTTGGGAGTTGCAACATTCTTGTTGCAATACTCAGGCTCATCACTTTTTGGCGCAATTGTTGGGGAGGTGTCAAAGTATGCATTATTTTATTCCCTAGTTGATTCATTTATTTTATTTCTGCAAAAACAAAAAAAAATTGCATTAGGCATATTTCATTTCAAAACATAAAATTGCATTGCATTAGCATTCTTATTCAAAAAATATTTAAAAATACTTCTTCAATACCAACCCCGCATTTGATCATGTTGTGTAGTAAGAACCAAATCACCATCCACTTTTTCAAGGATAACAATAAGATATGGAAGAGAAGGTAGAAGAAATTTATGGAGATGATGACAATGAAGAAGATCCTCTTGGATCTCCCATTCAAGATACTGATGTCAGTGTGCATATGAAGAGAAACCCTCCATATTTCCTTCCCAACTTCTGTGGTATGAGGTCAGAGGATCTGGAAACCTTTCTCTTTGAATTTGAAATAATTGTAGATCTTATGGCTACTTATCACATACTCAAAAATTGAGATTGTTTCATGCAACATTGAAGGATAGAGCTCTTGAATGGTTCATGAGTTTAGGTACTAATTCAATAAGATCATGGAATGATATGCAAAAGATATTTCTAGAAAAATATACAGATCGTGATCTTAAGGAAGAAATATTTAGAATGAATCAAAAATAAGATGAGAGCCTTGAGTATCTAATAGATAGGTTCATCTTTAATGTTAAGAGGGAAACATTACAACATTAGGGTTTGACACACTAAAAACCCTCTTACTTAGAACAATTAGGGATGAGTGGGTTGATCTCCTTGATCTCATGAGTAAAGGAGGTGTATACCAATTATCATTTGAAGAAATTTGTGAAACATACAAGTGCATATCAAGAGGAAGGGCAAGAGTAAATAAATCAACATCAACATTGGTAAGTCAAGATTAACTTGGAAATTTGTTTGATAACTTTAAAACATAAATTATTAGCAATCTAAGTGAGCAAGTAGAAATGTTAAGAATGCAAAATGAGCAAAAAGAAGATGTTGATATGTGTGTTGTCCATGAAAAATCATATTTCCCATCATTACCAAGGTTTAAGTAAGTTTACCAAGAGGACAATGGAGCAAGTCAATCACCAAAGAAGTTATGTTATGCAGCTCCAAGAAGACCATGGAAGCCTAGTCAACTTGATATGATGCAAGGACCTACTTCAAAATTTCAATATTATTCATCCATCTCAAACTAATTGGAACACACTCTTTCCTTGGCAACCTTGGCCATCTCATCCCTAAAACCAATCTTGGAAACAAGGTTGGCAAGAACCTTATGGAAGAAATCCACAATATCCTCAATGTTTTCCTCAATATCCTCCATACCTAACTCCATTCTATCTCTACCATCCACCTCCACCACAACCACAACCTCAACCACATCCATATCATATATCCACTCCCACTCAACTACCTGTACCACCATTTCCAAACCCATACAATGAAGTATCTCAGCCCACTTACAATGTTGAGGTACAATACTACCAAACATATCCTCTTGATCTAAATGGCATGAATCTTAGTTCAAGAAAGGTATTACAAAAAAGATATTTTCTTGATGTCATTGAAGGACAAAATCTAGAAGAATAAGTTTCAAATGAGGAGATCAAAGAATTAGGGGTTGCACTTGATGAAGAGCATGCATCAAAATCAGATATTGAGAAATTCCCTCATGTTTACCATCATTTCCTCCATGTGTTCAAGAGAATAATCAGAAAAAAGAGGAAGATTTGAATTTCATGGTAGAGGAAGACATGAATAATTTTCCTTGTGAGCAAGAAAACCAAGGGTATCACAACCATATTGAAATATGGTTCCAGACAGTCATTAAGTTGCAGCAACATACTCTTCTTCAATAGCATTTGTTATCATCTCTGTCAAAGAAGTTGGTCCCTCATATTCAGGTACATGCCAAAGCATGTATTTCAAGTGTACACATTATTTTATCTATAATCTTGATGTGTACATGGCTCCATTGGAAGTATTCCTATACTTGAAAGAGATTTTGTTTTTTCAAGTAGAGTAGGATAGAAAAAGTAAAAAAAATAGAAAATTTGAAAAAAGGAAAAAGAATAAAATCTCAAGGTGAAAACATCTTTTAAGGTGCCTAATATTGGTTCATTGATTGAAAACCTCCATGAGGCTGTCAATGGGTTGGAAAAAGGATAAAATAAAAAGAAAAATAAAATATCCTAAGTGAAAACCTCCTTTGAGGCGCCTAGGCAGACCTACTAGTTGAAAACCTCATTGAAGCAGCTAGTAGGCCTAAAGAAAAAAAAAAAGTGAAAAAATGAAAAGAAAAAAAATGTATTTTCTCCATGCATCTCTCTCTAATGAATGCATGTGCTCTCCAACCTTTGCAAGCAGCAAAAAAAAAAAAAAAATGGCACCAAAAGAAAAAGTTGGTCAAAACCCTAGTTAAATGAAGTCAAACTTGGACTTCCTCCTCCTGTGCTCAGATGCTCCAAAATGAACTAGGTCATGTCAATCCATCACCCTCATCCATTTCCAACATCCACCCATCATATCCAAGCTTTTCTCATTTATTTTCCTCGTTGTCCTAAAATGCTACAGGAACCTTGTTTTTGCTACAAGCAACTCCTAGTTTCTAGCAGAAAATTGTATTTATAATATCTCAAAAACCGTGCATCCATTTTCTGACATGTTTCATGGGGAGATGCATATGTATGATGGTAACATGCTTAAGAAATTTCAGCACATTCTGGTGAACGATTTGTGAGAAATCGACCTCCATCACCTACATCCATTTTTAATTTTTCTCGATATTTGTGCATCCAATGGCCGAGATTTTTTATGGGGATGTCCATAAGGATGATAGTAATATTCTCAAAAAAAATTAGATAAATATGATCTTTTTTTTATAGCTATGCCTAAATCAAGTCTGCTACAAGAGGGTTGTCCTGAGGAGCTTGTACAGTTACATCGAAACTCAACATCAAGAAGACTTGTACAGAAAAATAATCATCAACTACAACACTCACATCATTAACATCTCAGCAGCAACATTTAATTCATGGATGTGAAGCAGCATCAACAAAAACTGATTAGAATCTGGATCAGGGGCAAAAATTTTCTCAAAAATGAAAGTGCTCAAAATTGCACCAAACTAGAACGACAGCAACCGGCCCGTCGCTATAAATCCAATGCAACTTGTGTCATCGAAAACTGAGTTCGGATGATGAAGTTATGGTATGTTGATCGTCGTTTAAAACAGGCAAATTTATAATAATAAAAATGCAGAACAGGTACAGGTTGATGACATGGAAGCCCAGTCATCATGCAGAGAATATTCTTTAGTTTTTTCCCAATGGGACTGTGACAAGTGTCACAATTGGATTCACTATTTTGGTTTGTGAAGGTGAAATTTTCCCAATGTCCTCCAAGGTTGAATTTGGGTTCATGAATTTTTTATGTATTCAAATCATTTTTTATTTATTAAAGTTGGATATATACATATATATATAGATATAGATATATTTAATTACTAAATCCAAACTTTATATTATATTTCCACATATATTAATTCAAACATTGCAAAGTCCCCATATCATTATATAACCAAAGTTCGTGGATATAATTAATGGTGGAGGCATTTTTTTGTTAAACTATGGTTTAAATGCATATATCGCGTATATCCTAGTCTGAATATGGTGGCAAATTATTCAACGGATATGTGTTTGGTGGAGCACATCTATGTTATATGGCATATATTATGTTGGTTTACATTACGGTGCAAAAATAATGCATAGAGGGGCGGAGGTTGAGGTTCGACCCCATGACCTCCCCCGAGCTACTACTGCTCGTTGCCAATACACCATGGACTCAAGACTTGAAAAGTTAAGTGCTCCACATTTACTTGAAGGGTATACAGATGACCGATGGCGGAAAGGAGGGGGGCAGCCCTGCGGGCCAGTGCTCCTCATGTGACTGCACTTCATGACCATGACCCAGCCTCCCACTAAATGTGGATTAGTGCACGCTTATCCTTCATAATCCCCAGCTTAAAATTTAATTAAAATTCAGTTAACATTTGGCGTCTTTTTAGCTGATTCCCCAAATTCAGCGGAATTTCCATATTTGTCGGAGCTAATTGGCAGTTTTCCATATTTAGAGGCAGAATCTAGGGGAAACTTTAATGAGGCTTATCTTGAGCAATTTTCGACCAATTTTGGCTCAGTAATAGTCATTCCTAGAATATTGGAATGCTATGAATCAATTGGAACTTCTTGCAGAGGCAGAGGAGCAAATCTACAGGTGTTTTTGGTCACTTGAATAATTTTGATGCCCGGAGCCACCAAGAGGGAAGACCATGCCCAAATCAGCTGAAGGCCAAATGGAGTGAATGAACAGTAATTTTTAGATGTACTTGATGTTCTGAACATAGTGGCACATTTTTCAGAGGTTTTGGAGCACATCTAAAGGTGCTTTTGTCACTTTGGAGATTAAACAAGTCCATGGACATCAGGATGGGAGGTCAAGCCTAGAGAAGCTGGAAACTAAATTCAGAGATTGAATAGTCATTTTGTAGGTATTTGAGTGTTCTGAAGCTAATGGAATAGTTTTAAAATCTATTGGATCAATATTGGTGCTTGTAATCATATATTTGACTCATAATCCCAAGAGGGCCTAGCTAGTTAAAGCAGGTCCATGAAGATGTAGCCCAGGAGGGGTGAACTCCATTATCATCCATTGTGTTATGTGATTGTTGTGAGCTATATTTCTGCATTTCATTTGTTGTATATGAGTTTTTAAAATCTAATTAACTATAATTTGAACATGAAAAACACATGAAGCTTGACACTTTAATCCCTTCAAAATTGGTTAACATGAGACGATCCTAATCAAGTTGTTATCAGAGCAAAATTTTAGCTCATTTTAGCCAAGGTTATCTAATTCTTCTATAGCTATTGGTTTTTGAATCTGTGCAAGGAGAATTTAACAGTGAACTTTCAAGTTTATGTGTGAAGAAGAAGATCTAAAATCATATCAAAGAAGCTTTGTATGCATTACAGGTGTGGTGGAAGATTCATTAAGTTATGCTTCTATTCAATCTTCCTTAGCAAAACTCTTTGATAAAAAGATGTTGCAGAAGATCTACATCATGATTGATATGATGCAAGAGAAGTATGAATATAAGAGGGAGAGCATTAAACTTCAAGAGTAGTTGATTTCCGTGAAGGAGGAGAAGAAAGAGCTTCTTGAAAAGATGAATGAGATGGAGACTAAGCTCCATATTGCAAATGAGAACCTTGAAAGGATGCATGAGATGGAGACTCAACTCCATATTGCCAAGGAAACCTTAGCCATGTATGTACATGAGAAAGACGTATGCAATTCAATTTTATCTTCAATTTCCTCTCAAAATGAATGTGTGGGTGCTTTTGAAAGACACACTAGAAGAATAGGGTCCAAAGTATTGATGAATATGGGCTATGAACGTAAAGGATTGGGAAAACATGCACAAGGCATAGTTGAGCCAATTTTTGTTGAGGAAAGGCCTAAGTATTTAGGTCTTGGATATGGAAAACGTGATGGAGAAAGCTATAAAACAAAGGAGGCACATGAAGGTGTTCTAAGAAGGAATTTCATTTCATGTTCATTACCTCGAACTTGTGAATATTGTGTTCATGAGGAATGCAAAATTTTTACACCCACTTTGCAAGAATGTGCTCATAAGCATACAGCTAATGAGAATGGCGAACAAGAGGATGTTGGAATCTCTAATTTCATTGAATGCATTGTTGTTATTTCGAAGAGAGCCACTACCTCATCAAATTCACCTCCTCAAGAAGGCGACAAAGGTGAATGTTCAAGGTATAAATATTCTTTTAATCAAGTTGCTTTTGATTATGATAAACATGGAAAATTCTTACGTAATATTTGGAGAAATTTTTCATTTTCCTTTTGTGGTTTGGATAATCATAATGTTTCAAGATGTTGGAATAAGATAGCCATGCACAGGAAACTTTTAAAGCAAAGGAGGCAGAAAGCGAAAGACAAAGCAAACCATGTTGAAAAGAAGATGCAATTGTTTTGCACTCATTGCCATAAGCAAGGCCATATTGTAGACAAGTGTTGGACTTTGTATCCAACAAGTCATCCACGATATTTGAAGAAGGTGGAGAAAGAGAATGGAAAAGAAGATTCCATAATTGATGTGGGTCAAGATGATTCACATGATGATGATGTGCAACTGAAAGAAGCGCCATTGAAATGGTTTGGCAAGAGATGGTTAGATTTCTTATCCAATTAATACTTTTCATGTCCTTTGATGATTGATGCATTTCTTTGCCAATGGAATTCATTTTGCATGTTTATGCAAAGAAGGTGATTGAAAGTGGATTATGTTGACTGACTTTATTGCAGAAAAATTTGTTCATTTCATATTTAAGTACATGTACATATGAATGGGGTTCTTGTACTTATGATTGTACCTGTGAGAGAGTTGAAGAATTGTATACATGCATGAGAGTTTGTGTGTATGAACAGTGGAAATTTGATGGTTTCATTGTGTTTGAACATGCATGAGTAATTGACTTTTGTTGGTCAATTTATTTGTTTAACATGTATGTTTTCAACTTGAGAGTGTTGATCATTTATACATGCATGAGTGTCGACTTGTGTTGATCGATTGTGTGTTACATGCATGTCATATCGACTTGGAAGAGTTGATTTTTTCTCCAAAGATGAAAATGAGATGTTGACGAAGTGTTTCATGAAATGTGAATTTCTTTTTGTTTTGGGAAAAAATAATCAAATTGTTATATGTGCGTATGCTTGACTTGAGAGCCAGTCATTTTAAGAGGCATATTTTTGTCGACTTGTGTTTGGTTGATGAAATTTGACACCAAGATGTGAGAGTACATGGCGATGTTCACTTGATGTGAAATTTGTTGCTTTGAAGGAGCAAGAGGATATGTCGTAAAGTTATGTTTCTTGCATGATGTTTTTTTCAGATATTAACACAACATTTCAGATATGTCGTCCTTCTTGTGTTTGTGACAAGATGTCAAAGAATTTTCAGCCAAAAATTTTTACAGCCATTGTAGACCATTTTATGTGTTGACGCCAAGAAGAGAAGGAGATGGGGAATGCATTCTTCCAAATGTGGAATTTGTAACCATGGAGGTAAAAGAATGTTCATTTATTTTCTTATTATTACTGATTTTGGAACTCATTGTTGTAGTTCACTCAGATGGGCTTAATTTAGAAAAGTGGTTTCCAAGGAGAAGCTTGTATCGAATGCATGTGTGTGCAAAGGAGGAACATGATTCTCAGTGGGAAGGCAATCAGTTAGTTTTCCAATCACTGAGGAATCGATTTAGTACAGAAAAAATGTTATATCAGCAAGCATCCAAGAAGTGTTGGATTGGGTCAGCAGCAAAAGGAGAACAGTGGTTGAAGAGCCAAGTCATTTGCGAGGCAAGGCATGTCAGTGACCAAGTGGTTGTCAAGGCGATTTTTCCAAGTATAATCAAGATGATAGAACTTGGGAAACATAAGAGTGTTCATATCTCATGAGATAACAAGATTTTGTGGGTCCAAAAGCATGTCAGTGGGAAGGAGTGATCGGAATCTGGATGAGGGGAAAAAAATTTGCTCAAAAATGAAAGTGCTCAAAATTGCACCAAACCAAAATGACAGTGACCGTCCCATCTCCAGGAATCCAACGCAACTCATTTCATCAAAAACCGAGTTCAGATGAGGAAGTTATGGTCTGTTGATCGCCATTCAGAACAGGCAAATTTAAAAAAAAAATTGCAGAACAGGTACAGGCTGATGACGTGGCAGCCTAGTCAACATGCAGAGAATATTCTTCAAATTTTTTCCAATGGAACTGTGACAAGTGTCACAATTGGATTCGCCGGTTTAGTTTGTGAAGGTGAAATTTTCCCAATGTTCTCCAAGGTTGAATTTGGGTTCATGAATTTTTTTGTTGGAATCATTTTTTATTTATTAAAGTTGGATTAATATATATAATTAATCCAACCTTTATATTATATTTCCACATATATTAATTCAAACATTGCAAAATCCCCATATCATTATAACCAAATTTCGTGGATGTAATTAATGGTGGAGGAATTTTTTTGTTAAACTTGGTTTAAATGCATATATCGCATATATACTAAGTCTGAATATTGTGGAAAATTATTCAACGGATATGTGTTCGGTGGAGTGCATCTATGTTATTTGGCATATATTAGGTCGGTTTACATTACAGTTCAAAAATAATACATGGAGGGGCGGAGGTTGGGGTTTGACCCCGTGACCTCCCCCTAGCTACTACCGCCAGTTTCCAATAGACCACAGACTCAAGACTTGAAAATTTAAGCTCTCCACATTTAATTGAAGGATATGTGGATGACTGATGGCAGAAAGGAGGGGGCCAGCCCTCGTCCTCATGTGACCGCACTTCATGATCGTGACCCAGCCTCCCACTAAACGCGGATTAGTGTGTGCTTATCCTTCCTAAACCCAAGCTTAACAGTTAATTAAATTTCAGTTAACAGTTGGCATATTTTTAGCGAATTACCCAAATTCAGCGGAATTTCCATATTTGTCGGAGCTAACTGGCAGTTTTCCATATTTAGAGACAGAATCTAGGGGAAACTTTAATGAGTTCTATCTTGAGAAATTTTCGGCCAATTTTGGCTCGAGAATAGTCATTCCTAGCATATTGGCATGCTCTGAATCCATTGGAACATATTTTTGAGGTAGAGGATCAAATATACAAGTATTTTTGGTCACTTGAATAATTTTGATGCTCAAGGCCACCAAGAGGGAAGGCCATGCCCAGATCGGCTGAAGGCCAAATGGAGTGAATGAAAAATTATTTTTAGATTTATTTGATGTTATAAACATAGTGGTATAGTTTTCAGAGGTGTTGGAGCACATCTGAAGGTGATTTTGTCACTTTTGAGATTAAACAAGCCCGTGGCCACCAGGATGGGAGATCAAGCCTAGAGAAGCTGGAAACCAAATTCAGAGATTGAATAGTAATTTTTGGGGTATTTGAGTGTTTTGAATTCAATGGAATAGTTTTTAAATCCATTGGAGAAATACTAGTGCTTGTAATCATACATTTGACTCATAATCCCAAGAGGGCCTAACAAGTTAAAGCGGTTCCATGGAGATGTAGTCCAGGAGGGGTGAACTCCATTATCATCAATTGTGTTATGTGATTGTTGTGAGTTATATTTCTGCATTTCATTTGTTTTACATGAGTTTTAAAAATCTAATTAACTCATAATTTGATCATGAAAACACATGAAACTTGACACTTTAATCCCTTCACAAGTGGTTAACATGAGACGATCCAAATCATATTTTTAATAGTGATGAGGGAGCTAGCATAGCAACAACTAGTTTGCCCAGAATTCAGATAAACAAAAAAGAAACCCTAGAATACTTCCATATTCAAGGCTATCAACAATAGGACCTCCAGGAAATTATCACATGCAGTAGTAGCTTCAGAACCACCAAAGACAGCTTCAATAGTCATATCAACAACTTCAATATCACCTGCAAAAACAAATCAAGGGTAAGACTCGGGTATGAAATCATATAAGCCTTTCTTTGAATCTATTCTAGTTTAAGAAAACATTAGTGTGAGAAGAAAATTTTTATAGCCAAAATCAGTAGTAGAGCAACCTCGGCCTTATCTCATAATTGGCTTCACTTTTCCACCAAGACACACACACACACATGTGGGAAAGGAACAAGACAAAAGTAAAGAGGACTTGATAAAGTTGGTAATAAGCAATTAGTTGTGATGGAAGACAAGGAGTGCCAAGGGGAAACTGAGGGCAAACTCAGTTAACAGAAAAAAGAACTCTTGGTTTATTTTGCATGCAAAAAAAAATTAAAGAAAAGAGAAAAATTTGAAAAAAAGAGAAATTTTGAAAAAATAAAAAAAATAAAAAATAAAAGGTGGACCCACCACCTCTTGGCATGCGAAATAAAATTGCTACAGACGAAATAGAATTGCTGCAGGCGAAATAGGGCTACTACAGGCAAAAAAATATTTGCTATAGGAAAGACAAAGGACATTTTTTGTTGATCAAAGGTGGTTTTCCTCCTCTCCTCTCTCTCTTATTTCTCACACACTACATGGACAAATCTAGCATGCACCCATTCACTCATTTCACCTTTCAAGTAGGCATAAAAATCCATTTTTACTCCTGACTGTAATTGCTACAAGAAATTCCTATGAGCTACAAGATTCTTGTAGCACTACAGGAAACCCTGTAAATGCTACAGGAAACTTATTTACAATGAAAGTAGCTCTTTCAAAGGTTTCTAAACTTTAAAAAGAGCATAATAATTTATTTTTTGCCTACACCTACCACTCATAACCCTCACTTCATTCCATTCACTCCCTAAACCCCATGTTTTGCCACTAGCAGCTAGATTGCTTATACCTTGGCATGGGACCTCTCAACTTACCTTTCCATCACTCCATCCCTAACCTCGATAAACCATTTACCTTCATCTCTAAGCAATCTAGAGCCCCAAGAGAGAGAATACTGCTACAGGAAGTTGAAATATTTCCTGTAGCAATTATGTATATGGCACAGCAAGGTCAAAATCTGAGGGTAAGTTGATGAAGATGGCTTCAAAGAACCACTAGCAGACTCTAGGAGGATGAACACACCAGAAAAGGCACTTGAGGACCTCCATGTGACACCTGCAAGAAGAAATGAAAATAGAAGAGTAGCAAGAAGATCAGCAGGAGGAGCAACACATGAACCAATAAACAAAGAATGAAATAGGTCAGCATACATGAAGAACCACAAGGCAAGCAGGATGAATAGATTGCTCAGAGGATGAGAAATAATTTCAGTAGGGGGGTATGATGGGCCTCTAAATTAGACATAAATTAAGGTTCATATAACCTTTCTTAGGCACATAAAATATATATTAAATCTCTCCTTATACACTTAATAATATTGCTTTATGCTTTAATATGTTCTTAGGAAGGTTTAAAGATAATTGCATAGTTGTGCCTAACATTATTCATTTTTGTAGAATATTGTGAGAATATTGGGCAGATTATGGAGATTTGGAGAAAAGGATAATTTAGGGACTTACTCCCTACTACTGGAGGATCAATATTGGAGAATAAATGAACAAAATATCATGAAATTATTGAGAAATTCTGGAGAGATTCTGGAACTCCGATGATTGAAAAAATACAAGAATATGTTCCCTGTCATTTAGTGCAAACTCCTAGTGTTGGGAACCAGATCCACTATTTGATGGATTTTGGAGGGGAAAGTTTCATCCTTTCAAGTAAAATGCTTCCTCATATTTTTTTATAGGTACCAACTCGAATTGGCCTCTAGGGGAATGTATTGTTTAGCCTTATTGTGGAGAAAACTTGTTTTCTGACAACTCCACTTTCTTTTCTTGCAGGGATGTACTTGGATTGATTCAATAATTAATATTGGTGCCATTTTTAGCTCCTAAGGATTGGTTTATTCCATAGGACTCTGAATCCTACTTGGGCTTGGCCATCCTAGGAGCCTCAAAGCCCTCTTGCACAATTTATTTATGTTATTTTCACTTATTATTCACATGCATCTCTTATTTCTGTTTTGCATATTTATGTATTTATTATTGTTTCTTTTTTTGTTGTAGGATTGAGTTAGATGATTTAAGTTAGTTATTTTTCGGGTTTTTTACAGGTCCAAAAGAATTATTCATCCTTAGAATAACTTTGGAAGGTCATATTAATCATTAAGCTACTTGGATTTCGTTACTAGTTCACGAATATAAGATTTCTGAAAATGCCTTGTAGCGAAATAGTTGTAAATTTCAACTATTTTTTAGAAGGGTTTAATGAGATCTATTTGACTTTATTCCACTTGTATTAGGTCATAATAATTTTAAATTTGATAACAAAATTTACCCCATTGCATTTTCACTTTATTAGGTTAGGCATTTGATATATTAACTAGCTCACTAGTTCTTAAATTTCCAGATTTTAAAGTAGTAATTTTCTGTTATTTTTTAGCATGTGTGAACAGGAGTATTTTGGAGTGATTGCACTTGGAATGGAGACCCAACACATCATACCTAATAATAAAAAAATTTCCCATTCCATTTTCATTTTATTTACTTAGTCATTCAGTGAGTTATTTCCAAAACAGACTTGCCTATATCAAAAACAGAGTTGTCTGTAACACTCTTGTAGCACATGTAGACTTGACTAGATTTTCTCCCAAAGCTTGGTTTTTTATCTCTAATGCTTGAACTATGACCCCTAGGATATAAATACATGATTGAGGAATAATAAACATCAATTATGACATTCATTTTTTCAAATTAGATTATGTCTTTTTATTTGAATTCATGCTCTTAGGATTTCAATTACAAATTGTTGTTCTTTCCTAGGATTAATTCTTTTTTAAAGCAACATTTCCATTTCTGAAATTAGCTTAGGTTTTTATTTCATAGCATTCACTCCATTACATCAGATCAAACAAAGAAGGACACATTGTATGTTGCACACATAGTGTCGATACCTCTTAATTTTAAATCAACCCCGGGTTGATAAGTGAAGTTGGTAGCCTTTGGAGTTGCAGCATTCTTGTTGTAATACTCAGTCTCATCAATAAGGTCATAAGACATGTCACTTGGACATGGTGTGTGTTGGGTTTTCTATTTTCCATTCCTTAATTCCATTCAAAACATATTTTCTTGGTCATTTTCTCGCACATTACCACCCATTCATTGCCCTTCTTACCCTATTTTTCCATGAATATGTCATAACAAACCTAAGAATATTGAAGTACTTAATTATTGTCATTTTATTTTATTTTTAATAGATTAAATAGGATAATTCTTGATTTATTATTAATGATGTTTTTCTCTACCATATCATGTAACTCCTATGTAGGTCTGGTAACCAACCTTTAAGGATGACATACCTACACGACTTTAAGGATAATTTCGGAACATGGGTTTTGTTCTTAGAATCGATGACATGGTTTTGTATTATTTACATATCACCCAGGTTTATTATATAAACCTCTAGGTAATGACCAGCAGTTTAGACAACTTTTCCTAAGAAGAATTGAGTGATCAACTTCAAGCATAATTTTTGGGAAAATGGAGCATAATTTCAAAAATGTAAAACATTGGTTTCGTTCAAGACATCCCCAATTAGGTTATTTTAGGGAAATTCCTCCAAAAGGTGTGTGAATTGGGATATATTTGTGTTTCTTTAAAATGGTAATTTTTGGTTGTGCTATTGACAATCTATGCCCCAAACTCGGCAACTAGTTAGAAAATCTCACCAAATCAAACTATTTTCAGAGATTTCCATGCCAAATAGACCCTATGTGGTCAGATATTCACCTAAAAATGTATAAAATAAAATCTTTTGTAAACTGACCATAATTTAACAGACCATTTTTGGGGAAAAAAGTTTTAACTCATCCCTGCTCACTTTCTTGTATAAATATATGAGTGAAAGGCGGGTTTGTGAGGTTTTTGAAGGGGTGGTTTTATATTTTTTTATTTATGTGGGATGATCATGTGTGGTGACCACTGAGATCAATTATTGTTTTATTATTTTTGATGTAAATTGTGGAGTTTTATAATATTAACGTTGATGTTCAGGTTATACCATTTATTATTAAATCTTTGAGAGAGGTAACACCATTGGTTATCCTAGGCCCACCAACTCAACATGTTTCCCTCATATATTATTATTTTTATAATTCTTAGGGTTGTGTGTGTAGCTTATATTTTAAGGTTTGACTCTATTTCGTGTGGAGTTTATATGTGTTTCACAGAATGAAGGTTAATGGTTGATAAATATGTGTTATTTTTATCTAGATCGATTTTTTATTTTAATTGTTGAATTTTTTCGCTAAGTGTATGCAGGATGATATTAGGGTGTGTTTGATCTCTGATGTAGATCATATCTAGAGAGTTTTTATGCTAATCATGTTCCTTAGTCTACAACAATCACATGAATAATCGTGGTGTCTAATAATGCAAGACTTGTAATAATTCATTGTGGATCTAGGATTGTGGTTTATTTTTCTAAAGTGTCTTTGGTTAATGTGAGGTTGTGTTGCCTCTGACTCACAACATAATGTAAGTAGCTTGAAACATCTCTGACTACCATTCATGGTTTGCAAATGATTTTTGACAATATAAGGCTTTGTTTCAAGCAGATATGTGCACTCTAAACAATTATATTTGTTACATAACATATATCAAGCTCCTATTTCTCTACATATGTATGAATTTTGTATGCATAGACTGCATATAACACTGAATTTATATGGATTGACACTTTTCATGTATTAATACAAGGGATGGATTAAATGGTTGTGCACAGTTTGCACATAACCTAATTTTTTTACTTCTTGTAGATTCATATTTAATTGAAAAAATTTGTGTAATATTCATAAATGTAAGGATTTGGATCTTAAATTCAAGTAATATTTATGCTCTATATCTTTCTTGAAGGAAAATAAATCTATGTGCATTGTTGTATAAATAATAATTATGGGTTTGACTTGTGTTTGAAGTAGGGTTTTGTTGCAAGCTATGCACATACGGTACTCAGTTTATTTTGTAAATCACTAGTGAATATTTAGTAGTGGTATGACCACGATAGAAACTTAGTATTAGTCACCCTTACCTTTCAAAATTTTATGACAGCAGTGTTGCCTAGTTGATTAGGAGTTTCTTGTTAAAACCTAGGTTTCATTTCCTACAGTGTGATTCTACAACCCACAGTGAGATCTTGAGTCCTTTTTCCACCTGAGGACATGAGGGAATGGAAGGTAAACCAATCCAAGATGGTTTAGTACTAGTAACTTAGTGGTCTCTTAGGTATAAGTTCCTAATTATTTTGAGTTAATATTACCATTGAAGGTATTTTTATTACTTGTATTCCAGGAGATAACTTTCTAACAGAAATCAAGGTGAGGCAATTTTTGATGTTGTTATATGTGCAATTTCTTAGGCAGCTAAATAGATACCTAGAATAGGATGTGTTTGTGGTTTCAATCCCCACATGAACTATGCAGTGTCTCTAAGTGTACAACCTCATATTGACAAGTAAATGTCGAGTAATTATTTTACAAATCATTCCACCCAAGATTTTAGCATCATTTCCAAGGAGAAGCTTCAGGGATAGAACCTTGGTGATATGATTTGTGTTAATCGCATTCCCCAACATTTAATACTCGAAGGAGGAGGGGAGGTAAGATGAGAGATAAGAACCTTCACTATCACCTCAGTTGTTCCCCACAATCCCTTTTCATGTTGGTCACATAGTGTGTTTTGATTAAAGAAAAAAAGGTTCTATTGAATCTAACTGTGTCAGAATCATCAAGATTCAGTAGTCTGATTTTCTTATTTTACCTTTTTTTATGCAAAGTTTGTATTCTTTTCCTTGAATTTTGATTTATGGAAAGGATAAGCTAACTCGTGTCAGTAGAGTCTTGACAGCTTCAGATCCTCCCTGTACATGATAGATATCTCCTTGAATTTGTTTTTTTCCACATATTTTGTTTATTTCTTTCAAGGGTCTATTTTTTCAGGTGTTGTAAGAACCCCCTCCCCTATATGCTAATCCATGTGCTCATAGGATGTACCAATTGGAAAAATAAGGGTGCTAAAAAATATCTAATTTGGAATACTACTACAAGAGATATTTTGAGTCTTGAGTCAAGGCATATCTACATCTCAAGAAGAGAAAATCCTGATAGCGATTTGGAGCATAAATTTATCTGAAGGAGAGGGGAAAGGAAACAGATTCATGAGCAGCATCCAAAAGCATATACATATCAAGAAGAAGACCTAGGATCCCTCCTTAATCATCCTTTCCATTATCTCGAAGAAATTAAAGAGCCATAGGAAAAACTTAATGGATAGCATACACTGGAACCTAAGAACAAAGAGTTTCTCTCTTTCCTCTCATTAGATCCTTCATGCCTTCAAGAGAGAAATCATCAATCCTTGGAAAACCTACATGACATGATAAAATAGAACATGCCAATAGTTTTAAATGAATTGGAGATCCAAGAATTTTTGGATTAAATTGAAGCTTGGTTCCAACCAATCATCAGCATGCAGCATTATTCTATCATTCGAAAGCTCCTAACACCATATTAGTCAAATAATTTGGTTTCTCATACTCGAATATAATTGAAATCCTACTTCTTAAATCTAAGTATGAGCATATGTAGTATTATGTTACACACATGGCTTCATTGGAACTATTCCTACACTTCAATATGTGCTCTCTTTTCAAGTACTGTAGGAGAATAAATAAATAAATAGTAAAGTTAAAATTAATTCTAACTGTGAAAACCAGGAAATTGGCGCAGTTATACAAGGACTTGCTTAAAAACCAAGTTACTAGTGGGAAAATCCTGAATAATATTTGAATTATGTTGTTGGTTCTCAACAAATTATTCATATTCTTGTATATTCTCATGGTCACTGGTGTGGGATGCATTAAGGCCCTCCTTCTAATGAGTTTGACTCATCAACATCGGCACATTATCTAGGTTCAAGGCTAGGGACTTCTTTCAGTACCTTGAGTTATGCATTCATCAATGGGACGCTCTCTCGCTGACAATAGTGGGAATACATCAATGTCCCATGATTTTCAAATATTGTAGATGACTCGACCTCAGCGCATTTATTCATCCCTAGCAAGATGTATTATAGTTCCTTCATTCTCATTGACATCACTAGTGATTTGTCTCACAATGGATAACAGCATGCATTAATGGTCAATAACCCAATTATATCTTCCATTCTCGACTCCAGTACATTAAATCATATGGTATATAGTTTCACCATGGGATCGGGATACAATGAATATTTTGTAAAAATTTTAACAGTAGTTGCAATCCTTTGGTTTGCAAATAAGGGGAATATTTTCAGCCTTCATTAGTTGTCAACACCACACAAGCACGTTTGAAGTTGAATAGTCAAGAAGCCTTCAGTGATCACCAACATTACATATTCATCATACTTTAGCATGGCACCCTATTTTGGATTAGTTTCAGACTCAGTTTTATCATCAGCAGTTATCAATCTCACATGGTGTATTATATTAGGTCCCTATAATACTAGTGTATCCCCCTTATTTTTATTTTTAGTGTTTGTTATTATTTTTCCCATGTATACCCTAATTTTTTATTGTTGTTCCCCATAGAAGCCCACTATTGTTATTATTGTGCCCTTACATTATTATTATTATGTAGGATCTAATTATATTATGACCCCTTAAACTCCTTTATATACCAATGAGGTCTTGTCATTTCTATCTTCCAAGATTTTTTCATTTACATAATGTAAATGAGTTTTCCCCCTCGAAGAGGACGATTTTTAAGTCGTTGATCTATCTTTTATTTTTCCTTATGAGTTGGTTGCATAACATTTGGTATCAGAGCTTGGATTTTAGGGTTTAATTGCTGCAAAAAGGCCATCTTGAAATTTTAGCTATAAATTTTGTTCTACAAATGTTCAGAAGCTAAAATTGTGACCACGTGGAGCTTAAATATTCATGAACTTCGTGTCAAAATTTTAGATCATGGTTCGCTATATTTTTTGAGATATGGTCTGAAGAAGTTAGGGTTTTTGCATGCTCCATAATTCAATCTCAAACAGATGACCTTGGTAAAATTCTCATAACTTCCTCTACGAGCATTGGTTTTCAATTTCATAAAAATTTAATAAATTTTAACGGACTATAGTATTTTTTTTTATTTTTTTATTTTTTTTTAGGTCCAAAGGTTGAAACAGTGACACATGGCATGCCTTACAAGTTCGCTCTACTGAACCAGTCCATAATCTAGTCATCGTGGGACATTGGGCATAATATTATCTTGAGGAATCCAATTTTGGTTTGACTTGTGGAGTTGGAAAGAAAAATTAGAGGGATACCACAGACTTAATTTCATACCTTGTATATCCAAAATTACAGAGGTACAATAGTTTTAGTATCGATATCCTAAAAAGCAAGAAAAAGGTGTGTCTTTTTTAAATTTTTGCATAACTTTTGTTTGAAAAATCAGTTAGAAGTGATTAAAAGGGCATAGTGAAGCATAGATATCATTGTTTGATTCCAAAATTCCTCAAAACAAAAAAAATTTCACACCTAGTAAGCAACCAAAAATTTCTTCTATGATGCATGAAGAAGAGGAAGAAATGCAACGTGATATATCAAAATTACGAGACCAAGTGCAACAAATTTTTATCTCGCAAAAAGTAATAAAAAAGGAATTGGAAGCCAAGATGAATGTTAAGATAGATGGTATTAAAAGGGACATGGTAATTTTGAATGATGGTTTAAAATCATACATGGAAGCAATGATGAATGTCAAAATAGAAGGGTTGAAGGAAGGTTTGGCAAAGTTGCTAGAAGAAATGTTTCCTAATGGTTACAAGGTAATCCATGAAAATCATGATGAGGTCAAAATGAATATGAATTATGATTTTATAGACTCCAATTTTGGTTTTTAGAACCACCACATTCCAAATATCTATATGAGGAAGTTTGATGGCAAGGATTCGATAACAAGGATACTATGGATGGAGAAATGCTTTGATCTCCATGATGTGAAACACACTCAAAAGTTACACATTACATCTTTATATTTAGACCCAATAAGTTTGTATGGTATTGATGGCTTTGTTCTCGTAAACCACTTGTCACTTGGTCAATTTTTACGAAGGAAATTATAGCACATTATGAGGATACAAAGAGAAACACCTTCCTTAGCCAATTGATAAATCTCAAATAAAAGGGTTCAATGGCGAAACACATTGAGGACATCCAAAAATTGAATATCAGGATAATTGATATTCCATAGGAGCATAGGATTGATGTATTCATAGGGACTTTAAAGGATAATATCCAACATGATGTTTACCTTTAGGAACCTGATTCATTGGAGAAGGAATTTAGGGTGGAAAGAAAATTTGAAAGAAAAAATATGGCAAAAAAAAATTCTACCACTCACAACTATAAATGTGGAAGTGTTGTTACTCCTAGCCTTCCACAAACTAAAATGTTGAAAGAAAAAAAATTGGAGGAAAAAGGAGTAAAAGGGCTTTGTTACAATTGTGATAGAAAGTATAGTAAAAGGTCATAAGTGTGCTAAGAAGAAATTATTCTACATATATTGTGAAGAGGAAGAAGAATAGGAACAAGAAACATCAAAAGAGGAATATATACACCAGTAACCAACCCTAGAGAAAGAAGAAAAGAATCCAACCATATCTTCTAATGCATTAGCAAGAATTACCACTCCTCAAACTCTCAAGATAGAAGGATATATCAAGAAGAAAAATGTAATAGTGTTGATTTATTGAGTTAGTACCCATAATTTTATTCATTGTAATATAGCCAAGGAATTAAATTGCTTCTTATATCCAACACTAGAATGTCAATTGATGCTTGTAACTGGAGGAACTATAAACTGCTCAAGAAAGTGTCATAATATCAAGCTGGCCATGGGGGAGTAGTTATTTAATAGTCCAATTCTTTCCATTCCAATGGGTGGTGTTGATGTTGTACTAGGAGTGCAATGGTTACAATATTTGGGGATGATAGCTTTTAATTTTAAAGAGATTTTCTTGAATTTTTTTTTTGGGAAAGAAAGTAAGTTGAATTAATGGGTATCATAGGGAACCAAGAAAGATAATCAGCTCTAATGGTATGACAAATATTCTGAAGAAATAAAAATGGGGCATAATTGCACAATTATGCTCACTATAGGTTCAAACATTAAAATCGTTTATTTCTGCATATCTCCAAAAATCCTTGGACAATCATTCCAAGGTATTTGAGACACCCAAAGGCATCCCACATATTTTTTATCATTATCATGCCATTCATTTGATTCCAGGAAGTGTTCCTCCAAACATCAGACCTTACATATATCCCTATTCCCAAAAGAGTGAAACTGAAAATATGGTTGCAAAAATGCTATAGGTCGATATAATTCAACCTAGTCAAAGTTATTTATCTGCTCCAGTAGTATTGGTTCACAAAGAGGATGGAGCATGGTGTATGTGTCTCGATTATAGGGAGCTCAACAAGCTCACTATTAAAGATAAACTTCCCATTCCTATCATTAATGAATTGTTGTATGAATTACATGGATAAATTTACTTCACCAATTTGGATCTTCATTCAGGATATCATCAAATTAGAATGAAGATTGAATACATTCCAAAAATAGCATTGAGAACTCACGAGGGTCATTATGAAATTTAGGCCATGCCTTTTTGCCTTAATAATGCACCTTCCACATTTCAAGTTTTGATGAATTCCATTTCCAAACCTTTCCTTAGAAAAATTTTGTTATTATTTTTTAATGATATACTAATCTACATAAAGTCTTGGAAGGATCTTGTTAAACTTGTTGACAGGGTACTCAAACTATTGGAGGATAAACAATTATATGCAAAAACCTCCAAATGCTTCTTTGGAGTACAGTAAGTGGAATATTTGGGTTATATTTTATTTCAAGAGGGTGCTACGATAGACGCTAACAAAATTAAATCCATTAAGGAATGGAAAATATCCACAACCATAAAGCATATTGGAGGATTTATCGGGTTAACAGTGTATTATTACAATTTTTTTAAGAATTATGGGAGAATAGCAGCACCTCTAACACTTACTAAAGAAATATGCATTTTCTTGGACTCCAGAAGAAACTAAGGCCTATGAACATCTTGAAAAGGAAATGTGCCAAGCACCAGTCTTAGCTACACCAGACTTCAAAAAAACCTTTATTGTGGAATGTGATGCCTCAGGAAATGGAATTGGTGTTGTTTGAATGCAAGCCTGGAAGACCCATTTCTTTCGAAAGTCGTCCAATCAGGGGAAAGAATTTACACAACCCTATTTATGAGAAGGAAACGTTGGCAATACTAAATGAACTAAAGCAATAACGACCTTACCTAATGGAAAGACACTTCAAGGTAAAAATAGATCATGAGAGTCTTAAATCCTTTTGGAAAATATATTATCTTTAGAAAATCCGCAAAAATGGGTCACAAATATGTGGGGTTATGATTTTGAAATCATCTACAAAAAAAGGAAGCAAAATGTTGTTGCAGATGCACTCTCAAGAAAGGATGAGAATGTGGAAGCATTGCTTTGTGCCATTTATATTATCATGCCTGAATGGATAACTGAAGCATGGTATGAATGGAAGAATTATGATGAGGTGTGGACACTCATTCACTCGTTTAACCTAGTCAAATTTATTTCTCTGCTCCAGTAGTATTGGTGCACAAATAGGATGGAGCATGGTGTATGTGTCTGGATTATAGGGAGCTCAACAAGCTCACTATTAAAGATAAATTTCCCATTTCTATCATTGATGAATTTTTGGATTAATTACATGTATAAATTAACTTCACCAATTTGGATCTTCATTTAGGATATCATCAAATTAGAATGAAGACTGAAGACATTCCAAGAATAGCATTGAGAACTCACAAGGGTCATTATGAAATTTTGGTCATGCCTTTTGGCCTTACTAATGCACCTTCCACATTTCAAGTTTTGATGAATTCCATTTTCAAACCCTGAATCCTTAGAAAAATTTTGTTAGTATTTTTTTATAATATACTAATATACACAAAGTATTTTAAGGATCATGTTAAACATGTTGACAAGGTACTCAAACTATTGGAGGAGAAACAATTATATGCAAAAACCTCCAAATGTTTCTTTGGAGTACAGTGAGTGGAATATTTGGGTCATATTTTATCTTACGAGGGTGTTAAGGTAGATGCTAACAAAATTAAATCCATTAAGGAATGGAAAATCTCCACAACCATAAAGCATCTTCGAGGATTTCTCAGGTTGACAGGGTATTATTGCAAGTTTGTTAAGAATTATGGGAGAGTAGTAGCACCTCTAACAACATTACTAAATAAATATGAATTTTCTTAGACTCCAGAAGAAACTAAGGCCTTAGAACATCTTGAAGAGGAAATGTGCCAAGCACCGGTCTTAGCTACACCAAACTTCACAAAAAAAATTATTGTGGAATGTGATGCCTCAGGAAATGGAATTGGTGTTGTTTTAGTGTGAACCTGGAAGACCCATTACTTTCGAAATGCGTCCAATCAAGGGAAAGAAATTACACAAACCTACTTATGAGAAGGAAATATTGGCAATACTACATGCACTAAAGCAATAGTGACCTTACCTGATGGGAAGACACTTCAAGGTAAAAAAATATCATGATAGTCTTAAATCCTTTTGGAAAAGATATTATCTTTATAAAAGCCACAAAAATGGGTCACAAAGATGTTGGGTTGTGATTTTGAAATCATCTACAAAAAAGGGAAGCAAAATGTTGATGCAAATGCACTCTCAAGAAAGGATGATAATGTGGAAGCATTGATTTGTGCCATTTCCATTATCATGTCTTAATGGATAACTGAAGCAAGTTATAAATGGAAGAATGACGAAGAGATGTGGACAGTCTTTCAAACATTACAGCAATATCCCAATACATATGATACATTTAGCTGGAAAAATTTTCATTGTGGTACAAATATCGCTTAAATATTTATAATAATTTCCAACTCAAGAAAAAGATTATGTTCGAATTGCACACCTCCCCCTCAGGAGGGCACTCGAGATTTTTAAATACCTACCATAGTTTCAAAAAGGAATTTTTTTGGGATGGCCTTAAATATGATATTCATAAGAATGTGGTAGAATGTTTGGTTTGCAAGGAAAATAAATTTGAGACAATGAAGACCACAGGTATGTTACAATCTTTAGCCATTACAAGTTAGTGTTGGGAGGAGGTATCAATTGATTTTATCATAGGTTTACCCAAGTCTGAAGGATAGAGCATCATCATGGTGGTAGTTGATAGACTTACCAAGTATGCATACTTTTTTCCATTATCTCATCCTTTTAAAGCCAATATAGTTTCTATTTCATTTATGGAAACAATTCAAAATCTACATGGAAACCAAAATATTATTGTAAGTGACATAGATCCCATTGTCACTATAAATTTTTGGACAGAACTATTTTATTATCTTGGTACTCAATTATCTCATAACTCATCTCATCATCCTCAATCTGACGATCAAACTAAGATAGCGAACAAATTTTTGGAAGGATATATATGTTGCTTTGTATCTAATAAACAAACACAATGGGTCGATTCATTACCTCTAGCTGGATGGTGGTATAACACTTCCTTGTATACTGCAGCAAAAATGACCCCATTTATGGCACTTTATGGATATCATCCACCATCCATCACATCATCTTTTAGAGAAAATTCTAAGGTTCAAGTAGTGGAATATCACATCAAGCATCAAAAACAATTTCTCCAACACTTAAAGGATTATGTCACTTTGGCACATAATCGAATGAAACAACAAGTAGATCATCATCACATTGAAAGAATTTTTCAAGTAGGTGACTTGGTATTTTTACGGATACAACCATACAAACAAATGTCCCTCAAGCAAGCTAAAAAGGACAATAAACTATCACCCAAGTACTATGGTCCATACAAGTTGTTCCAAAAGATTGGTATTGTGGCATACAAAATGGAGTTGTCTGCATCTTCTCTAGTACACACAGTTTTCCATGTTTCATGCTTAAAGAAGGTTGTCGGTGACAAGCTCCCAGTTCAATCATTGTTTCTGGAACTTGATGAAGAAGGAAATATCATATTTGAGCCTAAAGCAGTCATGGAAACAACAACCCGACAGCTACGAAATCGATTAATTTTAGAATATCTCATTAAGTGGAAGAACTTACCCACTAAATATTCCACATGGGAGGATGATAATTTTATATAAAAGCATTCGGAACTACTCAAGAATTTAGGACAACACTTTTTAAAGGAAAGGGGCATGTTAGGTCCCTATAATACTAGTGTATCCCCCTTATTTTTTTTGTTAGTGTAGCCCCCTATTGTTATTGTTTTGCCCATGTATCCCCCATGTTATTATTGTTGTTCCCCATAGAAGCCCACTATTGTTATTGTTGTTCCCTTACATTATTATTTTTATTTAGGCATTGATTATATTGTGACCCTTAGACTCCTATATATACCAAGGAGGTCTTTTCATTTGTATCATCCAACAATTTTTAATTTATGTAATGTAAAGGAGGTGTCCCCCTTGAAGAGGATATTTTTTAAGTCGTTGATCTATATTTTCTTCTGCTTTGTGAGTCGGTTGCATAACACATTATCAGCATACCTGAAAACTCTAAGATACAGGTAAACCCTGAGGTAACAATTAGTGTGAGACTCTTTTATTTGTTACTAATTTTAGGAATGATGATAATAAAAATACATATCCATTCATTTGTTTCCAATCTAAATTTCCCTCATGATCGTGTGCCTACACTTGTAGCATCCCCTTAAACCATTCTTTGTCTAGGATACCAGCACTTCCTTAAAATTTTGTATTCTTGTTCTTATTTTCCTTTTGGATAGCACAATTGGTAGTATCTATTTCCTTGATGTATCCAAAGAAAATATACCAAAAATTTGAAGGGTGCTTCCAAAAAAAGAAAATTTCAGTTTAAAGTGGCGAAGTTCCTAGTTAAGTTATGGGCCAAAAGAGACCTTTATCAGCAGGCTCACAGGAGTCAACAAGCATATATTTCAACAATTTTTGGTCCTTTTAAAAAGGGACTTAGAATCATGTGGAAAGAGTGAAATTTCAATACATCTAGAATGGGTTTTCAAATGGGCTCTTCATGGTAATTTGTTTTTTGAGGTAACATTGTTTCCCCTAGTTAATTGCCTACAAGTATTCTGACTAGACCAACACAAAGATATCTACTTTCCTAGCCTATATTTAATGTATATTTTAGGTAGGGGTTACAAGGGTCTCTTTCAGGACACAGATCTACTTAATTTTATACTCAATGAGGCTTGTGGTGGTGATAGTTTGGTATTCTAGATGCACTCGAAATTGAATTATATGCAAGAATTAGGATATTCATCATGCAATTTCATATTTTCTTGTCACAAGTGTTAAGTGGTTTGTACTGGTTATTTCACAGAGGAATTTTACTATATCTCCATATATATATATATATATATATATATATATATATATATATATATATATATATATATATATATATATATATATATATATATATATATATATATATGCATGCATTTATTGAAAATATATACGCACATGACCAAAAAATTTCAATGAGCATAAACATGACTAAACACGCTTAGCGTTGTAAATGATGTATTTGTCGCCCTATTTCCAACTTCTTTGTCTGAGACACAACAGTAGTTAGATAATTTTTTAAATCAATCAATAAGCACATTGGAGCCACCAATTAAAGGGAAGAGAAACTTGCAAGAGGTTAAATCTAAGATTTATGTTGTTTTAACAAAACAGCAGCCTAGTTTTGGGATTTCATTAGCGTTCCTAGTTTAACCATTACATGCTCTAAGCTCCCAAGTGAAACCTCAATGTTTGACCCTAGGATTAGCACCATTGTAGCTCTAGTTATCGGTTCCATCGAAAGTACAACGTCAATTCCAACAACAAATATTTGGTTCTCAGAATCTAATGGAAAATACCTTGCAATCAAAACAAAGAATGATGCAGCAAGTTCGTGGTTTATGATTTCAACAAAATATGGGCCCATTTTAGTAGTCAAAGTTTGTTTTTGTGCATACATAACCAATTTTTTTTAATTCCATGGTAGCGCAAGTGTTAATTTAGCTTGAATAAGAAATGATTTTATTATTGATGGACACACAATGTTCACCAATGCCCATTCAGTATAGCATCATACACAAGTGAAGCTCAAGGAGTGAGGATTAGATACAAAGTAACTGGCTATTGTGCTCGTGAATGGCACTAAATGTGATATTGTGATGCTAACTATGAGTGATGATGAGTTTTTGGAAGGGGTATTGTTGGAAGGTGTTGTCATTGATGTTAACCCATGGATTTTGCTGGGTTTGACTTTTAATAAAAGCAATGGTCATTAATGCCAAGTGGTTAATGAACACTTATTAATAATTTCTCAGATTACATCAAGTTTAAGGCTACACTATTGGACGGTTGAAAACCCAAGTCCTAGGGTTTGGGTTCCTTGGATTAAGGGTGCACCCTGACTGTTTCGAGTGTTTTTGAAGTGGAAAAACATTGAATTTGGGTTAGATATCCACATCATTGGATTCTTCTCAAAAATAAATTTCTAATGGTATACGGAACGCCACGTAAGTCATCCTAGTTTCAAATATATTCCCATTTGAAGTTAGGACCCTCGTTGGTCAGCTAAAACCCCATAGGAGTGTCACTTGTCTTATTTTCATTGGTTTTGGGCATCTGAAATTAGGCATAAGGGTTCTTTGTCATAACTTGTGAAATAATCACCGTAAAGAAAGTAATTTTAAGTGTCACACACCCATAATACACATATAGGGACAATTATCTCACTAATAAGGTAAGTGGGTGTCACTTATGGTTTAAGGTAACTATTGAAAAATTAACATTATTAAAAATAAATAAGTTTAATCTCCTTAAAATATCTCCAACATTTACTTAATGAGGCATTCCCCAAACACTATAAGAACTGCCCTAATGCCTTCAACGTCTATCTCTTCTCTTTAAACGTTTTCTTAAGAATTAAGCTAATATACCAATTAGATAAGGAATTAATTTTAAAAGTATTATTAAGCCCTTATCTACTCTAATGTATAGCTTCATGGGTCCCCTCTAGGCCTATAAAAGGAAACTTATCCTCACCTCTAAAACACATAACATTTCATCACAATTATCTCATGTCTTTAGCTCTGAATTTCGGCCTACTTGAAGACTTTTGAGGCAGATAAAAAGTGAATAAGGGTTTGTTGGGTGTGTTTTATATTCTTTCCACGAATAGTCACAAACTGGGCTAGAGATATGGACCAAAGAAGATCTACAAGTGGGTATGTGTTTAACCTATTTGGAGGTGTAGTCATTTGGATGAGTAAAAGGTAGTATGTAGTGGCTCTTTCAACTATAGAGGCAAAATACATGGAAGCCACTCATGTAAGAAAGGAAGCAGTTTGGTTGCAGAGACTGTTTTCAAGTATGGGGTTGGTGCAGCGAGTTATAAGGATAGACTGTGTTAGGCAATGTGAAATTTTCTTGGCTAATAACCCTGCTTATCATTCAAATAAAAAGCAAATTGATGTTAAATATCACTTTGTGAGAGATATGGTTGAGGATAAAAAGGTGTTGCTGGTAAAGGTGGACACTTTGAAGAATGTTGCAGATGCATTAACGAAGTCTGTGAGCATTGAGAATTTATCTTGGTGTAGAGAAACAATGGGTGTTGCAGGGATGGATTAGTGAGAATTTTGGCTGTGTTATATTATTTCCATGAATAGCCGCACGCGCGGAGGGGTCACAGGGGGCGCGGAATTCCCATCATGTTCATTGCGCGGGGCACAGCGGGGGGGTTCACAAGTGTTACAATACTTTTTGGTCATCTAACCTGTTACTATTAGATGGACCTAAGTAAACCATGTAAGACCAATTTTACCCTAAGTAAAATTTCTTTCACTATGAAAAATAACTTAGTAAACCACATTTATTAAGTTGTTTATGGTCTAAACAGGAAACCCCATGAGGAAATATTAAATAAATCCATATTTGTTTGATTTTCCTCAAGGAATAATTAGTTAAATAGCAGTTTAATTAATATTCCTGGTCATATTTAACCCAAAACAGGAAAATTAATTAGATAAAACATTATTTATCTTATTATTTTCTAGGAATAATTATTTAAACCTTATTTAAATAATATTCCTTGTTAAATTTGACTAAATCACTGATAAATCATTAAATAAATCATTATTTATTTGATTATTACTCAACCACGTCCTTAAAATAATAATTAAATCATTTATTTATTTATTATTTACAAATAAAGGGATTTGACCCAAGTCAAATTATTTTTCCCTCCAACAAATATAATAAAATATTCCATAAAAGTTGGATCTAGAATTGGTTAATAATATTTTAATTTTGCACCAATATCTAGACTAACTCAATATTTTGTTATAAATAGAAGGGTTTTACCATTCACTCACTACCTTTTGTTGCCTAAAGATCACTCTAGATCTATATTTTTGGTCTGACTTTGATCCACCATCATTGTCATATTTTGCTACCATTTTTCGTGTGAGCTCCCTTTGAGTTCCATTTTTGTCTGGGTTTTCTACACCATCAAGAGAGAGGGATTTTAGATATGAAGTGTTGAGGACTTACAAGAACCTATCCCATTGAGGGGGATTGGTAACAACTTTCTATGTTCCCTTCCCAGTTGTCAAAAAATACAAAAAAATCTTTAAAACAATCTTGTCTTGTCTATTGGATGCATGGAGAAACTCTTACTTTTATTTACTACTTAATGTATTTTAATGCATAGATCTAGATTTTTTCAGCATTTATCTTGGTCAAATAATTGCAGATCTAAAGATATTGGCATGCTTATTTGTTGTTAGGGTTGTTTTTTATGCATGGCTAAAATGAGCCTTTTTTGTACGCTTGCGATTAAGATTCATACTAACAACTGGCGACTCCACACGGGTTTACGATTCCAACCTCTGTCATTTTTTAGATCCCTGCATATCCAGCTGCTTCAAACCCTAGGATTTCTCTTCAACTTCTTGTTTTTATTTTCTTGATGTTGTTTTTAACCTATAAAACCCTAAAACATTGAAAATTCTAACTTCCGTGTGTTTTCGGACCTATTGCGCAGGTGATAGGCATCAGTCGCAGTTAAGAAGACAATTTTTTCTGAAACCTGCTCTCGAGAGTGTCGGGAGACCTACGACCTAAACCTCCAAGGTGCAGAAAACAGACCAAAACCTATGACCTCTACAAAAAACAGGTCAAAAACTACGACCTGAACTTTTTGTGGGAATTTTTTTGAGATTTTTCTGGGTTTGTCTGGGCCTCTGTTCAAGGTTGTCTGGCCTCCGTCTCTGCCCGTTTTGGACTTGTACTTGTTTTTTTTACTCATCGAAGTGGGAACCTAGCCCCTTAGGGCTTCAGTACCCTCGACCTTTCGTGGAAGAGTTTTAGCTGTTGCAAGTCGTCTAAAATTTCAGTGTGTTCAGCCATTTTTCAGATCTGATCCCTTACCTTTAGATCCACTTCAGATTGGTTATTTATCCATCCAAAACACCTCCTTTTAGTTTTGTTTGGGTTTTCTTCTAGGGTCCCCTCCGCTTCCCTCCAAGTTATAGCCCTTTTTCCACCTCATTTACAGCAACTTTTCCTCATATTTTTTTTATGTTTTTCTACACCTATTTCCTGTAGATCTGACCTTTAGATCATTGTCCCTCCCGACTATCTATTGGCTATTTTGGTGTGTTTTGACTAGATTTTTTCCCACCTACAGACTAATTGTTGAGAGGCCCGCCTCCTTGGGTTTATATTAATGCATAATTAGATGTTTATTTTCAATTATTTCAGTTTCATATACTGTTATCTGCAGGTTTATTTACAATTATTCAGCACACTTTTTCTTTTTCTCTACAAACGTCTGGGTTTAAAAATTAAAATTTACACACCTAAAACACACACCCTAAGTGAAAAAGATATTGGTTAACACTGCCAAGAAAAGACTTTAAACATTGAAATCAATCGATCATGCACCTCTCTGCCCTTGTTTCGACATTGTAATCAGTTGATCCTGCACCTCTTCGCCCTTGTGGTCTCTCTTCCCTTTGAGCCGTGTTTGTGCCTTCACCATTGCACCACTAAGGCATTTATCCCGGAGACTTCTGGGCATTCATCCTCAGTTTCCGGTAGGAAGACTTACTCCTCCACGTAGGATTCGAGTTATTTCTCCACCGAGTCCGCACTCCGACTCCTCTTCTGGTTCATTGGGTTCCCCTTCTGGTTCCACCCCTGGTTCTCCCCTTGTCACCTTCACCATGTCTATTTCAGGACATAATGCTGGTGGTAACTTCGGTGCTAATGTTGGGAATACTACTAGTGGGACCGCAACAGGAACTACTCCGGCTACTCCCTTTCTCCCCTATATGGAAAGCCTCAGTCTTCCTGATTTTAACCAGTTTATCAATGACCCTGTATGCCATGACACTGGTTGGCCTGCTATGAAAACCAAGCTCCCTTACAACATCCCCAAGTTTGAAGGTCTTGTTGGAGAAGATCCTACAAACCATGTTCGATCTTTCCACATGTGGTGTTTGTCTAACTCCATCACTGATGACTATGTCTGTCTTCGGTTGTTCCAACATACGCTTACTGGCGAAGCTTCTAAGTGGTATGTTGATCAAGCCTCATCCTCTCATACCACCTTTGTGACTCTTGCCCGGGCTTTTCTATCTTATTTCTAGTTTCCCCTTCATTATGACACTAGTACCAAAATTTTGACTTCTTTCCATCAATCGTCTGCGACCCGCCTATCCAATCATGTCCAGGAATGGTGGAGAAGAAAGAGCCTATGTCGAGCCCCTACCTTCAGATACCGTGTCTACATGGATTGGTTCCTTAGATCCCTCTTTCCTGCTATACGTAAATATGTCGCATCGCATTTCCCTCAAACCAAAGAAGCCACTCTCTAGATTGTGTTAAAATATGACCTGATCTACACTCAGTCGGGTTATGTTCATACCGTTCTACCTGATCTTCCTAGACCCAGTGGTGCCAACACACCGGGGGCATCTCGTGTTGCCGACGGTATCGTTGGAGCTCTTTCTCATCCATATGCTCATCCTCCTATGGGCTATGGTTTCCCTCAGGGAGGGGCCAGTACCTCCAGCACTTTTCCCCCTCCCAGTAGCATGTATCTAGGATACGGCATGCCTCCTCCTTTTGCCCAACCTGTTTACCACAATGTTACTCAGCCTCCTTATTATCTGTATCCGTAGCCTAGTGCTCCAGCTCCTCAAGAATTAGCACCTCCACCTCCCTTGGCTTCTCAACCCCCGCAACAGCAGCCACCACCCCCTCAGGGGCAGGTATATGCACAGCAGGGCACGACTGATCCTCCTCCTTCCAAAAATAAGAGGAAAGGCACTCAAAATCAATCTGCCCCCGGTAATCCTAGACCTAATCCTAAAAATAATGCACCTAACACTGCTAACCAGCAACAGGGCACTTGGCCCAAGTAGGACAGGCATGTTCACATGAATAATCCTTGTTCTTGTTGTGGTGTTTATGGTCATTACACTCATGATTGTCCTCTTTTACCACAGATGCGACAGATGTGGCAGACTTAAGCAACATTGCGAGGATAGAAAGCCTCCCCTTCCGTCCCTCCTAATGTTGTGCCTAGTTAGCCGGCTGTGTTTAATAATCCTTTCCCTCAGCAAGGATTCATGGCTACCCAACCACCTAAAGGTCAGGCGGCCACTCAACCTCCTCCATCTGGTACCTCCGATTACCAGATTCTCATGATGAACCCTAACCAACCTATAACCGTAGACCTCAACCTTCAGACTCGGTCCCGTCAGTACAACAAGCCTTCCTCTATGTCTGCCCCCGAGCCCCCTTCTTCAGGTTCTACAGAGCCTCTTTCGACAACCAATGGTCCTTTGCAGATCCCTCAGCCTAAGCCAGAGCTTAATACCAAGATACCTAAGGGACCATTACGTCAAAATGCTACTTCTGGAAAAGTTGCCCATTCGTATAGTATAGTAGATGATTTGGCGCAATCTCCTGATGCCATCTCAACGCTAGAACTCCTCCAATCTTGCCCTTCACAAAAAAAAGATCTACTATCTTCCATGGTCACTGTAGATCCTTTAGATGATTGATTGATCACCTTTGATGTTGACCACTCAGAACATCCTCCTCTTCCTGCTTCCGTCGCCTTCCAAATCCCATTCAAGATCCAGAACGCCAATGTTTCTCGTTGTATCATTGATGAGGGGGCATCCACCTGCGTGATGTCCGCTTCAGTTTGGAAGCAACTCAGATCACCTAATTTGGCCCCTTCCATTATCACCCTCCAAGCATGGAAAGGCCACGCTTCCCAGACCATTGGCTTGTTTCATAATTGTCCTATTACTCTTGCGGGCAAGACTGTTTATGTTGACGTAGAAGTCATTGATGCCCCCTTAGATTACAACATTCTATTGGGTCATAGCCACACCTATGCAATGTTTGTTGTACCATCTACGGTTCACCGCAAGATTTCCTTTCCCCATAATGGAAAGATAGTTACCATTGACTAGTTGACATATTACGAACCAACGTCTCAGACCTCCCCTGAGTCCATCATATCTTTAGTGGCCAATAAGAAAACCGTCAACCCCTTGACCAGTGTCTCACCTGGAGTCTACAAAGATTCCTCTTTTCTTGGTAACATTTTCTGGTCTTCCTCCTCCTGTCTCTGATCCCAGCTCATCGAATGTTTGCATGATGCATTCGTCTCAGGCTTCCCTCAAGCAGCTCGCTTCGGCTAGTCAGCAGCCCCACCCTTCGAAACCCGCTCCTAGCCCTTCGATTCAGCCTTTTGTACTTCCTCCTCCTAGCCCTTCACTTGCGGCTGGTATCCATGAGCCTCTCTACACTCCTGGAATGGTTCCTTCAGGCCTTAACCATCTCGAATCATTCTCGCCTGGCCATTACCCCTCCGGTCATATATCGTTCCTAGCTCCCCCTCCTGGAGTGTTCTCGGTACATGTCATGGCTACACTATCCCTTCCTAACCTGACCCTAGGGATTCTCGTCTGATACATCGATCCCCCAACCGCTACACCACCTGGTCAACCCAAACCTTATCTTGCTTTGACCCTAGTTCAACCGGTCCCTATGACCCCTCCCACCGCTACCGTGCCTCAGCCACCTCAGCAGGAACCTTCTCCTGTTGCGACAACTTTGGGTAAAAAGGGAAAATCTCACAAGAAGGCATCAAAAAACAAGGTTGCCCCGACCGACCCTGCTCCTCCTCAGCCTCTAAAGCCTTGTGCTTTATATGATGTTGTCGTTCATGCCACCCATACTTGTCCCGAGTTGCCTCATATCAAGCCCATGGTTAATGTTTCGTTCCTTGTGTCTGCGGTCCCTGAATCCTCTGTTTCTTCCTCGACTCCATCCAAGAACCCTAAGACTATTCACACCAACCAACCTTGTGCTTTGTGTGATCTCCATGGCCATTTTTCCCACCACTATCTGCGCCTCACGCATTACCGCGCCTCTTTGGAGGGAGTTCACGAGTACGAGATTGAATAGAACCAATTTGCCTCTCTCATCCTTGCGCAGTATGCTTCGGGCCAGTTTGAGGATTTACCCGCTCCCATTGACATTCTTCCTCCTGATATCGAGATGATGGAGCCTACAGCCACCATCCTCTACCTGTCATCATCTATGAGATCCACGATGGAAGCCCCCCTTGGGACTTCCCCTTCTGTTTCGCCTGACCTCCCTTCAATGATCACCTTAGGCTCAACATCGATGGATCCTTCATCTACTCATTTTTTTGTCACCCCTTATGACAATGTGCATGTGAACCTTTCTTCTCATGATGATGAGTCAGGTAGCTTCGCCACGTCAGGTGGTCTTTCTTTCACCAGTCACCCCATCTTCTATTATGATGACGACATTATGTAATAATTCACCACCCCTGACTTTATCTATCCCCCCTTACATCGAACCCATGCATTCGAACCACATACACCTTGTGTCCATTACATTGACACCCGATGTTTGGGTAAGGGGGCACCCATATTTGAGAGGCTAGGAGAATAAATTATCCACAACTCTCCTAGTGCATCTGCTCATGTCGACTCTAGTACGATCATTCTTCCCTGTTCAGAAGAACCTCTAGTGTCCCATATCACTTCAGATTACTCAAGGAATGATACCCCTCATCATTCCTTCATCTTACATCAGCAACCCAATCCCCTAAACATTGTTGTTGACCAACCTGTGGGCTTTCTAGGAGAGCACCAGTTCATTATCTCCAAATCCACTCTTTGGGATAGTGACACCATGTATGCCAACCCAGAAAATTAAGGGAATTTGCTTCAAATATGTAGTACCCACAGAGATTTGTAATCCTCCATTCCCTTTCTCGAACTGCATAACCATAACGAAAACAAATGACGCACCACATCATAAAAATATGTTTAGATTCCCTCTTTCTAAATACATTTTGGCATGACCAGAACATGCTTGGGGGCACCTATGCCCCTCAACCATAAAAATCCCAGCTCTTAACCAAAAACAGCACTGAAACCCCCTTTCTCTGACAAGTCGCACTTTTCATGTCATTTCCTAGGACAGGTCGCAGTTTTATGCCCAGTACCTGCTACCCAGGTCGCAGAAAAGACCCCAAAAAGTGAGACCTGGCCTGTTCCGAAGCTCTGGGAACCTAAATTGAACTTTCAATCCACTGAAATGAAAGAGTAGGCTTAGGCCTCTTACCTGCAACTAACGGATCTTGATTCCAACGGTCGGCTTGTCCGCTAAAATCGCTGCAAGATTTAGGGCCTTCTCTCCTCTCTACATTCACCACAGCTCCACTTGCAAATGAGCGAATTTGGAGGAAAAATGCCTTATTAAAAGAGAAACCCCTGATTTTTCTTTCGCCTGCTATGGCCAAACCGCAGCTCATTTTGACAAACCATATGTACCATTGGAAAGCTCTCACTAAGCCCTCAAATGGGTATCTGTTAGTTTTTCATGATTTGATATGTCACCATGACACATTTTGTCCAAGAAGGGTCACTTCACCACTCCTGAAAATCGAATTTCTTCACTTACAACACTTGTACTTGGGGCACCACTTTTCCTCCATAATTGTCCTTGCTCGTGTCAATTTTCGTCGTGAGTAACCATCATGTACTCATGCTTTTATGGTCCCCATTGGACCTTTTCTGTGTGGCAGCATCATCGATTCGCCCTTGTTTAGAGCATCCAAGTTGAGTCATCATCGCATCCATGGAGTCTATCCCGATTCCCTTTGTATCTTGCCAAAGTCCTCCATCCTTCATTTCTTGGTTCCTCTCTCGTGTTGCACATTATGGCCTTCAGTCCTACTGTCCCCTATCCCCTTTGATTTTGTGTCATTTCTTCCAGGTCATACATGCCCTTTATGCTCTAACAAGGCAAGTCGTCCATCCGCTACTCAGTACCACCCATTTCATCATCATCCCTGGTGTCAGTCTATCAGTCACTCCACTATTTTCTCTTGTGCCGTAGTTGAGGATCCCTTATTACCTCACCTATGGTGGACCTCCTTCTGTTGAAATCAGATCATTCATTCTAGAAGATAGGTCTAGAGGGTGGTGTACCTTGGTTCCATCTTCCACTCTTGTTCAGTGCCTCAGATCAAGAAAAGGGACTCCTTATTGCCCTTTGACTTGATTGTTTCTCAGCTCAACCTCCTTACAACATGATCAAGATCTGTATACTTGATGGTTCAGTGATGTAGCAGAAGATACTGGTGATTCCCGGGTATGTGTGAGATTTTTTCAGACTCATGAGGGTGTGGGCCTTCAGGTAGCCTCCCACATGCCCGGATGACCTCTTCATTACAACCTTTGATGCAGTTCCATAGATTTGATGATATCGGCCTCAGCTGCTTGCAGCGCCTTTTAGTTTGCATGTATCAGTCATATTTTTAGAGCCCTTTCCCATTTATAAGGGCACTTTGGTTTTATTTATATCTCATGAACTCAGATATTATTGTATAAGTCTTGGTTGTTATCCCAGGCACAATATGTATGTGGGATTCATTATCATGTATTTATCTGGCTCATGTTTATGCCATCATGTACTATATTGTTCAATCCCTTGTTTACTGGACACATTATTCTTTGTACTTTGTCTCGGCGGACATAGGTATGCCTCCCCTGTTGCCTATAGCACAAGTAATCACTCATAAAAGAGACTAGTCGCACCTGTAAGTCTCGCCTCCTCAGGGTCTAGTCCTCTAGCACTTTGGTCCACCTTATAATTCTCTCTCTCTAACTTCCCCTTCGGTGTCTAGTGACTGAGTTCTTTTAACGTACTTCGGTCATACGATTAGCTCCTAACGCTCGTACGTTGGGGGGCAATCTGTTACACCATTTTTTGGTCATCTAACCTGTTACTATTAGATGGACCTAAGTACACCATGTAAGACCAATTTTACCCTAAGTAAAATTTCTTTCACTATGAAAAATAACTTAGTAAACCACATTTATTAAGTTTTTTATGGTCTAAACAGGAAACCCCATGAGGAAATATTATTTTCTAGGAATAATTATTTAAACCTTATTTAAATAATATTCCTTGTTAAATTTGACTAAATCTCTCATAAATAATTAAATAAATCATTATTTATTTGATTATTACTCAACCACATCCTTAAAATAATAAATAAATCATTTATTTATTTAAAATTTACAAATAAAGGGATTTGACCCAAGTCAAATTATTTTTCCCTCCAACAAATATAATAAAATATTCCATAAAGTTGGATCTAGAATTGGTTAATAATATTTTAATTGTGCACCAATATCTAGACTAACTCAATATTTTGCTATAAATAGAAGGGTTTTTCCATTCACTCACTACCTTTTGTTGCCTAAAGATCACTCTTGATCTATACTTTTGGTCTGACTTTCATCCACCATCATTGTCATATTTTGCTACCATTTTTCTTGTGAGCTCCCTTTGAGTTCCATTTTTGTCTGGGTTTTCTACACCATCAAGAGAGAGGGATTTTAGATCTGAAGTGCTAAGGACTTACAAGAACCCATCCCATTGAGGGGGACTAGTAGCATCTTTCTATGTTCCCTTCCCAGGTGTCAAAAAATACAAAAAATTCTTTAAAACAATCTTGTCTTGTCTATTGGATGCATGGAGCAACTCTTGCTTTTATTTACTGCTCAATGTCTCTTAATGCGTAGATCTAGATTTTTGCAGCATTTATCTTGGTCAACTAATTGCATATCTAAAGATATTGGCAATCTTCTTTGTTGTTAGGGTTGTTTGTTATGCACGGCTAAAGTGAGCCTTTTTTGTACGCTTGCGATTAAGATTCATACTAACAACAGGGAGGGTGACAGCCCCCCCTTTCTGGGGGTTTGCAGGGGGAGGGTAGCCCCCTACACAAGGTTCAAGGAAACGCCTCGAGAAAAAAAAATTGGACCCTATTTTAGGTGGGCAGGCAGACCCGCCTATGGTTTTGTGCATGGGTTTGCACATGGTTTTGGGGCATGATGGTTTTCTACCCCTGGTATTTTGTAGATCAGGTCAAGGTAACTACGGTTATGTTCTAATCCAGGGTTAATAGATTGGGTTTTATGAATTCTTCGACATGTATATATATGTGTTATAACACTAAAAGGAATATAATGAAAAATCAAGCTGGTAGTCCCGATTTGGGATCCAGGGGATCTCTATATATTTGTTTTATGTTTTATGCTCTCGCTATTATTTATTTTTTATTTTTAAGAATTTCTTTGAAGATATTTCTATATAGGGTTAAAACCTATATTGTTCAGACTCCTGAGGCACGATTCTTAAATAAAAGTCTCTTGTTTTAGGCTTTTGATAACACCCAAGGAAGAGCGAAATTTATGAGGTAAGTGTTGATCCATATACTTCATAATTTTTGTGGGCAAGCATGTTAAATTTGGCCCTCTATTAGAGTTTCTGTAGCCTATTATCTTGCATGCTAAGGTATGGTTTAGGAGAATTTTTTGGGTATATTTATTAACTGTAATTTATATTCTTCCTCAGCCCTCCTTCTAGTTTTGTGACCTTCTTCTTGCATGTGTTTGTTTGGGCATTATTTCACATCACTACATCCCTCTACTAGGGCATCTATTTTAGACTTGTTAAGGCCTGAAATTTGGCATTTTGGCTATCTCAGACCCCATCCCTCTTACAAAATTCAGTATCCATGGGCACGGAACTTTTCTTTTCAGACTTTATTTTGGTTTGGGATTTGAGTAGAGTTTTGTTTTAGTTTTTTCTTAGGTTTTGGTTAAGTTTTATTCAGGGTTGTTTAGCGCATAGGCTTTAGGACTATTTTAATAATAAAGGTATGTCCTATAGTGAGCAGCAAAGTCAAAAAAGTTTTCTAAATTGTGATTTAGGACTGTGCATTGCTTTTTGAAATAGTGACATGACATCATAATTGTGATATGACCTTAGCACTAAATTTGATAATTAAATATGTAAGCCATTGATGGTACAAGCAGTAAAAAGATTCCATACATTCATGAGAAAAATTGAGAGATCATTTTCAGTTTTCTGGTTATCAATATATGACATTGATTTTCACCTTAAGACAATGATAGTAATCGCTTTGTATATTAGCATGTAACTTCAGGATCAAATTCTCTAATCCAAGGATTGATTCAGCACCTTGTTGACAAACCTCTCCTTGCAATTCTAAATCAAAGTACAATAACAAATAATCATTAGGCCATAAAACTTACCTCATGTGACCCTACAACAATAAAAAACAACAAAACATACATATAACTATGAACGTAATGTATTCAAGTATTTGAAGGCAGTGAACTTACTGTTGTATATGATAGTGTTGACTGGAATTTGAATGCTACATTGGCCTTATTAACATTGATTCTTGACAGAAGCCTAGGTAATACAACCTTGACATTGTTCCTTGATTCAATGCACTTTATTGGTTGTAATATTGTGTACCTATAGTGACCTTGGAGAAGGAATCTCAACAATGAATCGAATTAACATCTAAACAACAGACCTGATTTGACTTGACTTGAGAATAGTCCTTGATGTAACTAAATATATTGACTGGAGCAATTGTAACCCTGACTTATAGTGCCTGAGCATTTGATGGGTGATTTGATAAATGACTTGACATTTTAACATAAGAGTTAGGAGTGACTTTCAAATATTGACATTGTGTATCTAGTAACCTTCGTAAATGAGAAAGGTATTAATTAGCAGTAAATTGAACTAATTTGATTAACTATTATGACACCCTAAATTTAAACCTAGATATAACATTAACAGTGAGTTGACACTTTTTCTTTAACATGACCTGACTTAGAAAGAGAAACTTTACATTCACTATGATGGCCTTAACAATTTTTTTTAGGTGTCTTGAAGTGATGACCTAGATTAGAGTGTAGAGTGACACAATTGTAACCTTGCAGGGCAGTAGATCTTTAAGGGAAATATCATCTTATTATACATCTTGTTGATGTGAATATGGATAGCAGGGCTTGACCATCTTAGCATTAGTAAAAATACATATGCTAGTAGCTCTTCGTGCGCAGAGATTGAGAGCATTTGTACCAGGTCATAGGGATGACCTAAGACATCTTGGAGTATATCATTATCAAACATTTGGGTTCAGCATGTGCAGTAGTACAAAGTGATTGGTTCAGTGATGTTTGGTATCCAGTTTTTGATTGTTGATCAGTGGTTGTCACTGATGTCAACCCAATCAACACCAGGGGCTACCCCGATCTTGCAATGGAATTTTGACTTGACAACTTACTCTATTCTGAGTCAAGGATATTTTTTATGGTTTCTACTTGTCAAGATGTTTCCATTGATATATGGCATGCCATGTAATTCTTCATGGTTTGAGAGATATTCGTGATTGAAGTTAGTAACCCAAGTTAGTGGGATAAAACCCTATGGGGTTGTAGCATGACACTAATCATTGGTTGTGGTCATTGAATATTTAATAATTAATCATTTTTTAAACTTCTAAAATCCCTCCAACATTCACTTGTTGAATACCCTCTCAACCTAAGAATTTATATAAATTGTGTCCCTCAAATGATCCCTCTAATGCAAGGATTTCGCTACTTAAAAATAGGTCATCGTGGCATTATCACTATGACCTTTTTTTTGAGAAGATTCAGATGCTAAAAAAAAAAACCATTTGAGATGAAATCCTGATGAAGCTCGTGACCGAATTTCATATATTGGTTCGCTATATTTTCTGAGATATGATCTGAGGAAGTTAGGGTTTTTGTAGGCTCCCGAATTTCATGTCAAATAGGTGACCTTAAGAAAATCGTCATAAATATCTCTCTCAGCACTGGATTCAAATTTCGTAAAAATTTACAGAAAGAGTACAAACATTAGTTTGTTGGGTATTGTTTTCAGGACTGAACGTTGAAATAGTGGCACGTGGCACTCCGTACAAGTTCACTCTACTGAACCAGTCTATAATCAGGTCATTGTAGGAGATTAGGCATAACTATTTCTTGAAGAATCCAATATTGATCAGACCTATGGGGTTGGAAAGAGGACTTAGAGGGCTACCACGAGGCACAATTTCAAACTTTGAAGATCTGAAATTACATAGATACAGTAGATTCAATATCGAGCTTCTAGTAGGCAAAAAAAAATATGCATTCAATGATCACTACAGTAAGGACAACACATCAACATTCAAGGGTAAGTCTGCTACAACAAGGTATGTATGATTAGTGTTTGAATTTTAATTTGAATATCATCTCTTACATGTGTTTTTGCAGGACAATGTAATTATTTTATATGTATGTTTGATTGGGTTTTGTTAATTGAACGTATTTACAATTGAATTTTGAATATTTCTCTGACAAATGGTTTGCAGTACAGTGTAAGCATTTTGTTTCTATATTGGTTTGGGTATTGTTCATTAATGCATGTGCAGGAAGGAGGACACAATAGGACAACTCAAACACATACTAGAAGGACAATGCAACGTCAAATTACCATTACTTGAAGCAAGAACAACAATACCTCAACAGCTGCTAGTGTTCAAAGAAGCAATGTCAAGTCAAGTATCAGGCCGTGTCAAAAGTCAATATTGTAAAATCATCATTGTAAAATTGTAAAAGATTCATTATTGTAAAATATTCAATCTGCCTAGAGTTAGAGAGGCATTCTTGGGAGGTATAACTGTCATTGTTGGCTAATCTTATGGTTGGGTTGCAAGTCATAGTGTGATTGGGCAATTGGTCTAGTTCAAGAAAATAATTGTGAATCATTATGTATCATGGATCATTGTCCATGGTACAAGATTCCACACTCTTTTCTTATTTTTGATCATTATAGGAATTCAAGGAGGTGCTAGTTTGGTTCATGAATTCACCTACAGGTTGGATCAAGTGACCACTTCAGGGTGGTAGGTCGGTCTAGGATGTCGGGGAAACCATTAAGTTGACTACTAAAGAAACCAGGGAATTGGGGTGTCCTTCCAGTGGGAGCTGGAGAAGAATGCTTTTCTGGAATTCTAGGAATTTTTACCTTTCATTTCAGTTGGGGCTAAATATTAAAGAATTTATTAGAAAAGTGTTCGCTGGTTTTTTACTCGGAGGTGGTTTTCCACCTAAAATTCATGTGCCTATTATGTTCTATTGTTTACTGTTGTTACTTGATAAAAATAAGGAATAATTGGAGATTAACTAATGCTCTGAAAAGATTTAAAAGTGCTAATTGATAAGAAATATTGATTCACCCCCCCCCCCCTCTCAGTATCTCCAACAGTGATCTTATGAATGCTTATATATTCATGTGCAGTGCAGTGGTTCATTTTATGATGTGCAGTGTCCTATTAAGCAATGATTGAACATTGATGGTCAGTTGAGCAGTGATAATGATGTGCAGTTGTGCAAAGATCGATTTGAGGATTATTATTGCAGTGATCAATTTGGGAAGTATTGTGCATAAATTAGCTTGATCAGGTTGCACAATGTTCAGTGGCTACCAATACATAACATATTCTTTATGACACTATTATATTGATTCAAATCACAAAGGGATCCATTCTGAAAAATTTGAAATGTGGTATGTTAGCTCTTCAGGGTGGCAAGGTGGTACAAGGAAGGTGATTCGATACACCTTCAGGTTGTGGCCTGAGAACTCTTTAGAATGGCATGGTAGTGCTACGGCAGGTCATGGCCTACACTGGGTGTTTTTACGTCCTTTCAGTTGTGTATAATGAACTATAGGGCAGTGAGGCATCCTTCCTGCAATAGATGGAAAACAGAGTGTTGAGGAACTTGTCAGGTTGTGGCTTGACTCACAAGGCATTTGGGCGTCCTTCTATTTGCAACAAGTATTAGGGTGTTGTTATGCAACCAGCTCACAAACTAGAAGAAAATATAAATCAACAACTTAGAAAACAGCCTCTTCGAGGGGGAAACCTCATTTACATTACTTAAATGAACAATTCTCGGATGATTCAAATGACAAAAATCTACTTTCTATATATAGGAGTCTAAGGAGTCCCAATATAATCATATCCTACATAAAAATAATAATGTTAGTGAAAAACAATAAAAATAGTGCATTTCTATGGGGAAAAATAATAACACTATGGGGACTACATGGGCACAACAATAACAATAAGGGGGATGTGATAACAATAAAAATAAGGGGCTACACTAGTATTATAGGGACCTAACATGCCCCTCTTCTTCAAAAAAGTGTTGTCCTCTATTATCACTCCAATAATTCTAAAGGGTTGTTTATATTTTGGTTTAAAAAATATTAGAGGTAACCACAAACCTACTTTCAAGCCTTAGAATCTAACCTTCCTAATGCTCAGAGAGGGCTCTCTCTATATGATTTATCTTTGTTTATTTTAGTTGATTTTAGGCTATTTATGTAGGATTACTTTGGATTTTGATTTTGGATTTGGTTTGGTGGTGGAATCACTAGTTCAAATGGATATATGTAAGTCTAAATTCCATTGGGCAATTAGATTCAAAGTGTCAAGCAGTCAGGGCAGAATCAAGGTTCTAAAGGGAAGTGTTCATAGGGAAAGATAGCTGAGTTACTTCAAATCCTTAGGCTGATGGTGAAAATGGTTTCAATCAGGATGAGAGAGAAATTAAGGGTTCTTAGATCCGGATAATGAGTTGTAAAGATAGAGGTCAATCGAAACTAGGGATCAATTAAGAATTCCCTAATCTTGATATCAGTAGAAAACATGTAAATGAAATAACACTTCAAAACAGAGTGTTTTTAAACATATTCTGAAATAACATTCCTTTTATACATTTATATTTAGAAAAACATTCAAGTATATATGAAAACTTCAGATAAAAGCAAAGAACAATTGAGAATATTTCACTTAAGTGGCCCAACACATGAATCTTGTAATATGATCTCTTTATTTCTCAATCTAGTCTGCTGACTTGAAAATGGTACAAAGAACCCTCAGGTTTCAGCTTAGTTTAACTATATAAATGTTTAGTAATTCATCCACCCTCAATACTTTGAAATGGGAAGTATTTATACAAAAAATATTACAAAATATCCTAAAACAAACTTACGAATTATTCATGGAGAAATAAATATCTTCGTGGAAGAAGATAGAGACATTTATCTAACTAATGCAAGTTGTCCCTGCTTTTATTGAATTAGTTGTTTGTTGTCTTTATTTTGTTGATGATTTGTCTCTTTGTTGTTTCCTCAACAAAGGCTGCAATTGAGTGTCTTTCACGTTGGCTGGTTTTAACTTTCAACTGTTTTGACTTTACCATTTTGACTTTCACCAGATACTCTTTAAACTTTGATACTCTTTGATTGTAACTGCTTTGTTATTGTTATTTTGTTTACCTTTTCCTGACTAATATATTTCTCATTTGACTGCCCTATTTTACTGTTTGACCTTCATAGTAAATCAGTCAATTTCTCCCAATTATTTGCATCTGGTAACATAATTTTCACCATCCTTCTAAATATTTCATCTGCCTCTGTGTATTTTGAAAAAGTAGGCTTGTTGATAAAAAGGTTTTTTACCTCATGTTGCAGGTAAAAAATATTTTCAAAACTCTTGTAGAGAACTTTCCCTGTTGGAATTCCTTGTGAATAAGGAAGGTTACCTTGATCTTTGGCCACTTCTCTCATTTTTTATCATAATCCTCTTGCTTCATTAACCTGTCATTTATAACCAGAGAATTTGGAAGGCCTTTCTGCCTTAGAATGTCAAACTTCATCATAAATCTAGTTATGCCAAGCTCCATGTTTTGGCATTTTTCTTCAAGTTGAATCATTAAATTCCTTTTTGAAATTACCTTCCTGAATTCAAGAATGGTATATGTCCTGTCACTAATTCCAATCTCCTCTAATTCTTGTTTATTATTGGAATTAAGGAATTTGATGATTTCATTTGTCTCTTTTGGCTTCTTTCCAAGTTCTTCTTTGATCTTTTGGATGGCTTCACCTGCTGCTTTGATGAGATATTTTTGTTCCTAAATAACCTGGATTGATGGCCAAATATCATTGACAGATTTAATGATATTGGCCCATATTTGTTGCTTGGCTTGTGCCATTGGTTCTTTTAGATTTAAATCTTTCTTTAATTTCTTCATTTTCTCTGTTAATATGTTTGCTTTTTGTTCTTCATTCTTGTGCATAATCTGAGCAAGTTTCTTTTCATCCTCCAGACTTTTCAATTGTTCTTTAAGTCTGTTGATTTCATTTGTCTGAATAGACATTTCTTGCATCGCTTTAACTAACTTACTTGCTTCATCAATTGGTTGTGTTGTTGATGTAGATGACTCTGTTGCTGAAGTAATTGTTGAGGTGACAAGAAGTGTTGTAGCCATTGGGACTGTAGGGGCCAATGATTTTCCTAACGTGGAAGGGACAGCAGTAGTGACTACAGGAATGACAGTGATAGGAACTTCTTTTGATCTGGCCTTTTTCTCCTAGACTAACTTGTCCATTTCATTTTCCATTTCTTTTATTTGGGAATTCAATTGAAGAATGAGATTCATCATCTCATATTTTTGGTTTTCATCATGTAATAATTCCTTTTCTTGAGGATTTTCAGTAGGAGGCAGTTTTAGTTGCTTCTTTAATGCAGCAATGTCTGCATTCTTCTTTTTTATCAGTTCATCTACAACTTTGACATTTGTTGGATCATACCCTACTTCAATAACCAAATATTACAATGATTTGATTATGTTATCTTTAGCCTGTGAGGATGCCTTTTCTAATTTGAGTTGATATTTGATGTTCCCAAGAGTGTTTTGCAACTTCTGTACACTTATGGCTTTGTTTTTCATGGTTGAATAAATCATTTCACCAACTTGTTTGTGAAATTATATCTAGTCAATTGAATGAAGATATTATGCTTGAACTTCATATGATGTCTTTTTATAATCAGCTGATGATTTAGGATGCTTGACTTTTGGCTATAGGAAGGTAATTTGCATCTTCCTAGTCTTATAGTCAAAAGTAGAAAGTAATCTACTTTGGTCACTAGGTGACTAATTCCAATATTGTGTGTATGTATCAGCCTTAAGGCCTCATTTCTGATCTTTATCTCTTTGTATTTCTGCATAATATCCATTTCTTTGTCTTCTAGTTTGTTGGATGAAGAGACTTCAATGCTATGTTGTTTCTGAATCATTTGAGTTTTTGATACTGAAGGCTGGTGTGCTTCTTAAGAAATTGTAAGAGGAGCATTGTCTTTCACCACTGAATATGTGTCAATTACCTCAATTGTTTCCACTTCCTCATTTACAGGATTTAATTTTGGCTTCTTTGTGTACATCAATTTAATTGGTTTCAGTGGTCATCTCTGCAGTATATGATCCTTTTTCTTTGATTCTTTTTGAGTTTCTATCTTCTTGGGCTAGAGTCTGCAAGATTTTACTAGTATCACCTTGCTTATCTGCCTCTGTCAAAGTGTTCTCCAACAATTTAGACTGATTGGAGTACTTATCTATGTCTGGTTTTTTCTCATGTACATAAGGAGTTAATTTACATTTAACTCTCAATTTTCTTATTACTGCTAAAGGATCATAGTACCACTAAAAACTCTGACTGAATTTAAACTCCTGAAAATACTTTTCTGCCTGTGGACCTGTGTCTCTATTGTTGCAAATAAAAGGGCCAACCTGATTTTTTATTAACTATGTCTTATTTTTAGCTACCAAGAAATTAATTGCATCAGAATTAAGGATCTACTGATATATTCAAGGGAAAATAACCTCATTGGGAGGTATTTGGGCAGCTTATATGGAAGAAGATTAGATCGATATACTCTAATCTCTATGTGTTTTTGATACAGGTACCAATCTCAAGTCCTATTGTGCTCTAATAATTGCATGACCTTTTTAATTTCCTCACCGACTCTTGGTTGAATGTTGTTGTTCATCATGTTGACCATTGGATGGATGAAAGAGTCAATGAAATCTGTGTATGTGAATTCAATGGAGTCTTTCCTTAGTAAGGAAGTCCAAAATATAATTGACTGTGGATTACCTTCAACATGAAGTTTCTGAAGGTTGATGGAAAAATTCTCAGACTGGAAATACAAAAACATGTGGAATAGGACTGATGAAAACTTGAAAACACCTTCTTCAGGAATTTTAACAAGTTGTTCATGCATAGTATCAGCAAGGTACTGGGAAAAATTGAAAATGGTAGTAGGAGGCTAACCAGGTGTGAAACTAGACAGGAAACCCAAGACTGAAGCATCAACATGCTCATCAATAAAATAACCCAAAATGCAGGACAACATAGTAATGATATGTATGATTCTCTCAGAAAATATTGCAGATGGGTAAGGAGGATTTGTCTTGGGAGTCTCTACAGATGAAGGAATGAATGTCTGAAATATCTGGAACCTCTTGAGGAAGTCCAGATTTAGGTATAGTTGTGTAAGGGCCTCTGTAGACAGAGGAGTTTCATCTAGTCTAGGTTGGATCTGCAACATTTGGTTAATTGACTCAACTGTGATGGTGAACAGAATTTCTTTTCTAGGGGTTATAATGGCTCTCTAATCAGGGAAATAACAAGATTGATAAATTCTGATTACTTCTGGGCACTTGAAATTCTATGGGACAACATATTTTGGAAAATTAGACTGCCAAATGAAAACTTCATCATCTTTTTCAATGGATTTGTCATGGTTCCAACAGTGGAGCTCAAGAAGATTAAATTCAGTGACAGGGTCACTAATTTTAAAATATCTTTCTGCTAAAGGGGGATTCTCTACATCTACAACTAGAGGTTGCAGGGGATTGACAGATATAATTCCTTGGGAAGCCATTTTTATTAATTTTTATCTAATTGATTACTCTTTGATTGAAAAAATAGATTTTGGCCTCTTTAAAATGCTGTGAAAGATTTTCATAGTGTGCAGAAAGAGGAAATAGGGGATTTTCTATGGTTTTCAAAGGTTTAAATTGGTTCAATTGATCAAATTTACAGTTTCTGTGATCAAGAACGGTCTCAAGATTTGGGAATTTTATGAAAATATGTCCAGGGTTTTCAGAAAAAAGGATTTGGGAAGATACAGGGATTTATTTTGGTCTACAAACTATCCTAATAAGTTCAATTACTAATTACTTCCTTTCTGTAAGTATTGGCCTAAGCACTGAGGAATACCTGGAGAAAATGAGGATTTTAGTTTGCAGAAGGATTCTGAGGCAGCGGAGGTTCTCTGAAGCTCTTCTGGTCTTTATAAGGCTTCATACTGGTTGTGCAGTGTATTTAGTAGCAAAAAGTGTTGAATTATGGCTGAATTGGGCTAAATAACATGTCAGCACTGGTGTATTAGCTTGAAAACAGGTCGGAAATGCTTCTTTTGCATGAATGATAACAGAAAAAATGGTAAAAAGGCTTGGAAAGGGAGGTTATATGGGTTTTTAATCAACAGTGATTAACATTGAATGCAGGTCATTTCAAATGATAGGTTGGTTTGATAACGGGCTGAAATATTGCTGGGTGGTTTTTTCATTGGCCGAAAGTGGTAGGCGGTAATTTTTTTGAGGATACGATCAAATCAAATAGTGCCACGTAGCCAGGAGCGGGGCTCCGAAAACCGCGCATTTCGCAAGGTCTCATAGTGGTTAAAGAAATGGCTATCGGACGTGCGACAAGGCTTATCAGTCGTTGGATTTTATGGGTATAGATCTGACAGTTGGCAAATAGCAGGGATTGTCGAGGATTTCAATAAGCATGGGGCATGTGTTAATTTATGTGGGATATGTAATATATACATTGGTCGAGGTTTAATATATTACCAATGGGGTTAGGGAAAGTGAGACCTTTGCATAAGCGGGGTAAGATAATAACATTATATGTTTAATTAACATAAGGGTTGGGACTTTATAATAAGGAATTAATATATACGGGGTATTTAATATATGGGAATTAATAAATAAAGTTAGTTAATAATATACAATGAAATGTCAATAAGTGCGGGATTTTAAAATACACTAATGATAGTGTTAAAACTTAATATCAGGGTGGGTTTTCATAGTGGGGCCCAATATTAATATTTTAAACTTGAAAACTTAGGATAAGTGTATTTTAGGGGGTATTATGAATGAAATGGAAATTAATCAAGGGATTTTGCTTTTCCAAAGGAAAATATGCATTTTAACTTAGGAAAAGGGATTTTTTTGTAGGGGAAAAATAGTGAAATAAGGGGAAAGAATAAAAATGAAGGGGAAGGGGTATTTTTACAAGGAAAATGAATTTGAAGGGAAATTAGTAAATATGAAATGACCTATTTCTGCTATTCATGCCTTGTGAAAACTATTTTTACCTACCCATCATCAACCCTAACATTTTTTCTTCATTTCTTTGGGTGCATTTGAGCTCACAGACCCTTATTATTTTTCTTTTAACAGCAAACTATCTAACTCTAACCTAATTACTTCCAAGGGCAAAGATTAAACTGTTGAGCTCCTTATTATTCTCTACCTAAGAACTGATCTGCCAAGATTAAACTGTTTGGCTAAATCTTTATTTTTCTATCTATCAGCATGAAATTTAAAGCATGAAAAGTCAAAATTAAGCAGTTTAACCTTCATGGATTGTGGCATTTTTGACAAGCTGCACACAATATTATTTTGTAGTAAAAAGTAAAAATTAATGGCATTTTAATTTGCATCACTTTCATGATATATTTTTATCTCCTTATTTTGTTGGGGTTCACTTTTTATATTCTTTTTAAATTTTTTTCTTTCAGTCCTTTAATTTTTATTTTAGGACTTTTATCCTCTTTACATTTTTTATTTTTAGTATGGGAAAACAATTTTGCAGAAATAAAAGTATGTACATATTACAAGACTAATCAAAGTCAATTAAAAATTATAAATCCTATTATTATAGGACCCTAACAATGGCTCCACATGGGGATGGAATTTCCTAGTGAAATATCAAGAACTTTAAGATCAGTAGCCTTGAAGTTTTTATGTGTTTTGCCTTGGAACTGTTTTCTGAGCTCTGCATTATTCATACTTATGATCTTTTGTCTTTTCAAGCTTAGGGCCTTCTCTCTGGGCTTCAACTTTGCAAGAAAAACATCCAATCCAATCTAAACTCTGCAATGTTATGTACAATGAAAAAAATAAACAAAGTGAACTAATGTTAATCAAGGGAATAGTAATGCTTCAACATTCTACCATTGATAGTTCCACCTGAAAGATCTGATGCATCCAACTCCTTCAAAAAGAATGCATTGTTACCTCTGTAACCATAAATGACATAGGGATCTTTCCATAGGAAATCAAATTTACCATGTTTACCTTTTTCTTCTCTCCTGGAATCCCACTTAAGAACTTTTTCACCTATATAAAAATGGACTTCTTTGTGGTGAGTATGTCTGGCCATAAGGCATTAACTAACCTTTTGTTCCAAGTCTTTTTATTGTCTTCTAGTAGTTTCTTGATGATATTAGAAAGGATTTTTTTGGAGGATTCAGCAATTCCATTACCTTGAGGGTAATAGGTAGTGGAATGGCCAAGGCTAATATGGTATTTGTTACAGAAGTCAATCATTTTCTTAGACTTGAAAGCAGTTTCATTATCAGTAATGAGATTTTGAGGGAATCCAAATCTAGACAGTATATTGTTTTTTAAAAATGATATTATGACAGAATCAGTGGCTTGTCTAGAAGGAATGGCTTCTATCCACTTAGTGAAATATTCTATGGCTGTCAAAATCCATTTGTGTTGGGCTGAGGATGGTGGGTGAATTTCACCAATGAAGCCTAAACCCCATTTCTGAAAAGGAATTTCTGTGGAGATGGGTTTAAGGGGTAAAGGTAGTAGTTTTTTCTTCCCTTCAAAGATCTAGCATTTGTGACAGGAGGTCACATATTTTCTTACATCTACAAAAAGTGTAGGCCAGTAAAAACCAGCCCTCAAGATTTTATCTGCAGTTGACTTCCAGTAAATTTTTCCTCCACAATCACCTGCATGAAACTCTTCCATAACTTTATCAGCTTCATCTTTAAGTAAACAATTCAATAAAATTCCACCATGATCTTTCCAAAACATAGCATTATCTATGATACAAAATTTCATTGCCTTTAACTTTAAAAATATAGCCTTAGTTCTTGACAATCCAAGAGGAGCTTGTAAATTTAGTAATACAAATATGATATTTGCATACCATAGTGAATCTGAAAAGGTTTCATTGATCTGTGGAGTCGCCATCTCTTCCTGATCATCTAACTGGGCAATAAAATTTATATCTAAGGCGTGACATTTTGATTCGGCCATGAGTTTGGCTAAACCTTGACCTTTAATGAGTTTGGTGGGCTTAATTTCCATGTCATATTCCAAAATGGTGGCAATCCATTTGCCTCTCTTACCATCAGGCCCATTCTGAGTCAGAATTCCCTTCACTACTAAATTTGGAACATAATCAATGATGTGTGAATACAATTTGTACACTCTAAAGTCTTTGATAGCCTTCACTAAAGTTAGTGCATGCTTTTCCATTATGTTATACTTCAGTGTGGCGTCTCTTAGTGATTTTCTGAAGAAAAAAAAAATGGGCTATTCATAGCCCTGATCATTCTTCTACAGTAAGACTGTAGCAATAGTATGTTCTGAAGCAAAAGAAAAAATAATAAAATATTTTTTGAAATCAGGACTTATTAAGACTGGTTTTTTGTGAGGGCTTGTTTGATTGATTCAAAGGATTGTTTGGCCTCTATTGTCCATTTAAGTGTTGAGTCTTTCTTTAACATGTTATTCAGTTCTCTAATTATTTCTGCTAAGTTTGAAATGAATCTCCTGAGAAAATTGAGTTTACCTAAGAAACCCTGCAATTCCTTAATATTCCTAGGATGGCTTATGTTCAAAGTGGCCTCTATTTTGGTTGGGTCTATCCTAATTCCCTCCTTTGAAATTATATGTCCTAATATTTTACCTTCTTCAAGTCCAAAGAGAGTCTTTTTGGGACTCAAAGAAATACCAAATTTCCTGCATTTGATAAACACTTGTCTCAGATGATCTAGATGTTCATTCTTAGTTTTTGAAAATACAGTTATATCATCTAGATAAATTATAAGAAAATCATGAATTTATTTGGAAAAATATATATCTATAGCTCTTTGGAATGTGGCTCCTACATTCATTAATCCAAAAGGAATTTTCAAATACATGAAAGTACCCCAAGGTTGGCTGAACTAAGATCTGATTATATCCAAAGAATCCATCAAGTAATGAAATCCTGGATGAACCAACCACCCTCTGTAAAATATAATCCATCTTGGGGAGAGGGTAGTTATCTTTTAGGGACACCTTATTTAAGTTCTAGAAATCAACAGAAAGTCTAATTTCCCCTGTTTTCTTCCTGGTGGGAACTAAGTTTGAAACCCAATCATAATATCTGTTAGGTGCAATAATTTGTGCTTCATACATTCTCTTTACCTATTTTATCAATCAAAGGCATTAAAGTTGGATTGATTGTCCTAAGCTTCTTTGAAAGGTTTTGTTCTTCTTTAATAGGTATTTTTTGTTCTATTATGTTAGTGTCATAAGATTTTAAGCCTTCATAACTCCATGCAAATACATCTTGAAATTCCTTAAACAGAGCTATGTATTTTAGTTTTTCTTCTTGTGGTAAAGCTTTGGAAATTTTGATGAGTTTAGGCTTTTGTTCTGTTCCTATATTGCATTCTTCTATATTTGATCTTAATGGTTCCATTTTTTGTTTTCTTGCAATGTCATTTGAATCAAAAATATCTTCTAATGGGGCTAATCCCTTAGGTAAAAAGTTATTCTTAAGGTTTAAAATGTCAGAATCATCATCTGTTAATTCTTCTATTTCTACCTTTTCTAGTTTATCTATTTCTACTTGAGTCAATTTAGTGGGTTCAGCAAAATATAAATTATTTACATCTATCTTATTGTCTATTTTATCATCTATTGTACAATCTGTGTCTATGTTTCAATTTTGGAATTCTCCTTCAGCATTCATAAAGTGATAGATTTAAGTATCCTGTGTGAAAATTTGCCAATATTTTAAGTTGTCTGGTATAGAAAACCTGTGTCTTACCTCTGTTGTATATTGGTGATTTGGCTAAAAAGGCAGATTGCAGGTATTAGCAAAATTTTCTAAACTGTGTACTTGTATGTTTTGTTTTATAGGAATTACAGCAAAGTCACATTCAAGCAATTCTTTAATCAGATCTAAAATTGTTTCTCTGTATTGGCTTAATCCAGGATTATATACAGAATATCCTCCTCTAATTTTTTTTACAATTAAGTCAGAGTCTCCCATGATAGAAACTCTTTTTCCTACTAAATTTCTAACAATCTACAGTCCTAAGATTAGAGCTTCATACTCTGCCATGTTGTTTGTACATTTGAATTTTAATCTAAAAGCATGACCTTATAAATGATTTTTTTCCATGTTATGAATCCAAACTCCTTCTCCTGCTCCTAATTTGTTCACTGAGCCATCAAAATCTAGGTGCCACACTGATTCATGAAATATGTTGTCACTGTCTGGTTCTTTCTTTTTTTGTTTTAATTTTGTGTTGTTTTCTATATCATAATCAGAATTACATAAAATGAAAGAGTCCATATCAGTAGGTGTAGAATAAATGGAATAATTTCGAGGTCTTTCTACACTAATGACCATGTACTTCATTAGAGTCTCTCTGTAAAGTTTCTTAGGTTCACCAAATACTGAAATAGTGGCATAAGACATGTCTAATTGTAGAGATCCCTACATTTTTGCTCCCCATGAGTGAGATAACAGCATTCCATACTTAGGAGCGATATTGGCCACTACAATATCCTTGACTATGCTTTTTCCAGGGTATTGGACTAAAGTGACACATAAATATTTGATTAAGCCTAGACATTTCACCTTACTGGAATCAAATGAGAAAAGATCTTTATAAGGTCTATTAATGTCTAAATTTAAAGTTTCCATTATGGCTTTTGGCATTAAATTATGTGGGGCTCCTAAATCTAGCATAGCATTATGTAAAATTTGATCATGAACATTCAAGCTAATGTAGAAAGGAGGAATTCCTCCTTCTTGGTGTTTTCCATTTACCTCAGGACCAAATATTAGTTCTGGTTGGTCATCACTTAAATTAACAGAGTATTCACCTTCATTCATGTTTAAAGTTTCAGTGATCTATGATTTGTATAAGTCATGTTTTACCAATTCTGTCAAAAGAATTGGTATTTTCAATTTCGAAATTTCAGTTTGGATGTTGAAGGATGCTTGTGTTTTTCCTAAATAAATGACTTCTTCTTTACTAACTGCAATTTGAGTATGTTTCTCTTCTTTTTCTACAGTTGGATTTTCATTTTCTGTTTGTGTTTCCATTGTTTTAATGTTTTTTATCTTCTTTTCAGGTACAGCTTGAGCTGCAATGGTAACTTTGGCAATTTTGGAAGTTTCATTAATTGTTTTAGCAGCAATTGTTTTAGGATCAGTAGCAGATGTTTTAGGATTAGAAATTGTTGTTTTAGCAAAATTTGTTGTTTTAGCAACAGCATATTTTTTAGCATCAGCTGATGTTTTAACATCTATATCTGTAATGTCAACAATTTTAGGACTGGGTGCAATTTTAGGACTAGAAATTTTCTAGTTAGGATTTGAATTTTTCTGATTTGACTCTAGAGTTTTATTGGGTTTCCCTAAGGAGGATTTTCATTACTTTGGTTGTAGGAGCTTCTGCTGTTTTCTTTGTCTGAGTTTGGGCAGATTTTTTAGTAGGGGCTTCTACATTTTTCTTACTCCTAAGTTTATATTGCTTGTGAAATTCATTAATGGAAAACTCATAACCTTGCTTATAATCAAAACACTCCCCAGATTCTAACTGTAACTGTTGTAATTCATATAATTCATGTTCTTCTTGTGTAAGAAAAATAGTATTATCATCATTAATGCCCATTAAGTTAATCTGAATGTCTTCATCATCTTCATTTTGGTGAGAACTTTCAACATAGTTCTCTTGGAAAGGTGGTCCTATTGTTTGATCAGGTACTGATTCTCTAGATTTACCAGTGTTGGTGTTTTTTCTAAAGTTGAGATTTCTTATTTGAGGGCCTTGTTGTTGATTATCCCATTGTGGTTTTCTTTCCATAATTTCTAGTCTATCCATCATTTTCTCCATAGATTTTTCTAAACTATCTATTTTGCTATCTGATGTGGATGTTTCCTCTTTTATTGTTACCCTTCTTTCATTCCTCATTCTTGCTCTCTTGGCTAACAAATTGGCTTCTACACTGACTGCTATGTTTTGCATCTGTTCTAGTGTCTCTGGGTTCCTTTCCCTCAGTTGGTATGACATATCCATATCCAAACCATCAAGAAATTTGAGTAAAGCTAGATCTGGTGGGGGTTTAATATTTACTGGAATAGCATTGTAGATATTGTTGAATCTAGTACAATAGTCCTGAACTGACTCATTAGGTTATCTTTTATGTGTTCATATTCAAACAAAATTTGTAAAGGATTCTTATTTTTCTCCCATCTACTGATAAATAATCTATGGAAGGCTTCTAAATCAGCAATACAATTTGCAGGTAAAGCTTTGAACCATTTTTTTACTTCTGCGACTAAAGTTTGGGCAAACAATCTCATTTGGACATCAGATTCATCAATTTCATGCAGTTCAAAATAGTTAGTCATTTTGTTAACATGTTTTTATGCAGTGTATTGACTTTGTCCATCCAATTGAGGGATTTTGCTTCGATAATCTTGGGGCATGTTATGTAATTGCTCTGGTAGGACCAAAGGAGCATATCTGGCAGCCATAGCTAAGATTCTGGCTGGACTAGGAGATAAATGTGTGGTACTTGGTGATGATGTTGAGGTACTTGCAGGTGAGGTTGGTACACTAGAAGATGTACTTGGAAATGTGGTTGAAGTGCTTGAAAATGTAGCAGCAGTGCTAGAAGATGAACTTGCAGTATTTGGGGATGCAAATAAAACTCTAGGTTGTAGAGGAAGCTTAGGAATGAAGGATTATATGGAATGAGGTGTAGTGGAAATAACATATGAGGCGGTACTAAATAAATTTGAATTTACAAACTCTAAATGACTGGTAGAAGGCTTAGGGGCATAGGCAGATAAAGCATTCAATTCAACTGAATGTTCAAAATAAGTTTCATCAATTTCTTTAATCAAAGTTGCAGTTAAAGCATCAATTTTATCATAAACTTCAAGGGTTTTTTCATCTGAATCAAGTGAAACAGTTTCCTTCTTAGTTTCAATAAATGAAATGAAATCAGGATCTATTACAGTATTATATATGTCACTTTCTGATTTAGTTTTAAACAAATATTTCTCAAAAGATAAATTAAATTTAGTGTCTTGTAAACTTGATAATTTATTGGGAAGAGAATTTGCTTTGATCAATGAATTTTTATTACCTAAACTTTCTACTTTTTTGTTTTCCTTTAAAATTCTATGAGGATTATCTAATATTACAATGGGTTCTGGATCTGGATTAGACCTAGTATAGTAGATTCTTCTAGAAGCCAGAATTTTAGTTTTTTATAAAAAATTTACTTAACAACCTTTTAAAAAAATCTTAAGTTGAAAAGATAAGTAAAATTATTTCCTTTAAGATTTATTTAAAACACTGAGGACTGGTTAGTTCCCTAATATGGTCACCAGGATTTTATCACTCCAATAATTCTCAAGGGTTGTTTATATTTTGGTTTAAATAATATTAGAGGTAACACAAACCTACTTTCAAGCCTTAGGATCTAGCCTTCCTAATGCTCAGAGAGGGCTCTCTCTATATGATTTATCTTTGCTGCTTTTAGTTGATTTTAGGCTAGTTATGTAGGATTACTTGGGAATTTTATTTTGGATTTGGTTTGGTGGTGGAATCACTAGTTCAGATGAATAGATGTAAGTCTGAATTCCATTGGGAAATTGGAGTCAAAGTGTCAAGCAGTCAGAGCAGAATCAAGGTTCTAAAGGGAAGTGTTCATAGGGCAAGTTAGCTGAGTTACTTCGGATCCTTAGGCTAATGGTGAAAATGGTTTCAATCAGGATGAGGGAGAAATTAAGGGTTCTCAGATCCAGATAATGAGTGGAAAGATAGAGGTCAATCGAAACTAGGGAGAAATTAAGAATTCCCTAATCTGGATATCAGTAGAAAACATGTAAATGAAATAACAGTTCAAAACAGAGTGCTTTTAAACATATTATGAAATAACATTCCTATTATACATTTAGATTTAGAAAACATTCAATTTTATGTGAAAACATCAGATTTAAAAAAAAAAAAACAATTGAGAATACTTCAATGAAGTGGCCCAACACATGAATCATGTAATATGATCTCTTTATTGCTCAATCTAGTCTGCTGACTTGAAAATGGTACAAAGAAGCCTCAGGTTTCAACTCAGTACAACTATAGAAATGTTTATCAATTCATCCGCCCTCAATACTTCGAAATGGGAAGTATTTCTACAAAAAATCTTACAAAATATCCTAAAACAAACTTAGGAATTTTCCATGGAAAAATAAATATCTCCATGCAAGAAGATAGAGATAGTTATCTAACTAATGCAAGTTATCCCTGCTTTTATTAAATTAGCTATTTGTTGTCTTTAATTTGTTGATGATTTGTCTCTTTGTTGTTTCCTCAACGAAGGTTGCAGTTGAGTGTCTTTCACGTTGGCTGGTTTTAACTTTCAACTCTGTTTTTACTTTAGCCTTTTGAATTTCACCTAATACTCTTTAAACGTTGATACTCTTTGAATGTAACTGCTTTTTTACTGTTGTTCTATTTACCTTTTCCTGACTGATATGTTTCTAATTTTACTGCCCTGTTTTACTGTTTGACCTTCATAGTAAATCAGTCAATTTCTCCCAATTCTATGCATCTGGTAACTTAATTTTCACCATCTTTCTGAATATCTCATCTCCCTCTGTGTATTTTGAAAAATTAGGCTTGTTGATAAATAGGTGTTTTACCTCATGTTGCAGGTAAAAAATAATTTCAAAACACTTGTAGAGAACTTTCACTATTAGAATTCCTTGTGAAGAAGGAAGTTTACCTTGATCTTTGGCAACTTCTCTCATTTTTTATCATAATCCTCGTAATTCATTAACCTATCATTTATAACCAGAGGATTTGGAAGGCATTCCTGCCTTAGAATGTCAAACTTCATCATAAATCTAGTTATGCCAAGCTCCATGTTTTGGCATTTTTCTTCAAGTTGAATCATTAAATTCCTTTTTGAAATTACCTTCCTGACTTCAAAAATAGTATCTGTCCTGTCACTAATTCCAATCTCCTCTAATTCTTGCTTATTCTTGGAATTAAGGAATTTGATTATTTCATTTGCCTCTTCTGGCTTCTTGCCAAGTTCTTCTTTGATCTTTTGGATGGCTTCATGTACTGCTTTGATGAGATATTTTGGTTCATAATTTTCACCATCTTTCTGAATATCTCATCTGCCTCTATATATTTTGAAAAAGTAGGCTTGTTGATAAATAGGTGTTTTACCTCATGTTGCAGGTAAAAAATATTTTCAAAACTCTTGTAGAGAACTTTCACTGTTGGAATTCCTTGTGAAGAAGGAAGGTTACCTTGATCTTTGGCCACTTCTCTTCTTTTTTTAATCATAATCCTCTTAATTCATTAACCTATCATTTATAACCAGAGGATTTGGAAGGAATTTTTGCCTTAGAATGTCAAACTTCATCATAAATCTAGTTATGCCAAGCTCCATGTTTTGGCATTTTTCTTCAATTGAATCATTAAATTCCTTTTTGAAATTACCTTCCTGACTTCAAGAATGGTATCTGTCCTATCACTAATTCCAATCTCCTCTAATTCTTGCTTATTCTTGGAATTAAGGAATTTGATTATTTATTTGTTTCTTATGGCTTCTTGCCAAGTTCTTCTTTGATCTTTTGGATGGCTTCACCTACTGCTTTGATGAGATCTTTTTGTTCATAAATAACCTGGATTGATAACCAAATATCATTGACATATTCAATGATATTGGCCCATAGTTGTTGCTTGGCTTGTGCCATTGGTTCTTTTAGAGTTAAATATTTCTCTAATTTCTTCAATTTCTTTGTTTTGTTCTTCATTCTTGTGCATAATATGAGCAAGTTTATTTTTGTCCTCTATAATTTTCAGTTGTTCTTTAAGTCTGTTGATTTCATTTCTCTAAATAAACATTTCTTGCATTGCTTTAACTAACTTACTTTCTTCATCAGTCGGTTGTGTTGTTGATGTAGATGACTCTATTGCTGAAGTAGTTGTTGAGGTGACAAGAAATGTTGTAGCCATTGGGACTGTAGGGGCCAATGATTATGCTAATGTGGAAGGGACAGCAGTAGTGACTACAGGAATGAAAGTGACAGGAACTTCTTTTGATCTGGCCTTTTTCTCCTGGACTAACTTTTCCATTTCATTTTCCATTTCTTTTATTTGGGCAGTCAATTGAAGAATGAGATTCATCATCTCATCTTTCTGGTTTGCATCCTGTAATACTTCCTTTACTTGAGGATGTTCAGTAGGAGGCAGTTTTAGTTGCTTCTTTAATGCAGCAATGTCTGCATTCTTCTTTTTTATCAGTTCATCTACAACTTTGACATTTGTTGGATCATATCCTACTTCAATAACCAAATCTTCCAGTGATTTGATTATTTTATCTTTAACCTGTGAGGATTCCTTTTCTAATTTGAGTTTATCTTTGATTTTCCCAAGAGTGTTTTGTAGTTTCTGTACACTTATGGCTTTGTTTTTCATGGTTGAATAAAGCATTTCACCATCTTGTTTGTGAAATTCTATCTGGTCAATTGGATGAAGATCTTCTGCTTGAACTTCATATGATGCCTTTTTATAATCAGCTGATGATTTTGGATGCTTGACTTTTGGCTATAGGAAGGTCATTTGCATATTCCTAGTCTTGTAGTCAAAAGCAAAAAGTAATCTGCTTTGGCCACTGGGTGACTGTTTCAAATATTGTGTCTATGTATCAGCCTTTAAGGCCTAATTTTTTATCTTTATCTCTTTGTATTTTTGCATAATATCCATTTCTTTGTGTGTTGGTTTGCTGGATGAAGAGACTTCAATGCTGTGTTGTTTCTGAATCATTTGAGTTTTTGATATTGAAGGCTAGTGTGTTTCTTCAGAAACAGCAGGAGGAGCATTGTCTTTCACCACTGCATCTGTGCCAATTACCTCAATTGTTTCCACTTCCTCATTTACAGGATTTAATTTTTGCTTCTTCCTGTACATCAATTTAAATTTGGTTTTAGTGGTAGTCTCTGCAGTATATGATCCTTCTTCTCTTATTTGTTTTGAGTTTCTATATTCTTGGGTTGGAGTCTGCAAGATTTGACTAGTATCACCTTGCTTATCTGCCTTTGTCAAAGTGTTCTCCAACCATTCAGACTGATTGGAGTACTTCTCTATGTTTGGTTTTTTCTCATGTACATAAGGAGTTAATTTACATTTAACTCTCAATTTTCTTATCACGGCTAAAGGATCATAGTACCACTAAAAACTCTGACTAAATTTAAACTCCTGCAAATACATTTCTGCCTGTGGACCTGCGTCTCTACTATTGCAAATAAAAGGGCCAACCTGATTTTTTATTTTGAATTGTGCCTTATTTTTGGCTGCTAAGAAATTAATTGCATCAAAATTAAGGATCTGCCTGATATTTTCAAGGTAAAATAACCTCATTGGGAGGTATTTGGGCAGCTTATATGGAAGAATATTAGATCCATATACTCTAATCTCTATGTGGTTTTGATACAGGTACCAATCTCTAGTCCTACTGTGCTCTGATAATTGTAGGACCTTTTTAATTTCCTCACTGACTATTGGTTGAATGTTGTTGTTCAGCATGTTGACCATTGGATGGATGAAAGAGTCAATAAAATCTTTGTATGTGAATTTAGTGGAGTCTTTCCTTAGTAAGGAAGTCCAAAATATAATTGACTGTGGATTACCTTCAACATCAAGTTTCTGAAGGTTGATGGCAAATTTCTCAAACAGGAAATACAAAAACATGTGGAATAGGACTGATGAATACTTGAAAATGCCTTCTTCAGGCATTTTAACAAGTTTTTCATGCATAGTATCAGCAAGGTACTGGGCAAAATTGAAAATGGTAGCAGGAGGCTGACCAGGTGTGAAACTAGACATGAAACCCAGGACTAAAGCATCAACATGCTCATCAGTAAAATAACCCAAAATGCAGGACAACATAGCAATGATATGTCTGGTTATCTCAGAAAATATTGCAGATGGGTAAGGAGGATTTGTCTTGGGAGTCTCTACAGATGAAGGAATGAATGTCTAAAATATCTGGAACCTCTTGGAGAAGTCCAGATTCAAGTATAGTTGTGTAAGGGCCTCTATAAACAGAGGAGTTTCATCTATTCTAGGTTGGATCTGCAGCATTTAATTAATTGAGTCAGTTGTGATGGTGAACAGAATTTCTTTTCCAGGGGTTATAATTGCTCTCTGATCAGGGAAATAACAAGATTGACAAAGTATAATTACTTCTGGACACTGGAAAGTCTGTGGGACAACATATTTTGGCAAATTAGACTCCCAAATGAAAACTTCATCAACTTGGTCAATGGATTTGGCATGACTCCAGCAGTGGAGCTCAAGAAGATCAAATTCAGCGACAGGGTCACTAATTTTAAAATCTCTTTCTGCTAAAGGGGTATGCTCTACATATACCACTAGAGGTTGTAGGGGATTGACAGATATAATTCCTTGGGAAGCCATTTTTATTAATTTTTATCTAATGGATTACTCTTTGATTGAAAAAATACATTGTGGCCTCTTTAAAATGTTGTGAAAGATTTTCACAGTGTGCAAAAAGAGGCAATAGGGGATTTTCTATGGTCTTCAGAGGTTTAAACTGGTTCAATTGATCAAATTTACAGTTTCTGTGATCAAGAATGGTCTCAAGACTTGGGAATTTTATGAAAATATGTCCAGGGTTTGCAGAAAAGAGGATTTGGGAAGATACAGGATTTTCTTTTGGTCTGCAAAGGATCCTAATAATTTCAATTACTGATTACTTCCTTTTTGTAATTATTGGCCTAAGCATTGAGGAATACCTGGAGAAAATGAGGATTTTAGTTTGCAGAAGAATTCTGAAGCAGCGGATGTTCTCTGAAGCTCTTCTAGTCTTTATAAGGCTTTGGACTAGTTGTGGAGTGTCTTTAGCAGCAAAAAGTGTGGAATTATGGTTGAATTGGGCTAAATAACAGGTCGACACCAGTGTATTAGCTTGAAAACAGGTCGGCAATGCTTCTTCTGCATGAATGATAACAGAAAAAATGGTAAAAAGGCTTGGAAATGGCGGCTATATGGGTTTTTAATAAACAGTGATTAACATTGAATGTGGGTCATTTCAAATGACAAGATGGTTTGATAACGGGCGGAAATACTGTCGGGTAGGTGGTAAATTTTTGAGGATGCGATCAAATGAAATAGCGCCATGTAACCAGGAGCGAGGCTCCAAAAACCACGCATTTCGCAAGGTCTCGTAGTGGTTAAAGAAATGGCTATCGGGCATGTGACAAGGCTTATCGGTCATCGAATCTGATGGGTATAGATGTGATGGTTGGCAAATAGCAGGGATTGTCAGGGATTTCAATAAGTGTGGGGCCCGTGTTAATTTATGCGGGATATGTAATATATACATTGGTCGGGGTTTAATATATTACCAATGGGATTAGGAAAAGCGGGACCTTTGTATAGGCGGGGTAATATAATAACATTGTATGTTTAATTAACATAAGGGTTGGGACTTTATAATAAGGAATTAATATATACGGGGTATTTAATATATGGGAATTAATAAATAAAGTTAGTTAATAATATACAATGAAATGTTAATAAGTGCAGGATTTTAAAATACACTAAAGATAGTGTTAAAACTTAATATCGGGGTGGGTTTTTCATAGTGGGGCCCAATATTAATATTTTAAACTTGAAAACTTAGGATAAGTGTATTTTAGGGGTTATTATGAATGAAATGGAAATTAATCAAGGGATTTTACTTTTCGAAAGGAAAATATGCATTTTAACTTAGGAAAAGGGATTTTTTGTAGGGGAAAAATAGTGAAGTAAGGGGAAAGAATAAAAATGAAGGGGAAGGGGTATTTTTACAAGGGAAATGATTTTGAAGGGAAGTTAGTAGATATGAAATGACCAATTTCTGTTATTCATGCCTTGTGAAAACTGATTTTACCTACCCATCATCTACCCTAACATTTTTTCTTCATTTCTTTGGGTGCATTTGAGCTTGCAGACCCTTATTCATTTTTCTTTTAACAGCAAACTATCTAATTCTAACCTTATTACTTCCAAGGGCTCAGATTAAACTGTTGAGCTCATTATTATTCTCTACCTAACTACTGATCTACCAAGATTAAACTGTTTGGCTAAATCTTTATTCTCTATCTATCAGTATGAAATTTAAAGCATGTCAAGATTAAGCAATTTGACCTTCATGGATTGTGGCATTTTTGACAAGTTGCACACAATCTTATTTTGCAATAAAAAGTAAAAAGTAGTGGCATTTGAATTTGCATCACTTTCATGATCTATTTTTATCTCTCTTTTTTTGTTGGGGTTCATTTTTTATATTCTTTTTTATCTTTTTTCTTTCAACCCTTTGATTTTTCTTTTAGGACTTTTACCCTCTTTACATTTTTTATTTTTGGTATGGGAAAACAATTTTGCAGAAAGCAAAGTATGTACATATTACAAGACTAATCAAAGTCAATTCAAAATTATGAGTCCTATTATTAAAGGACCCTAATATCCTCATCGCTTGAGTCGTTTTGGATTATTCTGTATAAAATTCTCATCCTCCCATGTGGAATCTTCAAAGAGGGTATGTTCTTTCACTTGATGAGATACTCTGAAATTGATCAATTTCGTAGCTATTGATTTCTTGTTTCTGTGACTGCTTTTGGTTCCAATATGATTTTTCCTTCCTCGTAATGTTCTGGCAATATTGTTTGAACTGGGCTATAACCTTATTAAACATGAAACATGGAAAACTGGGTGAAATTCCAAAAGAATCTTTCGTTTAGTTGGGAATTCTTACAAATATATAAGCGATCTTTGTACCATAATGAATCATTTTTCAAGCTAAATGTATTAGATGTACTAGGATATTGCTTTAAATTTTGAATGAGTGTCCACACTTCATTGTAATTCTTCCACTCCTCCAACATTACCTTCTCATAAATAGCTTTCTATAAATACTTTCATTTTATTGGACAACTTTCAAAAGCAATGGGTCTTCCTTCTTGCATTAAAATAGCACCAATTCCATTTCCTCAGTCATCACATTCCATAATAAAGGTTTTGTGAAGTTTGGCGTAGCTAAGACCAGTGCTTGGCACATTCCCTCTTTAAGATGTTTAAAGGCCTTAGTTGCTTCTGGAGTCCAAGACAACGCATATTTCTTTAATAATGTTGTTACATGTTATGTTAATCTCCCATAATTCTTAAAAAACTTGCGATAATAGCATGTTCATCCAAGAAATCTTCACATATGCTTTAGGATTGTGGGTATTTTCCATTCCTTAATGGCTTTAATTTTTTTAGGGTCTACCTTAACACCCTCATGAGATACAATATGACCTAGATATTCCACATCCTGTACTCCAAAGAAACATTTGGAGGTTTTTGCATATAATTATTTCTCCTCCAATAGTTTGAGCACCCTTTCAACATGTTGAACATGATCCTTCCAAAACTTGTTGTAGATTAGTATATCATCAAAAAATACTATCATAAATTTTCTAAGTAAGGGTTTGAAAATGGAATTAATCAACCCTTGAAATGTATAAGGTGCATTGGTAAGGCCAAAATGGATGACCAAAAATTCATAATGACCCTCATGAATTCCAAATATTGTTTTCGGAATGTCTTTAGTCTTCATTCTAATTTGATGATAACCTAAATGGAGATCCAACTTGGTGAAGTAAATTTCTCCACGTAATTGATCCAATAATTCATCAATGACAGGAATGGGAAATTTATCTTTAATAGTGAGCTTTTTTAGCTCCCTATAATCTAGACACATGCGCCATGATACATCCTTCTTGTGCACCAATACTACTAGAGCAGAGAAAGAACTTTGACTAGGTTGAATTATACCAACCTCTAGCATTTATGCAATCATACGTTCTATTTTTCTCTTTTGGACATAGGGATATTTGTAAGGCCTGATGTTTGGAGGAACACTTCTTGGAATCAAATAAATAGCATGATCATAATCAAGAATAGGTGGGAGGCCTTTCAGAGTCTCAAACACCTTGGAATGATTGTCCAAGACTTTTTGGAGATCTAGATAAATAGAGGATTGCGATGTTTGAACCTATAGTGAACATAATTTTGCAATTACGCCTCATTTTTCTTTATTCACAAGATTTGTAATGACATTAGAGCTGATTATATTTCCTGTTTTCTCTGTGATACCCCGTAATTCAACTTCCTTTCCTTCCCAAAAAAAATTCAAGAAAAGTTCTTGAAAATTAAAAGCTATAGTCCCCAAATATTGTAACCATTAGACTCCGAGTACAACATCAGCACCACCCACTGGAATATAAAGCATTGGATTATTCCCCCATCGTTAGCTTGATATTATGGAACTTTCTAGAGCAATTTATATTTCCTCCATTTTCAACCATCATTTGACATTCTGGTGTTGGATATAGGAATCAATTAAATTACTTGGCTATCTTAAAATGAATAAAAGTATGTGTACGACCCAAATCAATCAGCACTATTACCTTTTTTTCTTGATATATCCTTCTATATTGAGAGTTTGAGGAATGGTATTTCCTGCCAATGCATTACAATATATGGTTGGATTCATTTCTTCATTCTTTCGGGTTGGTTACTGGTGTATATCCTCATATTTTTATGTTTATTGTTCCTTTTCTTCCTCCTCTTCACAATCTATGTAAAATAATTTCTTCTCAGCGCACTTATGACCTTTAGTGTATTTTCTATGACAACTATAACAAAGCCCTTTTGCTCTTTTTTCCTCCAATTTTTGTGGTGTCAACCTTATAGGTTATGGAATTCTAGGAGCAGCAACATTTCCATATTTATAGTTATGATTGGTAGAGTTCCTTGTTTCCATAATTTTGCTTTCAACTTTTCTTACCACCTTGAATGCATTACCTAATGAATCGGGTTCCCATAGGTGAAACTCATGTTGGATGTTATCCCTTAAATTCCCTATGAAGACATCGATCCTATGCTCCTATGGAATATCTGCTACTGTATTATTCAATTTTTGGAAGTCCTCAATGTGCTCTGCCATTAAACCCTTTTGTTTGAGATTTATCAATTGGCTAAATAAGGTGTTGCTCTTTGTATCCTCATAATGTGTTATCATTTCCTCCATAAAAAATTACCAAGTGACAAGTTTTTTACGAGAACAAATCCATTGATACCATACAAACTTATTTGGTTTTAAATACAAAGTTGCAACGCGTAAATTTTGTGTGTTTTGAACATTATGGAGATCAAAATATTGCTCCATCTATAACATCCATGTTACCATATCCTTGTCATCAAACATCCTCATATCGATATGGTGGGTCTTAAATCTAACATTAGAGTCTATGAAATCATGATTAACATTTCTTTTGCTCTCATCGTGAGTTTCAGCTACTACCTTTTCGCCATTAGGAATCATTTCTTGTAGCAAATTTGTCAAACCTTCCTTCAAACCTTCCATGTCTGATTTTAGACCATTATTCATGTCTTCCATGTTGCCTTTCATTTTTTCTTAAATACCATCGATATTAGCTTCCTTGCCATCCATATTAGCTTCCACGTCATTCTTCAAACCATCCATCTTAGCTTCCACACCTTTCTTCAAACCATCCATCTTATCTTCCCTTTCAGTTTTGGTTACTTTTTGCGATGATCGAAATTTTTTGCACTTGGTCTAGTAATTTTGATATATCATGTTTCACTTCTTCCTCTTCATGCGTCATAGTAGAGCTTTATGAGGGCTTAATGGGTGTGGAATTATTTTTCTTTCTTTTCAGGAGATCCATATTATACCTTATGTATCTCTGTGATTTCAAATCCCCAAGATTTGAAAATTGATACTGTAGTAGCCCTCTGAGTCTTCTTTCCAATTCCACAGGTTATACCTAATTTTTATTCTTCAAGACAAAGTTATGCCCGATCTCCCACAATGACCTAATTATGGACTATTTTAGTAGAGAGAAATTATACGATGTGCCACGTGTCACTGTTTTGACCTTCGGCTCTAAAATCGATATAAAAGAAACTAAATTTTGTTGAATTTTGGCCACTTTTTACATAATTCAAATTTGATGCCTAAAATGAAATTTATGACAATTTTCCCTCAATCACATGTTTGAGATGAAATTTTGGAGCCTGAAAAAACTCTAACTTCCACAGATCATATCTCTAAAAATATAGCGACCCAAGGTCTGAAATTGTTACAAGAATTTCATCAACAGTTTGGTTCCACATGGTAACAATTTCAGCTTTTTAAGCCTTGTAAAAAAAAAATTATAGCAAAAATTCCAAGATGACATGTTTGAATAAGTGAAACCCTAGAATCCCAAGCTCTGATACCAAACGTTATGCAACCAGCTCATAAAATAGAAGAAAATATAGATCAACGATTTAGAAATCAGCTTATTCAAGGGGGAAAACTCCTTTACATTACATAAATTAATAATTCTTGGATGATTCAAATGACAAAAACCTACTTTATATATATAGGATTCTAAGGGGTCTCAATATAATCATGGCCTACATAACAATAACAATGTAAGGGCAGAACAAGAACAATAGTGGGCTTCTATGGGGCACAATAATAGCACTATGGGGACTACATGGGCACAATAATAACAATAAGGGGGATACATTAACAATAAAAATAAGGAGCTACACTAGTATTATAGGGACCTAACAGGTGTAATAGAGTCCTACAAGTTGTAGCATGTGAATTAGGGGTTTGATGCTTCCCTCAGTTGTAGCTCAAATATTGATGTAATTAATTTTTCTTTTGAAAATAGAAGAACACAATTACTAAGAAGCGTTTGATGTTTTTTACCTAAAGGGGTTTTTCCACCTAAAATATATATATCTTTGTTGGTATATCTTCTGCATTGTTGGTATATCTTGTTGCATTTTTGTAACACTTTGAAAAGGATTAAAAAGTGTCAATTTCTAGGAAATATTGATTCACCCCCCTCTCATTATTTCCAACAATTGCTATAAAATCTTGGTTCCTTCAGTAACAGCTTAATCGCTGGAAGGAAAATATCATATTACAAAGATGGAAAACTCGAAGAAGAAATTCGCCAAGACTTCAAAGGAAGTTCCAAGTACTGTAACATCTGAGGAAAATAAATATTGTGAACCAACTCTCAAATTTGACAAAGCTAATTATTGGATATGGCAATATAGAATGGTGGTCCATCTGGAAGCTCGTGATGTATGGAAATATGTTGTCTAGAAATACATATACCGATGAAGCTAAAATAAACAATATGAAAGCCATGAATGTCATTTTTAATGTTCTGCTAAATATCATAAAAGAAAAAGTTTTTCATTTCTCAACGGCCAAAGTTCTTTGTGAAAGGATTCATAATCTCTAATCAAAGAATCATTAGAGTCAAGATGTATATATTGATAATCAAGTGGATCCTAATATTAAGGAATCAAACAAGGATTCTCCTAAGGAATAAGTTGAAGAAATGAGTGAAATCAAATTTCAAAATGAAGTTGTCAAAGTTATAAAGGAACTCAGGAGTGAAAGGGAAAGGGCTAAATTTCTGAAAGAATAACTGAAGATAGTAAAAGGACATGTCAAAAGACTTAATAAGAAGAATGAATAATATGGAGAAATTATTAGTAATCTTAGAATCCAATAAGAAGAATCTAGAAAAGTAGAAGAGTCGCATAATCGTACACTGAAAGATGAATTTTCTCTATTAAAACTCCAAGTGTAGGAAACAGATAGAAAGGAGAACGATTTGGCAAGAAAATTAAAGGAATCTGATCAAAAGTTCATATCTACAGTTGACCAGAAGAAAAAGGAAGTAGATACATCTTCAACATAACTAAGTAGTCTCAAGGAAGAAAATGAAAAGCATAAGGAACAAATACATGTACTCAACAGAGAAGTAGAGAATACGACTCTTCTAAAGCTACAGGTTGAAGAGGTAGAAAAAAGAAGGGAGATCTTGAAAAGATGGTTTTAAGGAGACCTTTCTTAAAAGCAAGAATAACTTGACACATCTCTCAAGAAAATCAACAAGTTGAAGGAGTGGAGAAAAGAAAACTTGCAAGTTATTGAAAAGAGAGACCAAGAATTGGCTCAGTTGAAGATGAAGGCAAAAAAAACAATTAAGGCTCCAATTGATAAAGGTACAAGCTCCACATATTTGCATAGTGATATTAAGAAGAATACTGAGTTGAAGAAGATCATTATAACTCTGAAGAATGATGCCAAAGCAGTTAACGATAAAGCACAAAATACTACACCACCTCCAAAGAAGAATAACTCATCTAGGTACGCTCATTCATTTAATGGTTTTTTCTTTCATGTGCTAACTTTGGAAATATGGCTAGGGATCATAAATTTTTTGACAGGAACAATTATCAAGGACCACCACCTCTGAATGAATTGTCCTATTTCTCATATTCATTTAATGGTTGTTGATTTTTATGTACTAACTATGGACATATGGTTATCGATTGTGAATAATTTGGCAGGTACCATAATCATCTACAAAACTCTAGAAGCAATTTTGCAGGATCAAGAGACAGGTTCCATGATGGTTTTTTCAGCAGTCAGTATGTGCCAGACGGGCTAAACATTGAGTGTTTCAAATGCCATAACTATGTCCATATAGCTTGCAATTGCATATATCAAATGAAATCACACACGAACAACATCGAATGCTTCAAGTATCATATATGGCTCGATATTGCAGGAACAAGAAGGTCTAGAAAAGGAAATAGGTATAGGAAGATCAAGCAGATAAGAAGGTTTCAACAGTTATGTTTTCAGGATTCATAAAAGCAAAATTTCATGAGGAATTTATAGATGCATCAGATGATGACACAATTCAATATGGTTCGTTTCGAATCCTTGAATTATGAAGAGGGGGATTCTATGTAGCAGTGTGTGGTACAGGTCTACCATCGACAAACAAACAGCATGGACAGAATGACAGCTTAAGGACAAATGTGTCAAACTCATAACAAGTTCCGAGAGATAAGTAAAATTAAAGGATTGCAGTTCCACAAATATCGTATGGGACAAAGGAATGCTTCTCGTCAAGGGGAGCATAAGAAGATGACAGGTCCACAGGAAGCTGCCAGATTTTCAGGGGGAGTCACGGTTTTCCATTGATGTCAAAGGGGGAGAAAAATCATGAGAATAATATTGAAATTATGAGAAGGAGATGGAAGCATGAAGTCAACGGGAATTTTACTCACAAAATGGGTTCGTTTGTTTCCATCAATTACAAAGGGGGAGATCGTTGGATTGTGTTTTCACTAATGTCAACCCATGGAGTTGACAGGATTTGAATTTGACTAAAAACACCAGTCAATGATATAAAATGGTTAATGAACACTTCTTAATAATTGTCCACATTACATCAACTTGAAGGCTACAGTGTTGGATGGTTAAAAACCCAGGTCCTAGGGTTTGGGATCCTTGGACTAAGGGTGTACCCTGACTTTGTCAAGGGTTTTTTAAGTGGAAAAACATTGAATGTGGGTTGGATATCCACATCATTTGAATTTCCTTGAAAATATATTTCTGGTGGTATGTGGAATGTCAGTCCTCCTGGATTTAAAGATATTCCCATTTGAAGTTAGGGACCCCTGTTGGTCGGATAGAACCCCATAGGAGTGTCACTTGGATTATTTTTATTGGTTGTGGGCATCCAAAATTAGGCATAAGGTTTAATTTTCATAACTTCATGTGGAATAGTCACTTTAATAAAAGTAATTTCAAGTGCCACACACCCATGAGACACATATAGGGACAATTATCTCACTAATAAGGTAAGTGGGTGTCACTTAGGGTTTAAGGTAACTAAGTAAGGGAACTATTGACAAATTAGCATTATTAAAAAGAAATATTTTTAATCTCATTAAAATCTCTCCAACATTTGCTTGATGAGGCCTTGTCCAAACACTATAAGAATTTCCCTAATGCCTTTAACTTGTATTTCTTCTCTTTAAAGGTTTCCTTAGAACTTAAGCTAACATACTAATTAGTTAAGGAATAATTTATAAAAGTATTATTAAACCCTTATCTACTCTAATGTCTAGTTTCATGGAGCCCCTCTAGGCTTATAAAAGGAAACTTAACCTCGCCTCTATAACACATAACATTTAAACACAATTATCTTGTGTCCTTAGCTCTGAATGTCGGCCTACTAGAAGAATTTTGAGGCAAATAACAAGTGAAGAAGGGTTTGGACTCCCGAGGCAGGATTATTAAAGAAAAATCCGTTGTTTTAGGCTTTATATATCACCCAAGGAAGAGTGTAATTTATGAGGAAATTTCTTCTCCATATACTTCATAATTTTTGTGAACAAGCCTATTAAATTCGGCCCTCCCTTAAGGTTTCTGCAGGCCTATTCTCTTGGAAGCTAAGGTGTGCTTTAGGAAAATATTTTAGGTATGTTCATTAGGTGTCATTTCTATTCTTCCTCGTCCCTCCTTCTATTTATGTGGTCTTCTTTTTGCATGTTTTTGGTTGGGCACTCTTGCACAGCACTACGTCGCCCTGCTAAGGCATCTATTTCAGACTTGTTAAGGCTTGAAATTTTTCTTTTTGGCTATTCTCGGACCTCGTGCCTCTTAGGAAATTCACTATCCATGGGAAGTGAATATTTATTTTAATAATTTATTTTTGTTTGGGATTTGAGTAGAGTTGTGTTTTAGTTTTTTTTAGGGTCTAGTTAAGGTTTTTTTAGGGTTTTTTACAGCATGGGCTTTAGGACCGCATTAATAAATAAAGGTTTTTCATGCAGTGAGCGGGAAATTCAAAAGAGTTTTATATACTATGATTTAGGATTGTGCATTGGCTTTTGAAACAGTGACATGACATTATAACTATGATATGACCTTAAACAGACAAATGACCATAATGCTAAAATCAATACTTAAATATTTAAGTAATTGGTGGTACAAGGAGTCGAAATATTCCACACAGTAAGAATAATTGAGATACCCTTGTCGTTTATCTAGTTATCAATATATGACATTGATTTTCACCTTAACATAGTGTTAGTAATCTCTTTGTATATTAGTAAGTAAATTCAGGATAAAATGCACTATGCAAATGATTTATTCAGCACCTTGTTGACAAACCTCTCATTGCAATTCTAAACCAAAATATGGTAACAAATAATCATTATTCCATAACACTTACCTCATGTGACCCTGCAACAATGCAAAAAAACAAAAAAAAATACATACAACTATGAACGTAATGTATTCAAGTATTTGAAGGTAGTCAACTTATTATTGTATATGATAGCGTTCACCGGAATTTGAACACTACAGTGGCTTTATTAACATTGATTATTGACGGAGAATTATATGAAATACAACCTTGACATTCATCCTTGATTCAATGTATGATTATGCAATTTATTTGTTGTAATATTGTGTACCTACAGTGACCTTAGAGAAGGATTCTCAACAGTGAATTTAATTAACATCTAGACAATATACCTAATTTGACTTGACTTGAGTATAGTCCTTGATGTAACTAAATCTATTGACTGGAGCAACTGTAACCCTAACTTATAGTACCTAAGCATTTGATGGGTGATTTGATAAAAGACTTGACATTTGAACATAAGAGTTAGCAGTGAATTTCGCGTATTGATATTGTGTACCTAGTAACCTCAGTAAATGAGAAAGGGATTCATTAGCAGTAAATTAAATTGACTTTATTTACTATTATGACACCCTAACTTGACACCTAGATATAACATTGACAGTGAGTTGATACTTTTTCTTTAACTTGACATGACTTAGAAATTGAAACTTAACATAGATTGTGATGACCTTAGATATTTGTTCTAGGTGCCTTGAAGTGATGACTTGGAGTGTGTACAACGACACAATTGTAACCTTGCATAGCAGTAGATATTTGAGGGCAATATCATCTTGGTGTATAGCATTTTGACGTGAAGATGGATAGCATGGCTTGATCATCTTAGCAGCAGTAAAATACATATGTTAGTCGATCTGTGTGTGCAGAGCTTGAGAGAATTAGTAGTAGGTCATAGGGATGACCTAAGTCATCTTGGAGTATGCCATTATCAAACATTCAGGTTCAGCATTTGCAACGGTACAGGGTGATTGGTTCAGTGACATCAGGTAGCCAGTTTGTGAGATTATGAATGTTTATTTATGCATGTGTAATGCAGTGGTTCAATTATGATGTGTAGTGTCCTATGTAAGAAGTCATTGAATAGTGATGTTCAGTTGAGAAATGACAGTGATCTGGAGTTATGTAGAGATTGATTTAGGCAGTATTATTGCATTGATCAGTTTGGCCAGTATTGTGTAGTAATCACTTGAGAAGGTTCTACAGTGGTCAGTGGCTACCAATACACAACATCTTATTTACGACATTATTATATTGATTCAAAGCACAAGGGGTTCCAGTCTCAAAATTGTGAAATGCGGTCCACCATCTCTTCAAGGTGGCAAGGTGGTGCAAGGCAGGTGATTGGAGACACCTTCAGGTTATGTCCTGAGAACTCTTCATGGTGGCAGGGTGGTGTTAGGGAAGGACATGGCCTACACTGGGAATTGTGGTGTCCTTTTAGTTATCGTTGATAAACTATAGGGAAATGAGGCATCCTTATAATAGCATCTAGAAAATAGAGTGTTTGGGAACTCGTCAGGTTGTGGTCTGAATCACAAGGTGTTGGGGCATCCTTATGGTTACAATAGGTATTAGGGTGTAGTAGCATCCTACAGGTTGTAGCCTATCAATTACGGGGTTGACGCCTCCCTCAGTTTCAGCTGAAATATTGATGTAATTAATTTTTATTTTTAAAATAGAATAATACAATTACTAAGAAGCGTTCGGTGGTTTTTTACCTGGAGGGGGTTCCCACCTAAAAATATTTGTGTTTGTTGTTTTATCTTCTGCATTGTTGTATTTTTTTGTCTAATGTTGTTATATGTTTATGATTTTCTGAAGAGAACAATAATAATAATAACTTAAGATTAACTAACTTTCTGAAAAGTATTAAAAAATGATTATTTCTGAGAAATATTGATTCACCCCCCTCTTGGTATTTCCAACAAGTATCTCCAGTGAAATTTAGAGCACTACCCGCCTTGTAGGATGTTGTCATTTTTGTAGTTTATCCAATTGCAAGTGACACAATATACATTACTCATAGATTTGTATCGTGCATTGAATTTCTTTCATAGGTCCATGGGGCCACCGAGCTTCTTAGAGTCTAGATTGATGTTGTTGTAAATGTTGGAAATTCTAAGGGACCTTATTTCAATGACAAGGGCTAACGTGTGGGAATTGTATTTCAATCACTTAAACATAAAGATGCAGAAAATATTGGATATGTTATACCAACCCCTATTATTACACACATTATCATGTATTATGAGCACTCAGGAGACTACACAAGATTTCCCATACTTGGAATAGAATGGTATAAAATGGAACCCTAATTTGTGTATTTTGAATGGGAATGGTGTATAACTAGAAATATGTTCGTGTAATAAAGGTAGAACCAACATCTCCAACAATGTAATTCTTGAGATCATCAAATATTATCCTTAGCTTTGATGGAACTAATATTTCTAATAATGGAACTATCCCTTTCAGGTGTGGTCAGCACATAGGTTTTAGCTACCTTGTTTCAATGAAGTACATAGGAGAGCATGTTAGGGTCAAGATTCTAAGTGATTCTAAGTATCATAAATTGGATATTGAGATTTATACTCACAAATGCATAGTCCCTCCACGTATAAAGGGAAAGCCTCCATCTTATTACATCATAGCTAGCTTTATTTTTTTATCTCTATCCATTCCATACCTTCATTCTAAATATGGAAAGGATTATGACTATGATTCTCCAATAAAATTGTTTAACAAGCTATCGCATTCTATGGAACTAACAAAAGATGAACAATTGGTGGTGATTTCTTAAATCCTAGTTGGGAGTCAAAATGCAAATATGTGGATAGCTTTTGAGACTTTAGAGAAGTGGGTTACTAGAGCATATGTAGGGCATAGTGCAGTATGTTTAAAGGATGGTTGGTTTTATAGTGATATAAATTCAGCAATACGTGTTGAATTTATTATTGGAATATATAAAGAGGTAGGCCTATATGTGTTGAGAAATCTATGGCAACTAGATTAGGTGATTTCTCTTACTTTGATAACTTCTTTCGAATGTATTTTTGCTATAATTGATTAAATTATTCTTTAATTTATTATTAGTGTTCTCTATCATCAAACAACTACCAAATCATAAATAATGGTGAGATAATAGGACATAAGATGTAGGTGATCAGCGAGGGCCAAAACCCCCCAAACTAAGAGGAAAACCAATTAGAATTATTCTCTTCTTATAGAACTTCAATTGACAAATTCCAAGACCTATGACCCTTTACCAAGGTGGCCTCCAAGACCAAGTCAATGTTTTCCTTCTTGAACAACTTCCAATAGCTTCTCCAACAACTTCGACCTGAGAAATAATTTATGCAACTTTGTCCTCGATGCAGCGTCAACAACTTAGACCTTGCAGCTTCAGAGCTTCGATGCAACTTCATAGCTTCAATGCAACTTCATAACTCCGATGCAACTTCATAATTTCGTCTTGCCCAATAATTGTGGAAACCCTAACAAAAGAAAGAGAGGGAGAAGCCCAAAAACTTCGAACTCATTCTTCTTCTACTTCTTCATCATTTTCCAAATTCTATCTTGAGGAGATTTAACTTTCTTGAGTGAGTTTCCAAATGGGATCAAGTTCCTTATTATTTATAGGCTTGTGAGGGGCACGAATTGATCTTTGTAGGCTGACTTGTCCCTTCATGTAGTTCGACTTCTTCTTTGTGCCATGACGAGGTATCGAAGGGTCTTTCGGCTCAAATAAATTTTATTTACAATATGCAGCATGCCCAAATGGATATTCAATACATCATAATGACTCAATTTCCCTTATGACAAACCTAGAAGTACTCAATGGGTGCTTGACATAAAAATCAATTTTCGTTGAGCATGAAACCCATTCCTCAAGAATAACAATAATAAATATATTTTTCTCTTTTCATTAAAGACATAAAATCATAATTACATATTTCATTATGAATAGCAAACCTAGTTACATAATTAAACACTCCCTATTAACTAGGGAGGTATTCATAATCTATACAAGGTACTTGGATATTCTCAATCTGAAGAATTCTCATAAGAAGAGTCAGATTGGTAACCCATTTGTTTAGCATCACATCATCCAGCATTGTCACATAGCAATTCCTTGACTAATAGTTATATCTCTCCATAAGATTAGAGCAAAACGCTTGCAAGACCAATGATTTATATAAACCTTCATCATTGTCTCTCCAAGAGCATACCCCACCCAGGTGTTCACAGGATATGTCCTTCTAGGACTATTCTTATATTGGATTCCCAATCCTAAAATAATATCAGTCCATCGTGTCTCCTCTTATCTTGGATTCCATAACACATCCTTAAAGAGTAACAAATGTCATATGCTTACCCAATACTCCATTATTTCTCCCCAAGTGAAGACAATAATGATGTATTTATCTCTCCTCATGGCCTTCACTAAGACTTACAGTTGTTAGTCCTATTCTAGTGCATGATACATGAAGTAGAGAACCATATTTTTCATTCCCTCTTAATTAGGGATGACCAACCCATTCCTATAAAAGGAATGTACCCAAGCTCCATCTTAACGAGGGACTTGTCCAAGATCCCTCTTAACTAGGGACTTGTTTTTAGTAGCGGACATGTTCTTAGATGGAGATCATGGTATCTTCAGCTACTTGAAGAGGTCCTACTTTAAATGTCATGAATTTCGATGGACCTTGCTACATGAAAAATGAGAAATACATGAAAAACGTGATAGCAATCACGTTTTTTCATGTATTTTACATTTTTCGTGTAGTAGGGTCCATCGAAAGTATGCAACGTGGGTAATCCTTGGATGAGGAATTAAATTTTGCATCCAATGAGTACTCCTGCTTGAAATTTGAGTAAAAAAATTGGGAGATAATTTGAAAATACGAGTTGAAAAATCAGTTTTATTATTTTATTATTTTTTAATCTTTTTACCCTTTTACTTAAAAATTGGTGAATCATCCCCCATGGTTGACATGATCATCTTGAATCCTATTGGTTCTTATAAAGTTTATTTTGGTTGTACATTTTTCTTAGGAGGCCCATTTCAGACCTCAAAATTCCCCTAATGAGGAGTATGATTCCATTATCAGAAATAGTGCATGGAAAGTTGTCCCAATACCAATGGGAAGCTAGTTGTAGGATCCAAGTGGATCTACAAGGTGCAGCAGGCAAAAGATGGTAGTGTGGAGAAGTACAAGGCTAGATTTGTGGCTAGATGGTTCTCTCAAGTGGAGGGGATTGACTATGATGATACTTTTTCACCAATCGCAAGGTACTAATCTATCATATCCATCATTGCACTCTTAGCACAGATGGGATGGTAGATACACCAGATGGATGTAAATACAACCTTGCTCAATGGGTTGGTTGAGGAAGAGGTGTACATTGAGCATCCGGGAGGTTTTGAGACCTTATACAGGGAGTCGCATGTGTGCAAACTCAAGAGAGAATTGTATGGGTTGAAGCAATTACCTCGTGCTTGGCACACCGGGATCAATAGTTATTTCACCAGGTTGGGATTCACCAATAGTGAATCAGATGTGAGCCTGTATCTTTTGATTATTGCAAGACAATTTGAGATGAAGGACATGGGGCTCTTGCACTATTTCCTGGTATTCTATATATGGAAAAGAGATGGGGATTTATTTGTATCTCAGGGCAAGTATGACAATGACATCCTCAGGAAATTCCACATGGATGGCAGCAAACCCATGGAGATTCCTCATGCAAGAAACTGGAGGAAGGAGAATGATACTTCAGGAGAAGTATTGGATGCTATTTTTTAAAGGAAGCTTGTGGGTTCACTCATGTATATGGTGAACACAAGAACAAACATATTCTACGTAGTTAACCAGCTTATTCAAGCTATGGTTAATCCTACCAATCTCTTTTGGAAGGCAGGAAAGCATGTGTTGGGATACCTTAGAGGCACTACAGAGTATGGATTATGGTACAAAAGGACAGAGGGAGTGAAGCTTCAAGGCTTCACCGATGTAGATTGGGAAGGGACTCCATTCGACAGGAAGAGCACATCAGGGGGCATCTTCATCATAGGATCAGCAGTAGTTTCCTGGTACATCACGAAATAGAGATCAATTGCACTCAGTTCAGGAGAGGCAGAGTACATGGTGGTCATTCAGACAACATGTGAGGCCATTTGGATGAGGATGATACTTGTTGGTTTGTTTGGTCGATAAATGGATCTAATAGTGATACATTGTGATAACCATACTTGCATCATCTAGTTTTTCATGATAGGTACAAGCATATTGATATATGGTATCACCACCTCAGAGATTGTGTGCAGAGGAGAATTATGTCATTAGAGTAAATTCCCACAGAGGATCAGGATGCAGACATCTTGAAGAAGGAATTTTCAAGAGGAAAATTCGAGTTCCATAGAGGGAAACAAGAAATGGCATCCTAAGAGGACTTCAGATTTAATTTTCCCTTAATTAAATTTGAAGTAAAAATTGTAATTCCATCACATGACAACTTGTATTAGTTAACTTAGTCAGGAAGACTTAGTTAGCTTAGTAACTTACAGTTGGGGGTGTAATAGGAGTCATGTAGAGTTCTCCCATGATTTTAGGGGGTCTAGTTACAGTTATTTGTGAGTTGTAATTAGATAATTCAAGTAATTGAGTAAAAATCGGTTTAACTATTTCTAACTGAGATATGAGCTAGTGATAGGTCCAATGAATTAAATCTAATTTAATTCACAAGTATTGGTCAATTAGTTAACTGATAATTCACTATAAATAGGTAGTGCATGTCAGTTCTAAGGAAGGACCAGTTGAGATTTGGGTTAAAGGGAAGATAACTATCAGTTGTATAATTAGAATATTTTATAGGTCATGCAAGAGGTCATCAGGTTTCCTCGAAAGGATTGCGCAATCAATTCTTGGGAATTTCCTAATGAATAGGGCCAGAATTCCTCCAAGAATGCGTAAGCAAGGCTGGTCAGATAGGGGTTGAGAATTGGTTAAGTATTGGACTAATTTTCCTAGATCAAAGTGAGACACTTAGTAGAGTGCGGAGGTTTCTCAGGAGGAGAGATAGCATTGTATTGTTTCATGATCTTGACTTTATGCAATATACAGATAGTGGGGTTTTGAGCAGTTTCTTCCCCCATATACATATTGTGTTGTGTGATTGATAAGTTCTTTCTCTTTCATGTTTGTGATTATGCGATTGTATTTGGTTTCTGCAAATTTGTAGAAGTGATTCAGTATTTTGTTTTAGTACCTTAAAAGATCATATTGAAACCATTAGATAAATTTCTACAATGACTTTGAGTATTAGAGGATACTTGCAGGAGGGTTTGACTTGGAATATTTGTGTTTGTTTTGGTCTTGGTCTTAGGTCTTGGATATCTCATTTTGATTTGATTCTATAAGAGAAGGATTGTTAGGTTTCCCCCTTGTGGGGTTTTTCCCTATCCTGGAGCCTAATTTTTTCTTTTCTTAGTCTCTTTGTGATCTTTATGCTTTGAATATTTGTATAATTTCTTGATGAAGAGAAAATAAAATTCATAAGAATATAGATAGCGTTCACAAGTAATTATCAAGAAAGAGGAGTCAAGCATTAAACTATATAGCACTTAGTTTCTCAACATGGTATCAGAGCTAAGGTGAAGGAAGGAATCTTGAAGATCATAGTTTTTTTACACTCTTGATTGAAGACATCTTTGTAGAAACTATATTTTTTCCCTCTTTCAATGGAAAGATACATAAGGAAGGCCTCAAGGCTCTGAGGAGTCTCTTTGAATCCATCAAAGGGTACATGATCAACTTCATCTCCAAACTATCTAAAGAAATCAAGGATGGAAGTCTCTACTCTACACTCACAGGTTCATTTGAAGATGAAAAATATGTGGGTAATCAATATTGGAGCTTCAAGGAATATGGCAGGTGAACATGGACATCTCAATGCCCTATCTAAGGGACGAGTCTTCTCACAAAGTTGAACTTGGAGACAAAAATAGATATTCGGTCAAAGGTATTGGATCTACCTCCATTGAGATAGAATCTGGTGGAAACATTAATCTCGACAACATCATCTATGTCCCAAGTTTGAAAAATAATTTTCTTTCTATTTCTTGTTTAGAATATAAAGGAGACATGATAGCAGTTATTGATGGCAAAGTAGTTGTTTGGGCCAAGGGATCTAGCATAGAAAATGCAAGGACTATTGGGATTCGTGAGGAGAGGTTGTATAAACTTCTAACTCTTCCTCCTCAAGCTTTAGTACATATGGATATCAACCCATGTGAATTATGGCATATAAGAGCCATATCCATTACAAAATATTGTCATCCTTGAGTCAAATGGTTACAAGTATGCCCCAATAATAAGGAAGAACATGAATGAGTTTGTAAAGGGTGTGCCCTTGGAAAAAATATAAAGGATTAATTCCCTAGCAGTGACTCAAGATCCAAGGAAATATTGGACCTAATCCACTCTTATGTTTGTGGGCCCATGTCAAAAATATCACTTAGTGGTCATTAATTCTATGTAACATTTATTGATGATCATTCCAGAAATACTTGGATATATTTCTTGAAGTATAACGATGAAGTATTTGAAAAGATCCAAGATTTTAAAGAATAAGTTGAGAATATGAAAAAAAAACAAGATCAATCTTGAGATCAAATAATGGAGGTGAATATACATTTAACGAACTTGTGGCCTTTTGCAAAGAAGTTGGGATTAATAAGGAGTTGATAGTCCCTTATAATCCTCAAAAAAATGATGCAGCTGAAAGGAAGAATAGATCTATTAAATAATGTTTAAGATTCATGCTACATGACCAAGATCTTCCCAAATTCTTACGAGGAGAGGCATTTATTACATCAATCTAAATTCAAAATAGAACTCCTCACGAAATTCTTGACAACATGACTCTAGAAGAAGCATTTACTAGAAATAAGTCTAATGTTTATCACCTAATAATTTTTGGCTTTCCTATCTACATTCATATACCCAAAGACAAGAGTAATAAATTGGACCTTGCAGGTATGAAAGGAATATTCATTGGTTATAGCACCTCATTCAAAGCAGATAGAATCTACATCAAGGAACAACGTCATATTTAAGTAAGTAAAGATGTCACATTCAATGAAATTGTTGCATATAAGAAGTCCCAGGATATACCCATTGAATCTGATGAAGAAGAAGGACTTTTTTATCCCAATGAAGAGATTCCAAGGAAAGAAAACTATTTGGAACCTACAATTGATCATCATGAAGAACAAGAAGGACCAAGTGAACCTATACAACCTGTCATCATTCCATAAACTTGAAAAATACCAGCGTTCCTAAGAAAAAATCTATAAGAAGTTGAAGGACATGTAGCGGCAAAAGGAACATTCAGAGAAAGCAAGAGACCCAAAATATATTATGGTTATGCAGCATATATGACCAAACTCATTAATGCAAAACCTGCTACATATGAAAAATTCGTTGAACATCAAGTATGAAAGAATGAAATGTTAGAATAATACCAATCAATAATGAATAATGATGTTTAGGAAATTGTTCCTAAACAAAAGGACAAATCAATTTTGTCTTCCAAGAGGGTTTACAAAATCAAACATGCACCTAATGGGAATATTGACAAATACAAGGCAAGATTTTTGGCTAGGGGATTCTCTCAATAAGAAGGAATTTATTATGATGAGACATTTTCTCCTACATCCAGGTACACTACAATTAGATCCATCATCTCTATTGCAGCTTATATGGGATGGAATATACATCAAATGAACATAAAGACAAATTTTCTAAATGACACAATTGATGAAGAATTTTACATTGAGCAACCTCAAGGATTTGAAGTGCATGGAAAAGAAACTAATGTTTTCAAGTTAAAGAAAACTCTATATGGCTTAAAACAAGCCCCTAGAGCATGGTATGCCCAAATGGATGTTTATCTTATAAGACTTGGTTTCATCAAGAGTACTATAGATTTGAACCTCTACATCAAGGTAGTAAAGAATGAGCTCGTGATCATATTAATATATATGGATGACTTATTGATAATAGGAGTGGACCATATTATTCGCCAATGTAAGAAGGAACTAGCAGTTGAATTTGACATGAAAGATCTTTGACTAATGCATTATTACTTGGGACTCGAAGTTTGGCAAAAACATTGTGAAATTTGTCTTGGTCAAGGAAAATATGTGATAAAAGATTCTACAAAAATTTGGGATGATGGAAAGTAAACCCATGAAAACACCTATGATCACCAATTTGAATAAGCTAAGGAGTTCATATTCAAGTTTTTTTAATCCATAATATTATTGATAGTTGATTGGTTCTTTGATGTATCTCATGAACACCCAGCCAGATATATGTTTTGCAGTAAATACTCTTAGCTAGTTTCAGATGGAGCCTAGACACGATCATTGGATAGCAGCAAAACACATCTTAATCATGAGATTCAGTTATTGGGTTACACTTATTCGGATTGGACATGTAGTGTTGAAGATGGGAAAATTACTACTAGTGGTTGCTTTTGTTTGCAATCCACTATGGTTTCATGGATAAGCAGAAAATAGGACTCAGTTGCATTAAGAACTATTGAAATTGAATATATGGTAGCTAGTGAAGTTAGTCGTGAAACAGTTTGGCTCTATAAATTGCTTTTTGATTTGTTTGAAGGATCTTTGTATTCAACCATAATATGTTTTGACAATAAAAGCTAAATACAATTGTCAGATAACCTTGTTTATCATGCAAGGATGAAGCACATTAATATCAAGTATCACTACATTCGAAGCATGGTGTAGGATGGAGCCATAAAACTACAATATATATCCACTGACGAACATGTAGCATATGTATTGATGAATTCCCTTCCTAACAGGAAGCATGAGTATTTTCGAGACAAATTTGGGCTTATGGATATCTCCTCCCTGATTGATAGGGAGTGAGGATGGACATCATGTTCTCCATTTGTCATGTACTATGGCTAAGACTAATATTCGTAAGCCTAGTGCATGAACACTGGTAGGGATAATGGTGGATTGGATATGCATCAAGGACGTACATTCTTGAGTCATGTATTGTGGTTAACTAGGATTAACTTTAGCTACATGGACTTGGTAAAGAATGGTCTAGAGGACGTAATTTTCCTTGGATTGGGAAACGGTCTTGTGAGGTCATATCTTGGGAACACCCAGGTGGGGAATGTGCCTTGAGAGGTGGTGGTGTCCAAATTTATGCCTCCTAGCATTGTTCTTTGTTCTAGTGGAGAGAGAGTGTACTTGTCAAGGCCTTAGTATTTTGACAATGTTGGTTATGATGATGTAAATCACCATTGATACTTATCAATTTGGATCCTTTATTATATGAATATTTCAACTTGGAAAAATCATGCTGAGTCATTATGAATACCTCCCCAGTTAAGAGGGAGTGTTGAAATTGTAACTAGTGTCAGTATTTAATGTAATGTAATTTCATCATTAATATTATTTTATTTTTTGTCAAAGCATGTTCTTCATGCTTATAGAGTCAAAAAAAGTCAAAAAAAAATTATTATGAGTCAAAAAGAAAATGTGTTTGAGTCAAATACCATTTGTACTTTTGTAAGAAAAGAATTTGAATTTTATTTTGAGTGAAAAGTCAACACAAAGACCAAGTTGTCCCTCCTTGGACAAGTCATCCTATGTGGCACCCATTTACCCTCCTAGACAGTTGTATATAAAGGTCAACTTGACCTCTTGGAGAACCATACACACATCACATCATCATCTATCTATTTATTAGATTAGCCAAGAAGAAAAGGAGTTGAAGTCAAAAGAGAGAGAAGCAAGTCAAAGGAGAGAGTTAGATCGAAGTTTTCTTCCCTATTTATGCTCACACGTGTGAATTTTCTAAGGTTTTTTTATGGTATTGCAAGGCCGAAATTAGGCCGAAATTGTAGGGTCAAAATCTAAATTTTGACCATATTTAGATAAGGTTTACCAATGTTCAAATTGACAATTCGAGGATACTTGGAGGAGGGTTTGGCTTGGAATCTTTGTGGCTATTTTGGTTTTGGTATTGAGTCTTGGATATCTCATTTTGATCTAGTTCTATAAGAGAAGGATTGTTGGGTTTTCCCCCTTGTGGGGTTTTGCCCTAGCTTGGAGTCCAGTTTTTGGTGTTCTTTGTCTCTTTTTTATCTTTATGCCTTGAATATTTTTATAATTTCTTGTTGAAGAGAACATAACATTAATAAGAAGATAGCTAATATTCACAAGTAATTATCAAGAAAGAGGAATCGGGCACTAAGTTATCTATCACTTGGTTTCTCAACAATAAGGAAGGGAAAATCATAAGAAGGAGAGAAATAATGCCATCATCGTTGAGATGAAAGGTGATTCCCTTGTGGAAAAATGACCACCATGAGAAGGCTAAGTCACACCAATACCAACAACAACAGAGATGTGGATCACTATTTAACTATGCATGTCTTTGTGAAAGGAAAGGTTATTTATACCTTTAGATGCAAGAAAGTGGAGGATGTGTTGAGAAGCACTCATCTCAGAGGTGACATGGAGAGGTATTTTGGATGGGTTGGAGGATTAAATCATTAGAATGTTGGATTAGAGGGAAAATATCGACCAAAGGTATTAGGTTTCGTCGATATTCATACGAGATTCAATTCTTCTCAACACCAAAAATCTTTGAGGGAGACCTAGCTATCATCAAACCTAGATAGCTTGTTAATCTTGGAGTTAGAAACAAGATTGGATTTTAGATTTTTTATTGGCCAAACAAAATATGTGCAATTATGGCAAGCACTATAATATGTGTGTAAAATTCATGGCGACAATGTAGAGATGAATGTGATCAAATTTGGTTTTTCAATATTTTAAAAGAATTCTTACGAACTGTTTCATGGAATTCCTCAATGAGATGATGGTCTCATTATTGAGTTGAAGCCATGGAATTCACCTCTAGAGCGGAGAGAATTGGGCTTAAAGCATGTCAAGGCAAGAGGAAGGTTGCATAAATGTTAGATAAACAAAGAAAAAACATTATTGTAATGGAGTCAAAATGTTTATTGGATGTAAATGGGTATATTATTGTAAGACCTAGTAAGCCATGTGTACCCTTGGGAAATTGTTGATAAAGTCTAGTGTTAGACCTACGTGACAGGGGGTATGTGGACACCCTTGGTATGAACTTTGAGGGGTATAAGGGCTAGAGTGAGTAGGGTTGAATCATTTGGTAGGTCTGGTTATATTTAGTCAAGGAAACCCCAAGTCAAGGTTTAAGTGGGGAATATTAGGTAAACTTGACTCGGGGATAAAGTCAAAGTTGATCGGGTTAACAATAGTGGTTTTGGGCCCATGGTTTTTTTGTTTCTCATGGTAATTTTCCAATGGAATTCATGTAATAGAGCCTTTAAAAGGCTGGGAAAATTTCATTGTAATGGGACCAGGGAGGTGAGTAGTGAAGGCTCACTTGGCCAAGTTTTTGGCCAAGGGATCTAATAGATCTTGTTATGCTTGATTTTTCCTTAGATTTTGGGTTTTCCCTAGGGTAAAAATGGTGTTAATGTTTATGTTGATTCGATCAACCATTTCTTATGATCTACATGTGTACTTGAAGAAGCCAAGTATCCATCTCCCTCCTTCATTTGAGGATATTTTTGCTTTTATGGAAGGATCATATTCAAATTTCTTCCCTTTCTCATGACTTTTAGACCTATAGTATTTATTGTAATTCCCTTGTTTTACACGTCCCCGATATACCTTTAAGAACTTTCCTGAAGACTTAGATCTTCCTCTAGATTTAGATCTCCCACTTGGGGACTTTTTTTATTTTTATTATGGGAGCATCCTCTTACACACAATGCATATATGTTCTAGCTTCCATGTTTTCCCACCTCATATCCTATGATAACAAGGATGAGATTATTTCATTTAAATTTTAAAGTATTTGCATTACTACCTATGTCAACAATGAGTGTATCCCATGAGTCTAGTAGAGAACATAACAAATTGATGACTTATCTTCATCTGAAATTTTAATATCAACAAATAATAGTTGAATTATTGCCATATTAAATGAATTCATATGCTCTATCACTAAGTCTCCATCCTTCATTCTGAGTTTATGCAATTTCTTCCACAAGAACAATTTATTCACCAAGGACCTAGACCGATACAAAGCCCCTAATTTGTCCCAAAAAAACCTTTCTTGTAGTCCTCCCTAAAACATTTAGTAATATTGAATCTGCGAGACACAATAGTATTATTCTCTTTGCCTTTCTATCCAAATTGGTCCATTCTTCTTATGACATCCATGTTGGTGCTGTACCCAGATCCACAGTGATCCACTGATCTTTGTCCACCAACAAATCTTCCATTTTGAGATTCTACAGCTGAAAGCTTTTCCCATTGAATTTCTTGATCTCTATCTTTGAACTTCTCATCATTTCTGTTTCACTACAAGAATCACTTATGTAGATCTCCCACTATAACAATTTCTACCACGAGGCTAAGCAAAACCCCATAGTCATAAAGGCATCCCCTTGAAGGCAAAGTTTTTCTTAAACCAAATTTAGGTTTTAACCCTCCACAAATAAATCTTGCAAATAGATTCTCATTATAAATTAGAAAATATTCATAGAAAACACACATTAACACATATTTTTTTCCCAAAAACCCAAAACTAAGAAAACCAAGAAGATTTTTTAAATATATCTTAATGATTATATAGTTGCTACATAATTCCCTCTTAAAATAGGGTTGTTTTTGGAGGGGCTAGTCAACTCAGTAGACTAGCCCAGACGATTTGACACACAAAAGATTCTATTATAGGTTAGTTGACTCCTTAGTTGAGTCGGTCTAGTAAAGTCGATACAGACAAATAAATTTTTGTAGCTAATTATTCAATGTGTGTGTGTGTGTGTGTGTACTCAACTCTATGTATTAGTCGTGATAGGTTATTGAGGATATCTCCACTACTTTGTGTCATAAAGGCATCCCCTTGAAGGCAAAGTTTTTCTGAAACCAAATTTAGGTTTTAACCCTCCACAAATAAATCCTGCAAATAGATTCTCATTATAAATTAGAAAATATTCATAGAAAACACACATTAACACATATTTTTTCCCAAAAACCCAAAACTAAGAAAACCAAGAAGATTTTTTAAATATATCTTAATGATTATATAGTTGCTACATAATTCCCTCTTAAAATAGGGTTGTTTTTGGAGGGGCTAGTCAACTCAGTAGACTAGCCCAGACGATTTGACACACAAAAGATTCTATTATAGGTTAGTTGACTCGTTAGTTGAGTTGGTCTAGTAAAGTCAATACAAACAAATAAATTTTTGTAGCTAATTATTCAATGTGTGTGTGTGTGTGTGTACTCAACTCTATGTACTAGTCATGATTGGTTATTGAGGATATATACTATAAATTTTTGATTTTTTGCCTCTCCACTACTTTGTGTCTCTTTACTCTTCCATGTGTTGCATATGATTATGCAGCTTACTTGTTTTTCCCTTCTATTGGTAACCAATGCATACTTTTCACTAGATTACAACATCGATTCTATTGTCGGTAGTATTGGACCCAAGTATACATATTATGCATGCATAAATATTAACTTTGGAAGAGATAAAAGAGTGGTGGCAGACAAAAATCAATAATTACCAGAAGGATTATGCAAGGAGAAACAGACAGTTGATTGTAGAAGCTAGAGCACACCTCTTCATGGAAGTGCATGAAAATTTTATTGAAGCAGCTCCTACTAAAATAAAGGAATACCTCGACCACATTACTAATGCAACAAATAGACCCTGATGGTCAACTAACTTTAAAATTAAAAAATAGAGGAATAACAAACCTACATGAGTGGGTCGAAATATATTAGACGACTTATGTAAGGAGCAAGCAATAGAAAAACAAAATTCTTTCGAAAGAATTAAAGCACGGTTTTTTAACGATTTCTATGACAACTACTTTTGCACTATTCAGGCTTTGTTTGATCCGTATTTGATCATTATATTTTTTTTCATCCATCTCAATGCATTCGGAGTGGAAAAAGTGGAGGAATCATCTCACAGAACCATTTCTACTAGTGGGGCCCAATTTGGAAAAACGGGGTTTGAAACCTTCCGGGAGCATTTTGAGGCATCAAAGTTACTTGTTTGCATGGTCATAACGTCAATATTGGTGGTATTATTTTTTACCCCAAATTAAGGCAAATTTCCCACTATGTCCCAATAACTAAATTCAAACCATAAACTAATCAAAGTTACATATGTCTATTGTTTCATATTATTCAATAGGACCAACCCTTTCTTCTCATTCTTCTATCTATTTATTTCCCCTCAATAAAATATTTATTATGTATGTCGTGTATCATTCATCCTTTGGCTATTACCATGGTACCTTTATCCACCCTTACCACTACTACATACTTTAGTATGCCCGCCTTTTGCGTGGGTATACCTTAGATATTCAATGTGCCTTTGTAAGCACTTCCTAACCAATGCTATGAATGTTGAGCTCAAATTGCACTCAAGTGCAACATGGTTTTATATGTATTAGTACTTACTAGCAATCAAATTCATAACTAGAACTATCTTCATTAACCATATTTCAATGATGTTACGTTGTTCCATTGGAAAATAAGAGCACCCATAGTTATGGCTTCTCAATGGTAATGCATAAAGCATATTGGTTTATAATCATGTGTCACCTCAATTTAGTGGTTGTGAGTGTTTAAACAATGATCAATCAATTAGTTTTGTATTTGAGGAGTCTTTGTCTATCCTAGGATTAGCTATATACCTCCATTTTCCACTTGATTATTAGGACCATCCTCCTAGATTCAATTTCATGATTTTATGCTTCCATGTTGAAGTTCCCTCTAAGAGTATTTAAATGTTCAAACTAAATTAATTCATAGTATGTTTGGTCAAATTATGAGCATATAAGCATCAAATTGCAGGTTTCTCTTTAGCAAGTGGTAATGGCAAGTGTCACACTTTTTCTAACACTCAATTGAGATACTTCTCAAAGATAACTTGTATGGTTGTTGGTTCCAATGTAAATAGTGGTGTGTTCACTCATAGTCTTGAGCTTGTCTTATTCAAACTTCATTTGAATTTGATGTGCACCCCATAAAACTTACACGGCTACTTAGATTAACATAACGAACCCTTAGATATCGAAGGGTTTTATATAGGCAAGGGCCAACCTAGCCTAAGAATCCCACATATTTCATGTAGTGATTAGGCTAAGCAATTTTACACTAGATAATTTATCAATTAATGGCACAATTGCACGGCAGAACTTCAAACATTAAAAGCAAGACTTCCCATTTCTAACACGGAAAATAGAAGTTCCAAATGCATAGATTATTTTTTTAACTACCCAATAATATATTGTTCATAAAATTCTGACCTAAGAGAAACTTTGATGAAAATAGGGATGAAAACCAAGTTCAACATACTACCCAAGAATATATTGTTCATACAATTCCTACATAAGAGAAATTTTGAAGAATATAGGAATGAAAACCAAGTTGAGCAATGGGATACAAATGCTAACAATGAAGGAAATCCAAGTGAGGTCAAACTTGGATAAGGAAGTAGACTTTAAGACAAAGACAAGTTCATACATATATAACTAATGCAAATTTGGATGTAGTTGTAGACAAACTTTATGATAAGTTAGGGTGATATCAAAATACAATTGCAAATGAGGGTTATAAAAGAAAAACTTGGCCAAGAACCCAAAGTAGCTAGATGTAGACCCATGTGTAGTGGTTGACTTACAAGAAGACATGAACCGGGCCAAATTGAGGCTCTAACACAAACTGATGCAAGCACACAACTACAGGACATGGAAAGCAAGAATTTCCTTCCTCAAATTTGTGCTTCCCCTTTTGTTACATGGGAATAAACATTTATGGTGTACATTTATTTATTTGAAAAGAAAAAAAAGATACTAAAGATTTAAAAATGCATTCTTCCTATCATAGAGGGTAAACAATATGCACCCCACAACATAGCATTTAATGTTGTATATGTTGGGATATGTATCAATTGATCTTAAGCAACTTTAGATAAAATGGTATACATCCTAGCATATACAACATTAAATTTTCTATTTTGGAGTGCATATTGATAGCTATTATAGAATAAGACAATACATTATTTGATAAAAATGACTTTCTTCACGTGAGATCATTAAAAAGTAACCAACCCCTAAAATTTAGCCTCAACCCCTTGTCCAATCAAAATTATGTGTTTCTCAAATCTTATCAAATATGTAGCTTGTTTTTGCTCCACTTAAATTGATCCTCCCAAATAGTCACATTATGTATGGCACTATTATGAATGGTGACACCATTTTTTTGGAAGAAAAACAAATAAAAACAAAAACATTTATATTATATTTACGCCAATGAACTCACAAGAACTATTACATCAACATGCATGACAAAAATATCTTTGTCTAGAATGTCTCTCATATATGGGGTTAACAAAATTATGGTTGACAATTACAAACCATCCATACATCTAAACTAAAAAAAATCCACATGTAGGAAGAGAAGATCAAAATAGTCGTATAGTGCTATTAGTTGTACCTAGTTGAAACAATGATACATGTCAAAAATAATCAACATCATAATCATATTTGTAGGTGGATTTCATAGTTCAACAAGCTTTATTGTGAAAAACATATAATAACATAAAACGATGATATATACCGAAAATAACCATCATCGTAATTATAGGTGGATTTTATAGTTCAACAAGCTTTATTGTGAAAAAATATATATAATAAGATAAAAGTGGTATCTTGTTAGAATTTAAAGATCAAGTTCCAATATTGTGAGAAAACATAGAAAATAAATAAATAATAAAAATAGAGTCAACTACAAGAAATAAGAACACCAAAATTTATAGTGAATAAAGCCTGAGAAAGAAGAAACACCACGTAAATGTTTAATTACAATGATACTCCATGGATGATGAAGTATCCACTTGATTCAATCATTCATTCATAACTAGGACAATGTACCTTTTTATAAAGAGAAGCATAGAGAAAATGAAATACAAGGTAGAATTTTAACTTTAATACATCTTTGTAGCTCTATATCTTTTACAACTTTGAATTAAATTTTAACATGATATTGACAATACTATCATTTACACTTTTCTAACAATTAAATCATAACAATATTACAATTTGTTGATACTTTTTTACACTCCCTCTTAACTCTAGCTATGGGGGAGGGAGTATGAAATGGTGAAGGAATTATTATATCAACCTTAAGCTTCCTTAGTAATAATTTTGGTCATCCCAAAGAGTTATTACAATTTGTCAAACTTTATTTCATTGCTTGGTGAGGATATGCAATGATGTTGATATTTGGGACAATACATCAACTCCATACTAGCATACTTTGGGGAATTTATTATAGCATACTTTTATTCTTTTTTCTTCTTTTTTCAAATCTAGGCAAGGGCTTGCACACTTACTAGATGGAAGAACAATCCCCCCAACTACAAGATGCTATCACATGCGAGGATTTATAATAACATACTACCATAACTCTTTGCTAAGTAAAATATTCCGAGATTGAGTTTCTAACCTGCATAGTTAGTTAGAGCCTACAAGATAAGAAAATTATATTATTGTAACCATAACTTAGCAAAAACATAAATCCGACTAGTTCTAACCATGTATTTTGAAAACATATTTTAAAAAATAAAATAAAAATATTATCCAAATCTGGCATACAAGATAGTTATGCCAATTTAATGGGGTCTAAATGACCATATTTGAAACAAATAAACCGCAGCATATGCAACAAGTTTTTCCTTGAATCTTTTTAATGAATAATAATTATAAAAACCCAATTATCAAGGTGGTGATGCACTTACAAAAAAATGAAGAATATAAAATATGAAAATAAATTTGGGCTTTTCAAAATCTTTCCAATAAGCACAAATACAAATTCATAATGCACCAACTATGTATGGTATAAGCACAAATACAAATTCATAATGCACCAACCATGTATGGTATGACATTGGAGGGCCATATAAGTGTTTAGGGGCTTATTAGCATAATTTGCAAACAAAATAAATACAAAAATGAATCTTTTTATGTAGGAATAATCTACTATCTTTTGTATTATGAAAATTCCAACAAGTAATACAATGACAAGGTGTTATGTTAACGCACTTCGTGGTATAAAGATCAATAGTTCAAAACTTTGTGGCCAAAAATCCAGTGATGTTGGTGGTTGGTGTGGCCCAAGCCGGGTGCAATCCCCGATTTATTTTGATGACTTAAGTGCCCCTTAGTCAAAGCTACTCCAGCCACAGGTTAGGCATGTCAGTCATCTACTAAAATAACCTAGCAAAAAAAAAGTCCAACAGGTAATATATATACATAATAAACTTCAAAGATGTTTTTAAAACCAATCATCAAAATATGAAAAATGCATAGCATCCACTCCCTAGTATTTTGCATGTAATCGAAACGTGTATAACATTCAAAAATTTGTAATAATATTGGAGAAGTTATTTATTTGTCCCAAAAAAAAATAGATTATTAAAACTTTTGGATATTGTGGGTTTAAAATAAACGCACAATGAAAGGTGTATGAAATATTACTTAGATTTTTTTTGCCATAATGGATGCTATCATGCAACCCTTTTATAGAATCTGATTTAATATAGAGAAGAAAATTTAAACAGTAAAGAAAAGAATAAAAATAGGTTTCCCTGAATTAAAGATATGCTTTTAGAAAAAATTATAGCTATAAAGCCTTGAGATAGAAAATCAACACATAACCCCTACCTTACTTGGAAACACAATGTGATGGCCCAAGACTTTTAGATTCGATAAAGTTGAAGAGAACCACACTTCAGCCCACAATTCAAACTACCAGTCAAAACAATCATACTCAACGTTCTAGCTGCTGCCAACCACAGCGTTTAAACTAAACCAACAAGCCACAAAATATAACATTATACTCAACATATCAAGCTGCCCACATAGCATTTAAACTCAACGTCATAAGCTACAATGCCATGGTAGCAATTCAACTAACTTTTGCTGGCTACCAAATATAGCACTTAAGGTATTGTTCACTTGATACTTAGACTCGTTATTCAAGAGCGTTTTCCATTTTACCATAGAATTGCTTTTGCTAATGTTCATTCCACAGACAAATTGCATAGCTTATTCTCTCAGTAGCCTAGAATGTACATCCCAGAGATTTAGGTTCCATAGCTAATGCAAATGCAAGTTTATAAATGATTAACTTTTTTAGAGAACACAACCAACAATGAATATGATAATTGATCATTATATGTTGTGACAACATCCCTTCTTGATGAATCAACCCATCACTAATAACTCATTATCGTCTAATTGAGTTCTTGAGTACACTGTCGGGTTTAACATGCATAATTTCCTTCATATATCATATAGTTTTCCTGGACCAATCCACAGCAAAAGTTAACAAGAGTTTTACTCCATATACACAACTCATAAACTACAGTTTAAGCCATTTTCGACGAATTCGTTTTAATTGCATGCTCCTGTTAAGCAAACGTGCAATGTATTGAAATTGCCTATGTTATCGTGCAAAGCATGTAAGAGTTGAGATGATGTTATTACTACCAAATTTAGGTTATTGAGAAACAGGTAAGGAACATAAACAATTTAAGGTCATTAGACTTGTAAGTAAAGCGACAACTAGCTTATGAGGCTAATAAAGTTGTCACGTGGACTCGAGGTTCTAAATAAACACAATACGATTGGTATCAAATCATAAGTGCAGCTCTTGTTTTATTGTACAAACAGAAGGAATATCAAATGACCGAACAAGGAAGAGCAGAGTACGATCTAGGAAATTGATAATTGATCCAAGTTGGATCCTAATTAAAATATGCTTTTGTAAAATTTTATAGTAAGTATTGAATTACTTTGCAAAGTTGAATGAATAGTCAAAAAAAAATCTTGGAAGATGAAATGAACCATTATGATGGTTGACCTTCTGCGACAGCGCATTAAATATAAGGCTGCAGAGAAGAAAAGCATTCAACAGAAAAAAGTGCTGGAAAGGAAATGAAAAAGCAGGGTTTGAGGGACTCGGAAGAAGAAGCCCATTCAAAGATCAAATGTTGTCTCTAAGCCAAAACAATGTGGAGATGTGCCAGTGAGTAATATTGCATCATAATGTCAGTGTAGAGTGCATAGCTCACCATTGTATCAATTTCCTCAGCCTAATAAACTGCCCCACCAGATATTTGGTTTTCTAATCTCTATAAATTCTTCTTCATTGTAGGTTTTGTATAAGTGCCTCTAAATCTGGTCAAAGTATTGCCATTTATGAGCACATAAAGTTAGTGAATTCACTTCTTTGTTGCTATAGGAATCATTAGCAACTCACCAATACAATCATTATATATTCTCGTTCAGCAAATCAATTTCTTCCTGTGCCATGACTCTATTGAGAAATAGAAGAGCAACGAGTTGAGTTGTAATTATATATTGGCTTCAATATATCACCTTGTTGTGTTCATTGGAAAAATACCCACATGCAGCACTGCTATCAGTTTACTGAATTAATTGGTCTGTTGAACAACAATCATTGTATACTTTGTGTAAACAATTGGAACTCCATCGCTTAAATTGCTAGGACGCTGGAAATCAATTCCTTAAATTCCCATTGCTTATTTACCCTTGAGCGCAATGTTGGGTGACCACAGGAATTGAATTCTTGTTAAATGAATAGCTACCATGGAATACATCCAATCCATGCATCTTGTGCAAGTCAACAACAATTGGATTATTGTTAATTTTGGGCAACTAGGGCCAAACTTCATGTTGCACTGCTCATATGACGATGGTCATATTTTTGTTGGATTCCTCTTTCGGAGAGGTGCAAGATTGATCTAAAGATCATCTTGATTGGATGAGCGGAACATTGATTTTGAATTTATTTTCCACATGTGCAAGGTCGGCCAGATTTATCCCACATGCCTAAGAGATGTGTCACACACCCTCATTGATGGATATAAATTAGAGAGACTTGGAGGTCATTTTCTCATCATCTCATCACACATTCTCTCTTTGTGATCTGATTGGTTCGATAGCCTTTGGAGGCCTCTCTTCTCACACATGTGGAGCGAAGCTGCTGTTTTTTGCGCTGATCTGTTTAGGGCTTGCTGCTGTTTTCTGCGCTGATCTGTTTAGGGCTTTTCTGCTACAGCGTTGACCAGCGTTGAACATGGTCAACTCTTGGTCGTTTGACCTCAATCTTCTGCAGAAATTCCGATTTTAGGAGGCCGTACAGCTGGGCACTAAAATCGAGGAATTCTGGGCTGTTTGACTGAAGCCCTAGTTTGCAGAGTTGACTTTTCTGAAGCTGCATGCATTGACTTTTCTCGCTTTCCCTAGTTTGACTTGTGATGAGCTGTCTTTGAGGGTTGTGGGTGTGACACATGAAAGTGCTGGTTGACCAAGAAAGACTTTCCTAGTTGAAGCATCCTGTTGACCGCCGTAACGCAACAATATCTCATATATTTGCTGGACATAAGGAATTGTAAATCTGATCTATATTTGGCTTGTCTTCTATTGATCTATTATTTTGTTCTATCAGCATTTTACTTTCAAGTTTATGTGATTGCTATCTTGTATTGGGTCTATGAAAGATTGAAGTAAAAGTGCATCAAGCATAGAACACCATTGTTATCTAAATTTAACAATTATTTTGTTCCAACTGAGTGTGATTAGGCAATCTTGATAATGGTTCTCTTAATTCCTTCGTGGATAATTTATATTAGCAGCTATACATTCCTTATCTAATTCATGAGTCATTTCCAATAGTCAATTTGTTGATTGTGAACTGTTATGTGTATAAGTGGACAACTACAAACCCATTCTTAATTATACAAGTGGAAGAGGATTGCATGTATATCAATTTGATTGGTTGGATTGTTGATTTGTTTCCCTGGATATAGCTGATCATTAATGAAGTACACACAGAACATGCAGTTGACACAGAGCTGAGTTGTGCAAATTTATAAGTGAGCATATAAACCCAATTTGCCAATAGATTTAGGAGTGATGTATGGCATAAAAATTAAACACTGAATGCAATCTCCATTTATCACAGCGGTCTGGATTTGCAACTCTACTTGAAAGTTTATTTTGTGTCCTTGGTGGAGTGTTGGTTCTGGCAATACCAAAAGAAAAAGGATTCCAATCCATGCTCAATGGACTGTGCAGTGGAACAGTTCCAAAAACAGGGATAGCATAATAGGGCCTGCATCAACAATTGATTGTTTGAATGTAAACATTGAATTATTTTTATTTTGTAGAATATCCATGTGGGTGAAATGAACAACCCATAGGCCTACAATTTACAGATATTATGGTTTCAGAGAAATTTCGTTGAAGACCTTGAATTAGTTGCAATGGGAAAAAGCTTTAAAGAAGGAAAGGTTGGAAGAGTTAAGAAAGTTCAACAAGCAAATCCAAGAAGAAAGTCAGTATTGGAGGTAGAAAGCAAATGAGCTAGGAAAAAATTTGACAAACACCAAGACTCCTTCACCACTATATGGGCAAAGACAAAAGCAGATTGAAGATCTTGCAATTGTCAGGGAAATTCACTCAATTGAATAATTGACAAGAACAGAGGTTCACCAAAATGACTACTTAACTATACAGAGATTTGACGACAAAAGAAAAGGCACTAGAGAAGCTATAAGGAGTTGTTCAAGAGACCAAGCAATCCCCTTTCATTGCCACTGTGGAAAGCAAAACCTTGACAAATCCAAGCATGGTCAACTCAACTTCCAAGATCCTTCCTCAAGAGCCCTTTAGTGAATTTGAAAAACACACTCGAGGCATCAATTCCAAGTTGTCGATGCAAATGAGCTACATGGGTCAAGGGCTAGGCATAAAAGGCCAAGTGTAAATTTATGTAGATGTTCCATGCTTGATGCAATTTTACTTTTCACCACAGCAATCACATAAACAATCAAGTAAAATGCTGATAGAACATACCAGTGGATCTACATAAGACAAACCAGAAACAGAAAAATGTGGTGGTGCGTTACAGCGGTCAACAAGATGCTTCAACCAGCAAAGTCTCCTTGGTCAGCCAACCCAGCATGTGTCACAACAGCCCTCAAAACAGCTACACGGTCAACGCAAAGTCAACCCCAGAAAAGTCAACGCTGCCCACAAAAGTCAATGCAGAACAGCAGCAAGAAAGTCAACACAGCTCGGTCTTCGGTCAACATTTTGACCTCGGTTCTTGTGCCAATATGTACAGCCTTCCAAAATCGAAGTCTCCACCAAAATTCAGCCTCTTTGGACCATGCGTTGACCAAAGTCAACGCTGGTCACACTTGCGTGGAAACCCTAGTCATAGAAGTGCCTCTTTGCCCTTCTTTCCCAGTAATGTGTGTGAACCGGAATCGCCTTTCAGAGCTCGAACCAATCGAAGAGGAGAGATGATGAGTGAGGATGAGATGATGAGAAATGTCCTCCAACGTTGACTCTATTTATATCAATCACTAAGGTGTGTGACACATTTGCCGGGGGTGTAAAACCTTAAGGTCGACTTAATATTACTTAATAAAAGTATTAAAAATAAATTCAAAATAACAAATTGGCCATCGGATCAAGATGATCTAGATCATCTTTGCACTTTTCAAAGAGGAACCCAATAAAAATATTGGTGTCTTCATCTGAGCATCACAACATGGAGTTTGGACCTAGTTGTCCAATTTTAACACTCCCTCTCAACTAGGGAGAACTCCATCCACCGATGTAATCAAACATCGTGCGTCATTCCGCCATAACTTGCTATGTTGGCCTCTTTATTTCAGAACAGAAGTGGGTCAACCACAAAAACATCATTCCCGGCTGACAGATTCAGCCCAGAGGTCCAAAACCTCTATCAAACTCACAAAGAGTCTCATACCAACCCGAAGTTGGTTTACCTGACCCGCAATCAGTTGGAGGTCTGAAACCTCACTATACTTGATCCCAGATCAAGTGGTTGGACCGTGCCATCCTAGATAGAAAGTACGGCAATCTCTGATGCGTCCATCAATCTTTGCTACTAGTCTTTCCCACCTCATTGGCCAAATGAGAGGTACTTCCCATGAGCCCTGAACTCAATGGGTAGGATGCATATGGGGCACAGATAATGAGAGGTGAACCAACTCAATAATCACAACGGTGGGGCCCAAGCACACCAACAAGGTTCAGCAAGCCTAGCCCTGTGGTTGCTTATAGCTCCGAGAAGCTATCCCCAAAGCCCCCTAGAGCTCCCAAAGCTCATCGTCCAACAGGACCCACATCATAGGGTCGTTCCACTATACCAAGACTCTCACAGAAGGTTAGGAACTTGACCTTCCCTAAGGGCTTTGTGAGAATATCCGCGACCTGCTCATCAGTTCCTATATGATCGAGCCTTACGACGCCTCGCTGTACCATATCCCGGATAAAGTGGTACCTGATATCAATATGCTTGGATCGATCGTGGAACACTGGATTCTCAGACAAGCGAATCCCACTCTGGTTATCACAGAGTATCACGGTGGTATCTAGCACATGTCCGAACAACTCACTAAAGAACTTCACAACCAAACTGCTTCACAACAGGCCATACTCGCTGCAATGTATTCGGCCTCTGCGATGCTCAAAGCCACCGACTTCTGCTTCCTGCTCATCCATGAGATCGAAGCAAAACCAAGATTGAAGCAGCATCCTGATGTGCTCTTACGATCCACCACACTGCCAACCCAATCGGCATCAATATATCCAAGGAGTGTCACGCTCCCAGTAGTGTATCTCAGCCCATGGTTTATCGTGCCCTGAAGATATCTCAGAAGATTCTTGGCACCAACCCAATGAAAGTGATGAGGCTCAACCATCTGTTGACTCAAAGTGTTCACTGCAAAACATATATCTGGACGGGTGTTCACTAAGAACATCAAGGCCCCTACAAGTTGACGATACTCGGTAGGATTTGCCAATACGGACCCAGCAACACTGCCACTCAATTTCTTGAAGTTGAGCTCCATCGGTGTCGACACAAACTTGAAGTCCACCATACTAAATCTTTCCAGAAGCTTCACAATGTATTTTCCTTGAGAAAGGAAAATCTCGCCAGGTCTCTGCCAAACCTCCAGGCCTAGGAAATAGTGCATCAGTCCTAGATCTTTCATCTCGAACTCAGCAGCGAGCTCCCTCTTGCACTGATGAATGAGAGGGTCAGCACCTGTCAGGAAGAGGTCATCCACATACAGCACCAGAATGAGAGGCTTCCCCTTGACAACCTTGAAGTAAAGGTTCGGATCAGCATTACTTCGAATGAAGCCCAGCTCCATCAAGTAGCTATCTATCCTCTCGTACCAAGCTCTGGGTGCTTGCTTCAACCCATAGAGGGCTTTCCTCAACCTGCAGACATGGGTGTCCCGATCTTGGACTTTGAACCCCAGAGGTTACTTCACATATACCTCTTCCTTTATCGCACCATGCAGAAATGCGATCTTCACATCCATCTGATGAAGACTCCATCCTTGCGTAGCAACAAGGGCTATAATAGATCAAATGGTGGTATATCGGGCCACAGGTGCAAATATGTCATCATAATCTATGCCTTCCTTTTGAGAGAAGCCATGGGCAACGAATCTTGCCTTGAACTTTTCAGCACTTCCATCAAATCCATGCTTGATCTTGTAGAGCCATTTCGAGGTGACAACTGCTTTGTCTTTCGGTCTTGGAACCACATCCCAGACATCATTCTTCATAATGGACACATACTCTTCGTGCATAGCATCCTTCCAGACTTGATGCTTTACGGCTTCCTCAAAGGATCCAGGCTCGGATTGTACAATAATACTCATGGCTGCTAGATACCCTTGGTATCTACTCGGTTTCTTGCTTTCACGGAATGTCCCCCTTGGGGCCGCATGACCCTCAGCATCCTTGAGAGTGTCCTGGAGCCATGATGGTCTCTTTCCCAGTGAAGAAGGTGGATCAATCGGGTCCATTGGTCCTTCAACATCAAGCATCGTCTCATCCTTCGATTCCTCTTGATTTCCAAGCCTTGCTTCATGATCTTCCTCAGATCTCGGAAGATTGACTACTTTCCTCAGGGAAGTATCTTCGTCAAAGGTGACATTGTGGCATATCTCCACTTCCCTTTGACGAGGCACATAGACTCTATAGGCCTTCGAAGTTTCACTATAGCCCACAAACATTCCTTTCTTCCCAGAAGCATCTAGCTTGCGGCACATGAAAGTAAACAGGACATCCAAAAACTCTAAAATGTGAGACGTTAGGTTTCTTACCAGAGAAAACCTCTTCGAGAGTTTTGGAGTCTAGAGCGAAATGCGAGCATCGGTTTTGTATGTACACAGCAGTGTTCGCAGCTTCTCCCCACAGAAACTTCGGTAGACCTTGGTCACATAGCATGGCACGGGCAGCTTCCACAATGGTCATGTTCTTTCATTCAACAACACCATTTTGCTCAGGAGTATAGACAGTTGTGGTCACCCTCTTAATGCGAGCTTCTCTGCAAAAATCCTTGAACTCATTTGTCTCATATTCAATGCCATTATCAGTTCTCAAAATCTTGATCTTCTTCCCTGCCATATTTTCCACCAAGGCTTTGAAGGTACAGAACCACATGAAAGCCTCATCCTTCTTCTTTAAGAAGTATATCTAGGTTTTGCAAGAGAAGTCATCTATGAACGTCATATAATATGAGCATCCTCCCAAGGATGTCACAGGCAGCATATCAGAATGGATCAATTGCAAGACATTAGATGTCTTTGTGACACTTGAGGGGAAAGGTCCCTTTGTATGCTTTCCTTCGGCACAACCCTTACATACACCTTCATGATTATTTGAAAAGTATTAAAAATAAATTCAAAATAAATGTTCTGCTCATCGAATCAAGATGATCTTTAGATCGATCTTGCACCTCTTCGAAAGAGGAACCCAATAAAAATATTGGTGTCTTCATCTGAGCATCACAACATGGAGTTTGGACCTAGTTGTCCAATTTTAACACCAAGAAACTGCGATTCTTGTTGTAGCCCAACAAAAGTCCAAGTATGAAGCAATGAGATTTGGTGGACAAGAAACGAGCACAAGTTCAACTTAAACCACCTTTGTCAAGCAAGAGGAACAAAAAAAAATCCATTCCCATTGAGGAACAAGCAGCTCAAAAAGGAGTAGGCAACAAACCGTGTCTCAAATCTAGGCTTGGAAGGGTGCAGCAAATGGATGATTCTACCACCCAAAACTATTCCATCATTTGGGCAACCAAGCAACCAAACTAGCAAGCATCATCACAAAACCAAGAAGGTATAGAATAGTTTCTTTGGTTTCTTTAAGCATCATCACAAACCAAAAAGGTACGAACTAGTTTCTTTGGTTTCTTTTTGTTGCAAGAAAATAGGTCATAAGGCACAAAATTGCTGGCACTCTAGAAAGCCAAGCAATGCATGTAGGAATATTGTCAACACTAAAGATTAAATGGACATTGAATGGCCAAATGTCGGTGGCCTCATCCAAAACTCCATCCCAATAACCAAACAGTAAAGAAGAAAGCTTGGAGAGTCGAGGTCAAAGAGAACGGAGAGTTGCTTGCACCTACAGCCCAACGAGCAATGGTTGTCCAGATTCCGGAAACATATTGCAAAAAAGAATAGCATCTTTAGCCATGAGATGGACAATAGGCTCGTGACAAAGGTGTCCCCTGTTCAATTCTTCTCTTCCATCCTACAACAAAAGCACCATGATCCAAGTAGATATCGGTGGCCACCCACCTATTCCATTTGGACCCGCACCATCAATTCTTGCAGCTTTTCACATTCAGCACAACTTACTATTTTTAGCAGGTTTTCGAGTCCTGCATTCCCGGAGCCGTTTTGGGGCCTTAATGATCCAGGTGGACATTGGTGGCCACCCACCTATTCTATTTGAACCCCCACCATCAGTTATTTCAGCTTTTAAGTTGCAGTACAACTTACTATTTTTCGGGTCCTGAACTTTCGGAGCCGTTTTGAGGCCCTAAACGATGTTTTTTGGGCATCGTTTTTCCGGCAAAAATGATTCCGTTCTGGAATGTATATTCGCGGCAATAGTTGTAGTCCTGCGATAGATATTTCTAATGATGTATCATACGCATCAAATGGAGATTGTATGCCGAAGTTACGCCCCCGGGAAGTTGAAACACCAATTTACCCAAACGGGGCCCACAGTTTTGGCACTTCATTTCCTACGGTTAGGTTTTTGGACGTTTAGAGTTCTCCATTGTTTCTCCATAATAAATAGGCCCTCGAGCCTCATTGTAACATAGTTCAGAGGTCTGTAGCCGCCACATCTCTTCTCAGAGATTCGCTACCAGCACCCTAGCTATTTTATTTCCATTATGTTTGTAAGCATATTTATGTTATTTGATATTAATGAAATGAAGCCTTATTTCCGCTGCATCTCTATGTTTATGGTTATTTCTGTATTTTGTTGCGTCCCTGCATAAATCCGGATCAGTGGTATCAGAGCAGTCTGCTCTTTCTTTATTTTTCTTTGCATGTCCCAACGCGATCAGGGTATAAGGAGTTAGGGCTCGATCTGGTTGAACCCTTGCAAGATCAGCCTCGCAAACCCCGACGACCTCCCATGGCGGAAGAAAAGAAAGACGAGGGAGCAGGAGATCCTATCAAAATATTGCTCAAGAAGGCCCTTGAGAAACAAAGGAACGCAATGATGGATAAATTTGCTCAGATCCTTCAACGACTGCCCACCTACGGCGCATCTGCATCCAACAGCCACTCTAGAGGCGCCACTCCCTTCAAGGTACAGGTAAACTTTGACATTCCTGTAATTGAAGGCCAAATAGATGCAGACGTTGTAGATAGATGGTTGAATTTGCTGGAAAGGTATTTCTCAGTCCATGATTTCTTTGACCGAGAAAAGATTATTTTTAGTATTTACACTCCTCAGAGCCGCCCCCCATGTCAAAGACTGGTTGGAAACCTACTGTGAGCAAGAGGACGAAGGGGAACCCTCTCTATTATCGGCCACACCCACTTGGAATTCGTTCCGAGACGGCATCAAGGAACAATATTACCCCGTGGGGAGCTATGAGGACAAATACATCCAATGGACCACGCTGCGACAACAAAGGGATCAAGATGTGCACGAACTGACGAATTTGTTCCATACCCTGCGCACAAAGTTGGGTATTAAAGATTCAGAGAGACATTTAGTGCTCAAGTACCGCAGTTGTCTGCACAAACACATTCAGGAGGAAATGGAGTTCCTCGACATTACATCGCTTGGCACGGCATATCGCTATGCCGCCAAGATCGAGCAAAAATTTAAGCAGAAGAAGCGAGACTTTGGTTCTGCGAATCCAAAAGGTGCCCCCGAACCGAAGAACAAGGGGCAAGGCCAAAGCGGCACGACTCAGAACAACACCACAAATACAAAGGACACAGGGAAGTGGTGTGAATTTCATAACAGCCCCACTCACAGCACAAATGAGTGTAGAGCCAAACAGTCATTGGTCGCCGAACTAAAGGCACCCGAATCAGATGCATTTTTTGATCCTGAGTCAGAACCAGACACAGACAATGATAAAGGGAAGCAGATCATTGATGCAGATCCCAGTGCCATTGTTGCCACCACCAGGATCCAGAGGAGGGGGAGCGCTTCTTCCATTCGCAGATGTGGGTGAAGGGTTCTCCGCTGCAATTTTTTGTCGATAGCGGAAGCCAAAAGAACCTCATTTCAGCAGAGGTCGTGAAGCGACTCGGCCTACCGACCATAGCACACCCGCAGCCGTATACCATCAGGTGGCTCCACCCAGGGAGAGATCTCCGCATCTGCCAGCAGTGCCGCATTCTGTACAATATCAAGCCATTCACGGATGAAGCTATTGTGCGATGTTGCTCCTCTTGATGTAGCTGATGTATTATTGGGCCAACCATACTTGTGGAGGCGACATGCTGTGTATGAGTCTAGGCCTCGTGCTGTTGTTATTACTTTGGGAAATAACTTGTACAGGACACTGGAGGTAGTACCGCCTCCTGTCATCTCTTTGACTATTGCAAAACAACGTAGTAAGATTGTTTCCCAAACCAGGAAATTTATTTTCCTTACAACTCGCTCACAGGGAAAGAAGAATATTGTGGCCACAACCTCGAAACAGGACTCCCCTGCACGGCTGCAGCAAATGGACAAAGTCATGGAGAAATACGAGGAAATTTTCTCCTCACTCACAGAAGTTCCTCTACACTGTCAGGACAAGCACTCCATTGATCTAACCCCCGACGCACCACTTCCTGATGTTGCCATGCCTCATGCGACTACACAGACAGAATCCACACATGTACTGTTTGAGGCTGATAAAGAAACCAAATTTACTAATTGCATCCAACATGTCCGCCCACAGGTCCATGACATCTTCGACAATAGAACGTGCCTCATTTCATGGAGGATCTCAACGCAATGGAGACCATTGCTTCTTAAGGAGGGAGGAATGATCCAGGTAGATATCGATGGCCACCCACCTATTCCATTTGGACCCGCACCATCAATTCTTACAACTTTTCACATTCAACACAACTTACTATTTTTAGCATGTTTTCGGGTCCTACATTCTCGGAGCCGTTTTGGGGCCTTAATGATCCAGGTGAACATTGGTGACCACCCACCTATTCTATTTGAACCCCCACCATCAGTTCTTTCAGCTTTTGAGTTGCAACACAACTTACTATTTTTAGCAGTTTTTCGGGTCCTGAACTTCCAGAGCCGTTTTGAGGCCCTAAACGACGTTTTTTGGGCATTGTTTGTCCAGTGAATATGATTCCATTCCGGAATCGATATTCACAACAACAATTATAGTCCTCGGATAGATATTTCTAACGATGTATCATACGCGTCAAACAGAGATTGTATGCCGAAGTTACGCCCCTGGGAAGTTGAAACACCAATTTACCCAAACGGGGCCCACAGTTTTGGCGCTTCATCTCCTACGGTTAGGTTTTTGGACATTTAGAGTTCTCCATTGTTTCTCCATAATAAATAAGCCCTCGAGCCTCATTGTAACACAGTTCAGAGGTCTGTAACCGCCACATCTCTTCTCAGAAATTCGCTACCAGCACTCTAGCTATTTTATTTCCATTATGTTTGTAAGCATATTTCTGTTATTTGATATTAATGAAATAAAGCTTTATTTCCGCTGCATCTCTATGTTTATGGTTATATCTGTATTTTGTTGCGTTCCTGCATAAATCCGGATCACACCCTTTCTTAGAGACCTGCCGAAGTTTACTCGATGGCAACAGAGGATATAGGTACACAAATGTACAAGAAGAAGAGGAGAAAGGGGTTGAGGCTTTTGGGGACCAAAAGCTTGCAAATGGGGAGGTGTGATCATAATTGGATCCTAATTAGAATCTCTTTGTAAAACATTGTAATAAGTATTTATTATTTTGTAAAGTTGAGTGAATATCCTTCTCTTCCATCCTGCAACAAAAGCACCCTTTCTTAGAGACCTGTCGAATATTACTCGATGGCAACAGAGGAGATAGGTACACAAATGTAGAAGAAGAAGAGAAAGGGGTTGAGGCTTTTGGGGACCAAAAGCTTGCAAATGGGGAGGTATGATCATAATTGGATCCTAAATAGAATCTCTTTGTAAAACAATGTAGTAAGTATTTATTATTTTGTAAAGTTGAGTGAATAGTCCAAAAAATTCTTGGATGAAACAAATCACTGTGATGGCTGGCCTTTCATGATAACCGATTAAATATGAAGACTATGGAGAAGGACATTCAGCAAAGAACAGAGTTGGAGAGGAAATGAGAATCACAACAGTAGCAAAGCGTGAGGGACTTGGGAGAAAAATTCTATTCAAAAATCAAACTCTATCTCTAAGGAAAAACAACCTACAGAAATGTGTCAATGTGTAAGATTGCATCATAGGCTCAATTGAGAGTGCACCAAGTTGTTTTTTAAGGATTCAAATATTATACCTACGTATCGTATTTTAGGCAACTATTTTGGTTTGAAAAAATATTACATATAGATATGTAGACAAATATTCAATAAAAAAACATATAACTTAAATAGAGTGCAGGTTTTCACAGTTAGTCATCAAGTTGTTGATGCAGTTCTTCTGTAAGTAAACTGTGTAGAGTTTCCGAAACGTCCAAAGTTAAAAACTCATATTATCAATGTAATCATATTTTATGTAGTAAATGAGTGCATTTTTAAATAAAAAATGATTAATTGGCAAACATATACTGTTTAGAAAAATGGCTAAAAATAGCCAATTGGTGAAATTTCATCCCAAAAAAAATATCTTCGAGTGCATAGCTCACCATTGTAAAAATTTCCTCAGCCTAATAAAACCCACCACCAAATGTTGGTTTTCCTGTTTGGATTAGCAGGGTAAATCTCTATGTATATTTCTTTATTGTGGGGTTTTCTATGTAGTATGAGGTGTCTCTAAATCTGTTTATGAGCAAACAGAGCCAGTGAATTCACTTCTATTTTGCCATCAACATCAATAATGACACACAAATACAGTCGTTGCATATTCCCCTTCAGTAAATCAATTTCATAAAGAGGATCGAAAAAAAAAATTAAACAGTATGCACACAGAAATACCATTATCACTGAAATGAGAACAAACACAGAAATATAGGATGCACGCATTAAAACAAGGATTTGTGGATAAAACCCTCCTGGGATGAAAAAAATGGCATTGCCAAACAAATTCATTGTTTTATTAAAGGGTAACAATGGGTACTCTCCCATGTACATCTATTTACTGTGACTGCATTCAAAAGAGTCTCAAATCTCCTACAAAAAAGAGGCTGTAAATCCCCTCTATTTTTTTTTTTGCTAGAAGACAAATGGCCTTGTTTCTCTCTTCCCTGCATTTTTCCCTTGGCGGGGAAAATCATTGGCCAACTGCTCATCCATTGGCTAGGCAGTTATGCTAATGTGGTGCCAACATTCCTTGTTGACTGGGCTTGTGCTGACTCTGCATTTGAAAATAGCCACATCAGACAACATCAAACAATTGCTTGCCTTCTCTATATTCCTTTCTTCATCCTTTAAAGATCAAATGTTATTGGTGGCTTAGTACCAATTCATGATTGCCATTCTATATCGTTGTGCATTATTACTTGCCACCTTATATCTAGATAATTTAGAAGTGCATTGAGTTATTTTCAACTAGACTAGTAACTCCCCTTGCAAAAAGATATTTGCGCACAAAATAGCAATTTAATAAAGAGAATTCATTAGTTGTAGAAGAAAATCAACAACTGAGCCAATAAATTGAAACATGAATATTGAATGTTTATTACATATCCTAAATAGTAGCATACTGAAGTTAGGCAGCTTCCAGACCACAAATTGTGAACCACGTCTTATGCATGGTACTAGTGATAAAACAAGAATTTCAATAGTCAATCCGTCACACATTACAAAAATGAACATATGCAGTTTGTCTATATCCAGGTTAATATTGTACTCAGTTAGCAGAACCTCCTGTATAAAATGTTTCTCTTTCTGCCACCCTTCCTCCAGCATTGCCTGCATATCCAACTTTGATACTGTTAATGGGTATTGAAATGCCAAAAGAAACTGCAGTACACTAACATTTTCATTGAACATTTTTCACACAAACAACAATAATTGTAACCAGATCAAATTGGATAGGGGCAACTAACTATCATGCATAATAAGTCCTTGTTAAATATCATCTTGCAACACAAACACAAATCATATTGGGAACAACAATTAGCTAACAGGCATAAAATGAATGGCAACCCTCACTGACTGCTCGAGTACTCTCTCTCTCTCTCTCTCTCTCTCTCTATATATATATATATATATGTATATATGGGCAACTAACCATCATGCATAAAAGGTCCTTGTTAAATATCATATTGCAAAACACACACACACATACAAATCATGTTGGGAACTACAATTAGCTAACAGGCATAAAATGAATGGCAACCCTCACTGACTGCTCGAGTACTCTCTCTCTCTCTCTCTCTATATATATATATATATAGGGATCTGCTATTAAGCTGACAGATAGTGTAAATGGTAGAGGATAGGATTGCAAGACAGGTGGAATATTAGTTTTCCAAAACTTCGCATGTTGGTATAGAAAGGGAATCTGCTTTGTGAAAGAATCAACAAACTTGACATGGATGTCTTGGGGCAACACATGGTATTTAATTTCAATCTTGTCACAGATTCGATTCATCTCCAACACAAACTCAGATCTTCAACTCAATTTCCCAACCACGTTCTGATGGTTCATTGTGTTGCATGTGCAATGCTCTTTCAAGCTTTCACCTTGTTCATGTTTCCTATCTTTATTCAAAGCCACATTGGGCTTTCCGTGGCAGTGTTGTGACTTGCTTTTCAAGTAGCTAAAAAGTAAGACTTGCTTAAAAAGATTTTAGTGATTTTCTACAAAATTAAAGTACCTTCCATATAATGCATGTGCCTTTTAGAAGGCTAAAGTAGCAGTGAATGCAAAAAACATGAACTGCATCTATTTACTCTGAATCAATTTGGCATCTGGAAATAAAATACCAAGAATTCATATGGCAAAGAAATGAAAAATTAGATTAGTTATCAATTTTTTTGACAAATAACAAATGACTCAGATCCACTTCTTGCTAATAAATTTGTAAGAGTATTATTCTGATTAACACTTGGTAAAAGATCTCGGTCCATTCTTTAAGAAAAAGTTTCATTAATTTCATGGAATAGAAACTTTTTCTGATCAATTGGACAGTTCATTTCAAGATTGTACTATCCCTAGGAAAATTTTACTCTTAGGGTGCAGTTCCCTACTGAGCTAGGCTTTCCAATAACATGAATGACTTGTATTTCATAACAGTGGCACAGTACTCATCAATTTATAGACAGTAAACGATGTATTTATTGAATGTACAAGGGACATACATAAGAACTTCAACAACAGTTAATTCCACATGCACACTGCAAATCAAAGTTTATCCCACACAAATAAATGATTTACAAGTTCATCAATCAATACAACAGGGTTAGTCAGCTTACAATTGCAACCTTATTCCTCACTGCTCTAATAATGCAGACCTATGCTACCTTCAGCACACTTACAGTCCTTCATTGCCCTTCAGAAAATATCCCTTCTGCCTCAAGAACCACCTATAGCCCTTTGCTGCCCTTCAGAGGACCTCCGCTGCCTCAAGACCCTCGCTATCACAGAAAAGAGGGTTCCAACCCTGCACTGCCTCAGTTGAAGGCTCTCAAGATATGATGCTGCTCTGAAAAACCCTAGATATGGCCCACATCCACAAGATGAGCCCTTGCTGCCAGCACAATGAGGAAGACCTTGCTGCTACAGAGATACAGCCTCAGAGACCTGCACTGCGTTAGGTAGTAAGCTAAGTCACCGGATATGGGGACACGCAGGATATGAGGATTCGAGTGTCCGACACGGGCACGTTGACCCCCCCCGGAAGAAGACACATTAGGACACATTATATATTATTTTATTAAAAATATATATATATATATATATATATATATATATATATATATATATATTAAAAATTAGATATTTCTTACCCAAATTCTCATTCATGATACAAATTCAAACATAGATCTAGATGTAAGTTTTACAAAGTAACATTATGTATACAAATACAATTTTGATAGATTCATCAATGATCCAACAGGAGAAAGACGAGAAACTACAGTTTTCTCATTAAGTCATCAAAATCAAAATGTGTTACATAGGTAGTAGCAATGACAATGGCAAATAGAAATACAAAATACAAAGCAACTACAAGCCTCAAGGCAGTAGGGAGCTCATGACTCATCAATCATCATCATCAAAATCAGCATCATTGTCATCATCATGGTCACCACTGCTCTCCTCTACTGCATCCTCCTCCTTTGTATCCAATGTCATCTTTGCATCTGTTGGTGTGGTGGATGACCCCTCAACAGTATCACCATCATCAAAAGTGACAGGCTCTAGCACTGGCTCATTAAGATCCAAGTTGGCCAGTGCCAACTCAACACTGGTGTCCAAACCCATATCATCGGGAAAGACATCTCTCATCTTTGTCTTTCCCTTCAACCACTCATCCCTCTGCCGGTAAATAAGACGAAGGTTGTTGTGCACATACACCATTGTCTCTGCCCTAGACTGCTCAAGCCTGCTCTTCTTGACACTATACAAATTTCCATATGTGCTCCAATTCCTCTCGCAACAAGAGGATGAAGTCACCTGAGAGATGAGCCTCATGGCTAACTGTTGTAGAGGAGGGTTTGTTGCTCCATGAGTTGCCCACCAAGAATAGGGCTTCTTAACCCCCCCGTCTCTAATCACATCACATCCTGCAAATCGACCAATGCTAGTGAAAAACTCTACAAAGGCATCCTCCACCTCATCAATGGATGCTCTATCCTGAAAATCCGCCTCAATGCATCCTTCCTCCCCTGTGTGTAATATTCCTTTTTTTGGTGTCACCTACGACAAGGTTAGGTTGGACTTCCAGAGTTAGGAGCAGACAAGTCACAGGTACAGTTTGGTGCTATCAGCGAGCTCAGGGGCTTTTTGGAGGAGTTTTGAGGAGTTTCCATGGTGTCTAGTGGAATTCCTTGATATATTCCATCATCTGAGCAGTTTGGCTTTCGTTCCGGTGCATTCCGACAACTTTCGGAAATTTGAGTTATTTGTGGGCTTAACTCTGATTATGCTCAAGGTGGCATTCCAGGAGGAATACATGATGGAACACCTTAGTGTAATAGCTCATTGGAACCAAGACGAGGATACCTACAAGATGGGACGGTTGGGCATGAACTTCAGTGACCAAAGGAGACATGGTAGCCGATTTACTCTTTTATGCATTAAAAAGGAATTTTTAATAAGAGGGAAAAGTGCTCCATGAATAAAATAATGCTCTAGAAGGCTCCAAGAGATCTATAAAAGAAATGAAGGAGGCCATTGAAGGATATCTTTGGATCATATCATTTTATTGTATGAGAGGTGTGAGACGTGTTTCTCTACTTCAGCCGTAGCCCCAGGACGAAAACCCTCGGGTGATTTGTGAGTGTTGGACGAAAACCCAACCTTTCGAAGGAGATTTCCATTTCGTAAGTTTCTACAGAGTTTGTGTGATTGGTGCAGAGACTGTCTGCATTCTAACCTGTGCTCTGTCATCTTCATGTCTGCTGGAGAACAAGGCTTTATAGAAAAGGTAGCCTCAGCTTTTTGGAGGCCGCTCATCTTAGTGGCCAGCTTTCTCCATCTCAGAGACTGGAGTCGATGAGGTGTAATCCGGCAGCATTTAATAAAATGCTGAGATTCTTCCTGTTCTATGTGTTAATAGATTGCAGTGTTTTATGCGTCATTATTTTACATGGCAATCTTCTATTGAGTAAATAGTGATTTTACAGCATATTGTGGAGTTTAGTTAATTTTCTGCATTTTTAGTTAAAATATCCCTTTCGGGATATTACAGCGGTATTAGAGCTTCAATCTTGGATTACACTGCGGGTTTCTAGTTTTTAGTTGCATCTATTTTGGTTAGAAAGGCCTACGCAGTCATTGGAGGAGGCTCATTTGTGAGAGCTGCATTGGTGGAATTTTAGAGCTGGGGTGCTGGGAAATTGATAGAAGAGACATATGAGGAGGTTTGCTGGGATTTTGGAGAGCAATGATTGACAGTAGCATATGCAGTGCCAGAAAACGAAATTGGAAGAGGGCCAAACTACAAAGGGTTATATTTTGAAGGTTGGAATTAGAAGAAACCCTTTCTAGGTTTTTTTTGGGTTTTGGGCAAAGATCACCTTCCCAAATTCCTAGAATTTTCTGAGCAGTTTTCAATGGGTAAATCAGAGACCGAAGTCAGGCAGCAATTTAGTCTTGGAGCAGCAGTGCAGTTTCTGGAGGAGCTTGCTATTGGAGCAGTTGGATTTCCTTGCAATCATCACCTTGTGCTTGTAGTTTGCCTTGTGCAAGTCCAGCTAAACCACTGTTACTTCCATATATGTCATTGAAACAATGAAGTTTTTAAAACAACTCCTAAATCAACATAGCAGTGCCTCAGTGGGTTGCGATCTAAACCAAAGACCAAAAAGATTAAATAATGCAGAAGTTAGTTCCTTGAAACAAAACAACAGACCCTTCTCCAAGGAGGTACATAATTTGCTCCAACAAAGGCATCCGAGGAATTTATAAAAGGAGGAAGAAGTGGGAAATTGGCTTTATGCACTTGGGATGGACTTAAAGAGTGGAAGATTAGAAAATGACTTTCCCATGTTAAAGAAACTAGAATCCTGCCTTTCAAAGGTAGAGCAATCTGATTGGAGTTTAAATTGGGCTTTGGAGCCATCTATGCTTGCATTGGTACAAGCTAGATTCTTGGAACATCCAAGTGAGAGAGTCAAGCTTATAGTTGCCTCTTGTTTCAGTGATATTTTGAGGATAATAGCACCCTTCCCTCCCTACAATGATGACATTATGAAAAGAATTTTCAGACTAAAAGTACGAACCTTTCAGGATTTGGACAACTGTGCAAGCTCTACATTTGGGAGGAAGCTTAAGGTTTTAGAAGTCATGGCCATGACCCGGACTCATGAGATCATGTTTGACTTTGAGTGTGATGGCTTGATTCTGCAAATGTTCCAATGCTTCTTCAGCACTAGGAGCAGTGTTTTAAAAATCGCGATTTTTTCGAAAGGCCGATTTAATCGACGATTTTTTGGATTTGAAAAAATCGCCAAAAAATCGCGGTAAAAATTGTGGGCCCATCAAACAACAACCCAATAAGTTCAAAAATCGATTTTTTTTGTCATTTTTGCAGACAGAGGACAAGAAAGAGAGCTAAGGAGGAAGAGAAGTCATCTTGAGAAGACACAATCCGCCTAATGAACGGCCCAGATTGACTAGAAATTACTATACTTTTACAAGGCATTTTACATCTGTTTTTAGCTTCGGGGGCAGCCGCCCCCCCGTGGACCCCCCAGGCAGCGTTTAATTACGGGCTGCGTTGCCACCCCATTAAGGTACAGGGGTCCAACATTATGATACAAAATAAACAAGATAATCAGGCTCTACACCCAACAGAGAGGCCTATCATGGAGTCAACCCCTGATTGGATAGAGCAGGAGGTAATGGAGGGGGAGGAGGCGGAGGAGGAGGAGCAACAGCAGGAGGAGGAGGTGACAACACCTACCACTGCTACCGGTAGAGGACATGGTCTGCCTCCTTTAGCTCCTGGTGCTTTAGGTTCTGGTGCTTCAGGTTCTAGAGCACAACAGAGTCCATTGCCAGCCCCGCCAGCTTCTTCGTCTAGAGGGAAAGCTGTTACATTTTCTCGCAAGAGGGGCAGAGGAAATCAGTAAGATAGATTATTTGGTGCATTCCTCTGTATATAACATTATGACTCATGATATGAGATATTTTATTATATTTTTTGTTGATATTTTGAGGTTGAGTTGAGACTCGGGACTTAGTATTCAAGACATGATTCACTATTATGTGTGATGTAGCACTAGACATGATATTACACATCTTATATATTAGTTTTTTTTCATATTTATGTGTCAATGCATTTATTTTATGTTGTGGGTGCTTTAGATATTAAAAAAATTTATTTTTTCCCCTCGTCGATTTAATCCCAATCGCGATTTTCAAAACATTGATTAGGAGACATCATTCTAACACAGTCATAGCACACATGCAGTCCATCCTGTCGTCATGTATGGGAATCCATGAGGCCATTTGTTGGGAGTTGCAGACTAGGTTGCTGAGCATTTGGAGGAGAGAGCAGTTGGTCTCACCAACTGCTTATGAACTAGCCCAAGGGCTGGTTGAGCAGAACATTGAGCTTTTCAGGAGACAGTTGATCAGGGAGGAGTTGTTCCAGTTTGGTGGATCATGCAACAGAAATGAACTAAGGAGGAAGGGACTTTGCTCATCTGCAAAGAACCTTGGGGGCCTGATCACTCATGCTTGAGTGATGCAGATGGTGTGGCAGAGGTAGAATAGAAGGGAATTCCTTCTGTATGCTAGGATGAGGACTCTTCTTCAGGTGATTCTAGGGGATCAGATGCAGATGCTTCTGGGGAGCGAGAGAAGTCATGCAGAGATGATGACAGTAGGCCAAAATTGTATTCCAATGTGCAGGGTGAGCAGTCAGGGGACTCTATGGGAGAGACTCTGGGTGATGAGTCACTTGTGACGATTCAGCCAGAGCAGCATATGATGGAGCCTGAGTCAACAGAGGAGGATACTATGCACATCATGTATGATAGTCCCTTGGGGGAGAGCCAGATGGAGGCTCACATTGAGTCTATGATGGATATATGGCTAACCTTGGGTCAGCCACTGAGGAGAAGCAGTCAAATGCACAGACACCGAGTACGATGACAGCAGTTGCAAATCCATATCCTCTGGAGATGTTGGAGGTTGATGGGATAGTCCTACAGGGGGCTAGCAGACAGCAGGAGCATTGCATTCCCGATCAGGAGAAGGATGAGTTGTTGGAGATGGTGGAGCATCCATCGTTGGACCAACACACTGATGAGGTACAGACAGATTCACATGCAGTCAGCAGAGTTGCAGTACTTTCAGGGAGTAGCACTCTCCAAAAGTACATCGATGGGGCTTGCAACATATCTTGCCCACTTTGGCCCATTATAGAGAGAGGGACTTTCTTCTACAGGCAGATCTCATTGGCCGACGGGACAGAGCAGCATGAGTTGACTATGAATTAGCGACAACTCTCTAGGCATGTTTCGTACGCGGTTGACACTATATTGGATTCTTCTTCCAGGATAGATTAGCGGGAGAACATGAGTTGGTACCCTCTTGATGGTACAATTTTCTTCGTAGGGAGCATAGCAGAGCAAGGGCCCTTAGACATAGTAGATGATACAGATTCAAGCTGGCAGTGGGACACAGGTCGTCATTTATTTAGCACTCCATCCCGATTTCAGGAGAGCAGGATTAGCATGGGATTGAGTCAGGACTTGGATTGGAGAGAGGTGATGAGTTGGTACGTAGTTGGTGGGGCAGCTTATCCAGTTAGAGGTACAACACAGCAGGAGCCAAGGAGCATTGATGCTTGTTGGCGGACTTCACTTCATAGGGCATCATCTATAGCCGGAGGTCGTGCACAGTCTAAGCTGTGGGACTTGGGCGATGATTGGCCATGGTGGCATTGGGGTCTGGGAGGATTGTTTATTGACAGATACAGGGAGAGATCAGTTTGGGATCCCGGCATTGAGGGGTCTATTTCGAGTGGCTTGACGCAGATGCATAGCTACACCTAGGGGTTTGTTTGGGATCCAGGCATTGGGTCTCAGTTACATCGGGCCAACAGGGTGGCCCACATATTTGGATTGCTTGAGGGCAAGCAATCTTGGCGCGGAAGGTCTGTAATATTCCTTTTTTTGGTGTCACCTATGACAGGGTTAGGTTGGACTTCCAGAGTTAGGAGCAGACAGGTCACAGGTACAGTTTGGTGCTATCAGCGGGCTCAGGGGCTTTTTGGAGGAGTTTTGAGGAGTTTCCATGGTGTCCGATGAAATTTGCTTGATATATTCCATCATCCGAGCAGTTTGGCTTTCGTTCCGGTGCATTCCGACAACTTTCGGAAATTTGAGTTATTTGTGGCCTTAACTCAGCGGATTACGCTCAAGGTGGCATTCCAAGAGGAATACATGATGGAACACCTTAGTGTAATAGCTCATTGGAACTGGGACGAGGATACCTACAGGATGGGACGGTTGGGCATGAGCTTCAGTGACCAGAGGAGACATGGTAGCCGATTTACTCTTTTATGCATTAAAAAGGAATTTTTAATAAGAGGGAAAAGTGCTCCATGAATAAAATAATGCCCTAGAAGGCTCCAAAAGATCTATAAAAGAAAGGAAGGAGGCCATTGAAGGATATCTTTGGATCATATCATTTTATTGTATGAGAGGTGTGAGACGTGTTTCTCTACTTCAGCCGTAGCCCCAGGGACAGAAACGCTCGGGTGATTTGTGAGTGTTGGACGAAAACCCAACTCTCTTGAGGAGACTTCACTCGGAAGTTTCGCAGAGCTTCAGGGATTGCTGTGAGGATCATTCAGATCTTCAACTTGTGCTTCATTATCTTCAGTGGGTTCAGGGATAGCTGTTGCCGGAGGGAGAGTGCAGCAGTTCAGTTTTGGAGGCCAGTGCAGTGCACCAGTTCATCTTGGTGGCCAGTTTTCCATCTCAGCTATTTTGGGTCAGATGTATATGTAACCCCAATTATTACTTATAATAAAATGCTGAGATTCTTCCTGTTCTATGTGTTAATAGATTGCAGTGTTTTATGCATCATTATTTTACATGGCAATCTTCTGTTGAGTAAATAGTAAATAGGGAATCTAAGGGAAGGTCCACCATTCAGCCACTCATGGTTGTAGTATTTTCGATTCAATGAGTGAGCCAAACAATGAAAAGGTGTACAATTCTTGTCCCATTTGCTGACAAGAATATCTTGTATGGTGGTGAAGAAGGCCTCTGCTGATGTCTCATACTCGGGGCACTCACTCTGTAAAATAATGGTCCTCATGGAATCCTATCCCTCATAAACCTCTCCTAGGATGGGTTGGTCTATATCTACAAATCCTAGCAAAGCAATGATAGGGTCAATGATTTTAATAAGTAGATCTACCCTCTCCCACCAAGCATCATCTAACATTGTGTCCTTCACTCTTTTTGAGGTTGCTTGATCTATCTTCCTCCAAAAAGACTAAAACTCTGAAATAACCATGGCTCCAAGAGCGGTCTTGACCTCCCTCAACCTCTTCAACATGATGAATGAAGAGGCAAGCCATGTATCTGCAATCTTCAACAATGATAGATTGGTGTACTCCTTGTAGATTGTGGGGGCATTTGTATGATTTTGTACAAAGTTGCAGATATGTCGTGCATCCTCAATAATACTTCCAATCCAAAGAACATCAAAAGAAATAGATTTAAGTGCTAAATTCAAGGAATGGACAATGCAAGGTGTCCAAAATACTTGTGGATATTTAGTTTCCACCAACCTTGAAAACAGGTGCATTATCTGTAATAATTTGCACACAAGAATCAACACCTACATCTTCAATAACTTTAATGAACTCACCCATATATTGTGCATCCTTGTATTGTCCAAGACTCAAGTGCATCCGCTGATTTCAAGAAACCTGGACCATTCAAGGAAGACACCATGAAGTTGATGAGTGGGTGGCATGTTGGATCTGTCCATCCATCAGAAATAATACTAACCCCAGATGTTAGCCATGCTGATTTAATAGGCTCAAGCATTTTGTCCACCTCTTTCTTTGCCTTAGCCAACAATGTGGTTCTAAGATTCTCTAACCCAGGAGGCACATACCCTGATGGAGCCCCTTGAGTTAGAGCTCGGCACATCTCAATAAATAAAAGTGAGCATGCAACATTAAAGGATATGAAATTCTGATAGAAAAAGAATGCAATGGTGAGACCAAGTGTCACTACCTTTCTTTTTGCTGCTAGCCCCCCACCAAAACTCTCAAATGAAAATTTGTTGTTGCTTTCCCTGAAGAATGGAAGGGAATCATCATTCTTGTTTTTTTAGATGTTGTAGCACCAACATTGGCCTATTTTTCCATTTATTTCCTCTTAGCTAAAGACACCTATGTACATGCTCCAATTCCACAACCTGGTAAAGCCAACAAATGAGCATTTACACGGTAACAAGTGTTCATGAAATGATTGTTGCAATAGTTGCATTTCCAAGCAACATTGCCTCCTCCCTTCAACTTGTTGCCTCCACTGACATACTTCCACAACAGATATTTCTTTTCTTGAGCCTGTTGTCTTTCTAAATTAATTCTTCCCTCAACATTTGAAGCTGTTGTTGCAGCCCCACTTCAGGGAACACTTGCAGACCTTCATGAAATTGGAACAAGAGGGGCATCTCCAATGGGGACATTCTTTCCCTTCCTTTGCCCCTTCCCTGATGCCCTTGATTGAACCATGAATGTTATAAAAAATAAAGAAAAAATGCACAAACTTGTAAAAAAAAGCACATGCAAACTGTTGTAATAAAAATGCAAAAAAAAAAGCAAAATGCACTTACTTGTTGCTTGAATCGCCTCCAAAATGCTCCCAAACCCTTTGCTACTCGCTCCCACACACCCACAGCAAGAGAGACAGAGAATAGTGAGGGAGAAATGACCCAAAACAGGCCTTTATGGGTCGCGTGGCACGCAATTCAAGGGGATATATGTCCCAGAATCGGGACACACTGGACAGGTTCCCCGGACACGATCGGACATGCTCGGACACATTCAGAGGACACGTGTCCCACCAAATCATGTCTGATTCGCCGAATTCGGGACACGTCAAGGGTTTTCAACGAATCTGGTTTCTTAGGTAGTAAGCTTTGCTTCCCCAGATGACTTTGTTTGCCATAGAGAACTCCCTTTCCAGTGGGTTGTTGTCACAGACCTGAGTTTCAGCCCTCAATTACCCTTACTGTTCAGGGAATCTCCTCTGCATGCCTTGAATTAGGGTTTAATTTGTTGCTGGCAGACTCCTGCATGCCCTTTATTGGCTTTAACAAGCTTGCACTACCACAAAGAGCTGTCTGCGGCCATAAGGTCTTCGTTACCCTAAAACTGTCTCAAACAGACCTCGGTGCTCCAGTATTGCTCCTCAGATCAATCATTCCATAGATATCCTTCCTTGCTTGCCAAAGTTAGATGAAGGATGCATGAGGAAAATTATGCCATACAGAGGGATTGGCTAGGGTGGAATCTTTCACCACCAAAACCAATCAGAAAGAAAGGGATCTTAAACTCTTCAAGAACCTCAGCTCACAAACAGAAATATCGACAAACTATGATGAGAAAATTGATTCTCCTCTCCCTTATTTATAGATTCCCTTTGGGGTATTTTCTCCCAATGTTACCCCAATAAATTGAATAATGGGTTTTCCCCTTTATAATTGACTATAGCCTATGGGGTTGGATAGGCTACTTCATCCTCCCTTGGGAAATTAATTAGAAGATGACATTACAAAAATAAACCAGGTATTCACCAAATCTGAATCAATCGTTTTTTGAATGTTGATCCCAATATGCTAAAACTTCCCTTTGATCTGGTATTAATCTTGGAATCCACCAGAGACATCCCTGTTATATAGGAGGGCTATGAATCAATATATCTATTCCTATCCAAAGATATGATGAGTTTTGATATCCTCTCCTTTGTCCACCAACCTTTTAGAGTGATGTAGAAACATCCACAATGAACTGCATGGCATTATCCCTATCTGAACTACAGTAAAATTTGCCAATGTGCTTTTCAGCAAATTCCAAGTTTGAATGGTATATTTCCTCACTATCATACCACGGGAAAACTCTTGTCAGAATGTTAGTTTCTTCAACAATCACCTGTAACAAAACGTAGTACTCAATAGCAGCAACTAAATCAGACAAAATGAGCTTTCATATGTAGTTGATATGTATATCTCTTGATCCGCGAATATTCAGCAGCATGATCATAAATAATAAATCAAAATGATTTCAATAAACAAATTTGTGACGTTCCCTCAGGCAAAGAACAAAATTAAAAAAATAAATAAATAAATTCTTACTTTCTGCATTCTCAATGAATACTGTCAACAACACACCAATCACCAAAATCATAGGGATGCTTAATGAACACAAATGCAATTGCTTCAAATACCACTTTGCAGGTATTCTTGAATACGAGCCTGCCAGTACTGACCAAGATGATATCAGTTCAATAAGCTAGGTATTGAAAATCCCCAAAAAAGAAGATTGACCATATTTATGCTTACAATGACATATGCATCTGTAATTGAATGCAGCTGATTGATAGTGGTTTTAGTGCTGCTGAAAGCATGGGCCTGTGAGTTCATTTCTAGCTAGACATTTACCTAAATTCAAATCCAACCAGAACTCTGTCTGTTGCTTACAGACTCCCAAATATTGACATTATAGCAATGCCAAAGTTCTAATTTAAAAACAGTATGCTAGTTTATATAATTAATCTAGTGGAAAACACACCATTGACCCCATACAAAATACTATTTTCAGTCATATATAAAGGAAAAAAAGCACTTAAGTTAAAATAAGGCCTTTCCTGTTATGCCTAGGAATCAACCATGCCTGTGAACATTAACTCATGACAATGTCTACAAAATTAAAAACCTCTGGACTCTCCAAAGAGGCAATAGTAGTCATATTTTTTATGGATCCCTTCCAAAAAATACCCAAGTGCTAGCAAAGCTGAAGACATTGTATGCATGCATATACTGTTGATCCATTAAGATCAATACAAAAAAAGATCACTGCCTTCCCATGAAATTTTTATCTGAAACGAACCCACAAAGGTATCTAACAATAGAGCAATAAAGAATGGGAAGAAAATTAAAGAAACCTTACAATATGCCCTAAGCCATAAAATAAGGTCATAAAACACAGGCAAAGTCCACATGAGGAATTTTAGCATGTCGAATTTCACATAGACAACTGACCAGCTAAAGGGAGGATTTCACTTCCCACACCACATTTCTCAAATTTTTCTGGAGGGTGAGCTACATTTCAAGATATTTTGGAAAGATAAACTGCATAATTGCATCTGTTGAATTTTCAGGAAGGCAAACTACATTACCTGCACTAAATTTCCCAAATTTTGTGGGGTGAATATGAACTTCAAATGCAAAGGGTTGAATTTTCCTGGGCGAATGTGGCCTTGAAGTGCAAAGGATGGAAATTTTGGGTGTGAATGTGGACTTTAAGTGCAGACGGTTGAAGGGAAAATATTCAAGCAGATTAAAAATGCATTTGGTGAAAAGATGAAGTATTTATAGTTTTTATATCATTTTTGGGCTAAATTTCGAAATTACATTATAAAATTTCTTCCACTTAAAATTTCAGTATTGCAAATTTCACTCAAGGATGAAATTTCACACCTAAAATTTTCTATGGTTTGGGCACTGCATAAACATTCAGTAGACAACCTAGGTCAGACAAACAAATTCTCATAAGTAAATCTACTAAACTGATAAAACCTTTCCATCTTTCATCTCTGAGTGGGAACATCCAAACAAGGTGAGTCTTGGAAGGATTACGAGGGTTCTAACAAAGTAATAATGATTCTATGTGCCTTTTGTTGTCATGACCTCTCTAGATAGAGATATTATAGTTCTACATTAGACAATCCATAAATAGTTGTCATATGATCCAATTCGATGACCTTTGTGTCTGGCAATTATAAGAATGTCTTTACATGAGAAAATGACTTAGGACCTGCACTGCTGTCAACCTATACACTTTCTAGATATGATTTTCTCTCTCTCAATGTTCCGGCAATGACATCTTGCAAGTTGATATTGAGAGGGATCTAAACCTTCACAGTATTATTCAACAGCAAAGGAGAAGATAAATCAGACAGAATATATGGCTTGCTTTCCCTAGTCCAGAGATCTTCAAAAAGTCCATATCTTATTATTCCTTCAACATGTGTCCTGTCAGTCAAAGGTTCAATTCGTTTCTGTCACAACCTGAAAAGAATGGTGCCATGTCTCAATGCTTCCAGGAACCCCATGCCAAATCAGTTTCCAACCACCAATATCAAGGCAGTAGCTAAAGTCTTTAGCTTCATTATCATTTCCCATCAAAAATCACAAAAGATATATATATATATATATAGGGGCCATGTCGAATTGAAATGTTTCAAAACATATACAAATGTATTCCCCAAAACAATTGAGTACCTACAAATGAAACAGTATGACGAACAATGAATACATTTAGAACATATAAAGCAAAGATTAAAAACAACAAGAGAAGATTGCGCTCAAACTATATGAAAGGACTCACAGTTGGCATCCAAGTAGCATTCTCAACCTCAAGTGGATTTGGCTTTATATGTCAATGGTTGAAGGTGAAACAATCATGCATATAAACTTTGAGATCATCTTTCAAATGAGCCACCAAAAAGGGATGATCTCCAACTAGCTTGCATTCAGAGCCAGCATAGGGGCAATTTATGGCGTAAATGCAGACTAAGATTCATGCCTTAATTTACTGTGGTAAGGAAATATATCGTGACAACCATAGCTTTGATACTTGCAAGCAAGTTTTGAGATGCTGCCTACTTTTCAAAATCCAACCACATAATATTACCAAGGTTGACCTGCAGATTAGAAACTAGATACTTGCTCTGGATTTACATCCAGAACATAGTTTATGAGCATATTTGGGCACTGTATAAACATTCCGGAGAAAGCCTGGGTCAGACAAAGATTCTCATGAGAAAATTCACTAAACTGATAAAAACCCTTCCATCACTCATCTCTGAATGGGAACAAGATGAGTCTTGGAAGGATTATGATGATTTTAGCAAAATAATAATGATTCTCTGTGCAATTTGTTGTCATGGCCTCTCTAAATAGAGATGCTATAATCCTACATCAGGCAATCTATAAATAATGGTCATTCAATTCAATTCAAGTACCATCGTTTGGCAATTATAAGAATGTCTTTACATGAGAAAATGGCATAGGACCTGCAATGTTGTCAACATATACACTTTTTAGATATTATTTTCTCTCTCAATGATCTAGCAATGACATCTTGCCATTGAGAGAATTTGAACCTTTACTGTATTATCAGCAGCAAAGTAGAAGATAAATGAAATAGTTGATATCAATTGCTAATAATAAAACTGAATTAGCATATAGAGAATTATCATGAATCCTTGAAGATGCAGAGTGTGAAGATTTGTTGTTAATAGTAATGTATCATTAAGTGTGGATGTTGATGGATCCAAGTCCAAAGATGGGGAAAATGAGATTAATACTTCAGATAATTCCTCTCTTATATAAATGGGCTTCAAGGCATCTACTGCTGATCTGAGGAAGGTGTACAGGGGGTTTGGTGATGTTTGTTTCTGGCATTTTCTTTGCAATGGATGGGTTGGCGTCAGGTCAAGAAGTGCACACCTCCATGTAAAGCACGTACACATCAAGGCTTCTCTGGTTGTAAATTGTATGATGCAGGACACTGCTGTGGATAAGGTTGTTGAAGCTAGGATTGGCCTTGTCAATCCTCATCAGCCTGTTGATTTTTATAATTCTATGCATTCATATTTGGCCGAAGTGAGAGGCACATGAGTGAAAGCAGGCATTATTCATATAAGTCCTTTGATATAACCACCAGATCCATTTTAAATAAGAATGTAGAAGATTTTTAAACAATTCGGGTGAAAACTGCTCTCATTTTTTACAGCATACAGGATTTATTTAACACTATAAAGAATTATAAAAAAGAAAGAAAAAAATATCCCATTACCTTGCCAGCTAGATATTGCTAGGTAGAGATTGCCAGTCTTCCTCATCAGTTGCAGCTCGGCAATGGTGTTCTTCATTTCTGACTCGATTGCCAGTCTTCCTCATCAGTTGCAGCTTGGCGATGGTGTTCTTCCTTTGTGACTCAATTGCCAGTCCTCATCAACTGCAACTTGGCCTATGGTGTTCGTCCTTTTGGACTTTGTTTGGATTTCCTGCTTTTTCAATGGCAGAGATCAGAGTAGGAAAAAATGAGGTGATGAGATAATGTTACCATCCTCTTTCCACGGACACAAATGCCAGATAAGTAGACGGATGAACTCATGCTAAACAACTGCACCATAAGCTTCACCACCATAAAAGCAGATAAAACACAGAAATAGCTAGCTTATACCAGTGTGTGCATAGCATGATAGCAGACACTTCCATTCTTCACATTTTCGACTTTTGTCTCCACGCGTACTAAAAAGGTGCTCTCTCTTCTCATGGATATTGCAATATGTATATAAAACACATACCGTGCGTGTTAAAGACAAGACAAAACACTTAAAGCCTTGTGTTCTGTGCTAAATTGCCAGCATCACCAATAATCCCTACAGGAACATACTCCATCCTTGAAATGATGAAAGCGGTTAGAATCCCGCACAATGATTTCTCGCGCAACAATCTTGGAAATAAACTTTGTTGCCATGTGACAATCTCCACAAACACGCAGGTTCTTCATGATCCGAATGGGCACTGTTGGAGGTGTACTAATGAGACCAAATGCAATGGCCAGCTTCTCACTGTGATAGCAAAGAACTCGCTCTTTTTGCTCTTCATCCACATCGTGCAACACAAAGTTTGTGTCAGGTAAATACCCCGCATCTCTCATCTGTGTCTCTAATTTCTCCAATGTTTCATAAATCTGTTCTGTTTGTGGGTGTGATCTGTCTTCAATAACAAAAGCATGTACCCTATTCTTCACCTCAATCCAGCTACATCCTGGCTTTTTTTTCACTCCCCGGTCCTTGATCAGTTTTCTCAACTTTGCTGCTTCCTCCCACTGACCCGCTGCAGCATATATGCTAGAAAGCTGTACATATGTCGCAGCATTTTGTGGTTCCAACTCAAATAAACATTCTGCTGCATGCTTTCCCAGCTCCACATTTCCATGGATTCTACAGGCAGCAAGTAATGCCCTCCATATGCTAATGTCAGGTTCATAAGGCATATTCTTGATGATTGCCTTTGCCTCATCTAGGAGCCCAGCACGGCCAAGGAGATCAATCATGCAAGCATAGTGATCTGGTCTAGGGGTAATATTATAGTGTCGGCTCATGGAATCAAAGTAACAAAGGCCTGCATCCACAAGGCCCGAATGGCTGCAAGCAGCGAGAACACATATAAAGGTGATGTGGTTTGGTTTTATCCCTTCCAGTAACATTTGTTCAAATAAGCGGAGAGCTTCTGTTCCCTGACCATTTTGGGCATATCCTGCAATCATCAGAGTCCAAGAGACCACATCCCGCGCATCCATTTCCCCAAACAATTGATGTGCCATCTCTATGTTACCGCATTTGGCATACATATCGATAAGGGCACTTGCTACATAGATATTAGACTCAAATCCACTTTTGATAATCTGACTATGGACCTGCCTCCCATGTTCCAGAGCCACTATATTAGCACAAGCACTTAAAACATTCCCGAATGTGAATTGATTGGGTTTCACATCCTCCAACCGCATTTGGAAAAACAATTTCAGAGCCTCCTCCACATGCCCATTCTTAGCATATCCTCCAATTAATGCAGTCCATGAAACAACATTTCGTTCAGGCATGCTGTCGAACAGCTTTCGTCCATCTGCTATGCTCCCAGACTTGGCATACATATCAAGAAGGGAACTGCTCACAAAGACGTTTAACTCGGACCCCCCTCTAATAGCATGAACATGAACCTGCCTACCCAGCTCCAAAGCAACCATCGCGGTGCACGCACTCAGAATGCTAGCAAACGTGAAGTGGGATGGCGTTGCACCAGCCCGCTGCGATTCCCGAAAGAGCTTAAGGGCTTCCTCACTATCCCCAGTCGATGCATAGCCGGAGATCAGTGCATTCCATGAAACCACATCTCGTTCAGGCATTTTGTCAAACAGTTCGCGCGCATCTTCCATAAATCCGAACTTAACATACCCTGCAATAATAGTATTCCAAGAGAACGTATTTCGCTTAGGAATTTTATCAAACACTTGGCGTGCATCCTTCAAACAGCCACACTTGGCATACATGTCCATTACACGATTATTCAAAAAGACATCTGCATTAAGCCCATAAATAATTATGTGATCATGTACCTGCTTGCCTTTTGCCAGGGATTTAATATTAATGCAACCCTGTAACAGACTTGCACATATATCTGAATCTGTGGGAATGCCTTGTTGGTTCATCAAATACAGCATATTTACAGCTTCCTCCAACTGATTCTGCATACAAAAACCATCCAGCGCCTTTTTCAATCTTCCTTCTTCCGTATATAACGTGCCTGCGGGTTCAGTTAAGCTGATGTTTGGAGATCCAACCCATAGCATTGTTTTATGAGCACTGGTACCATAACTACTGATGGTTCTAATGCTTTTTGGCCCTTTCCCAAATAACAATTTCATCTTATTGTCAGCCAAATTTTGACAAACGGATATTTCTACAAAGGTCTAGTTTATTTCAGCTGCAGGTTGGTCTCGTTTATAGTTCATATAATCTGAATTGGACACAAAACCGTCCTCCCTCTGTGCTATGTAACCTTCATTGTCACAAATCGTTTGGAATGTAACTTCCAAATGCGGTTGTTTACGTTAATAATATTTGAAAAATTGTAAGTATTATTTTTTTGAAAAACAGGTGAAAACAACTAGATGACACAAAATAATTAGCGACTAGGGGAGAGATGTTTAAAGTTGTTCAGGGACCAGTAATTGTTATAGTACTGGTCCCATCTTGGCCCACATGTGTCCATAAATAGCCCACAACTGTCCATAAATCGCTTAATAAGTATCAAGATTACAAATCCCAACATTTAAACTATAAAACTCATAAAACCATTTCTCCTTCCAAAATGGTCAAGTCAATAAGTACAAAAAGCCAGTCACTTCAACCCATCTGATCAGCGCTGATGCCGTGTATGAAAAGTAAATATCAATACCTGCACATAATAAAAAGAAATGTATGTCAACCATAACTGCCGTGTTATTCAACATTTAAACCCATTGTGTTCAATAAATGACACCCACCCCATAACAACATTTAAACCCACTGTGTACAATAAATGACACCCACCCAATAAATTCAATAAATGATTTCCTATCAAAACAGATCAAACACATGGATCAACAAAAACAAATTCTCAGCCATTAGATCACATCAAATTCAATCCTGATCACACATGCAAAATGAAGCCATTGCAATCCATGTCCATCATTGTCACCAATAAAATTCAACTGCAAAAAACTATAAAAGAAGTTCAACCATTGTTGAAGTTACATTTTTCAGTTTCAAACTATTCACCAGCCTTGGAGACAATCCAGCACAGAACACACCCAGCCTTGGAGACAACCCAGACAGAACACACCCCAAAATAGAACACAGTATATTCAGGTTAGTTTACATCCTTCTTACAATTTTATTTTAATTTTTGAGTCTTTATTTCAGCGTTCTTACACTTTTATTTTCATTTCTGAGTCTCAGTTTTCAGTTATTTCTGAGTCTTTATTTCAGTTTTCAGTTTTTTAATTGCAAACAAACAGAATTGCAAACATTCATTTCTGAGTGTTTATTTCAGTTTTCAGTTTTTAGGGTTGTTATAAAACGTAAATGAAACAGCAGCAGCAGCAGATAGTGTTTCACCTCTTAACAACATCAATTCACTAGGCAATTTAAGAGAAAAAACACCAAAGTGTGCCAACAAGTTTCCCCCCACTAGCAAAATGTTGTAATGTATAAACCGGATCTGAATTTCAGTTTATGATAGCTGTAAATACAGCAGCAAATCTACCCTATCTTCTTCATTATTAATGCTAAATCAGCAAGACATACAAGTGCTAGAAATTACAAAACCTTGAATAAATAGGTCGTTGAAAACAAATCTGCAATAGGGACAATTTTTGAGAGTTGGAAACTTCATATAGATGTGTAAATGAGGCCTTGGGGGATTTCAAATTCTAGATTCACTAAACTTGATCTCAACTAACATAGAAAGTAGAATAGATAGTGAACCAAAAACAAAATTGACTTTCATTAAAAATATCCTGATAACTAGACATTTGGAACTCAAGCCAAACATGACTCCACAACAATATCACATCGGCTTTCTTTGATAGGCAAGAATTAACAAATACCAAGCATTTGGTTGAAGTAAAAATCCCAAAAAAAAGACTGCAATGGCTAGAGGCCACTAGAATGAAATGGAAGAATCTAGGCAATTATGCTTGAGTTATCAAATCACTACAACGGGGGTGGGGAAGATCAGTAGATGGACATCAGGAAGTGCCTCAAGGCTCAAACTCATAGATAGAGCACAATCTCAACAAATAGGTGTTCTTTCTTTTAAATGCGATCGCTGCTATAATGTGAAAATGCTACGTGTATCTATTTGTAACAATCATAAAATGGAAGCCTGCTGTAATTTGTATAGGGTAAGGCTTACCAGCTAGTACCATAAGTATGAACTCCAACAGGGTCATCATCAAACATACTGCAGAACCCAGTATTAGCAATTGCAATCAAACCAAACAGGAATCCCTGATCATCTTAGAGAATATGCTCACCCCCTGCCCTTATTTTCTGGAACTCTAATGCTCTAAAATCTTTCTATGGGTACAGAGGCTACAGATTGGCGAATAAGCCATCACACGCTTGTATCTGACTTTAGAGCACTGTCATTCGGGAAGCATTCCCTTTGTAAAACCTTGACTGGACTCAATGGCTAGAAGCCACTATGATGAAATGAAAGAATCTGGACAATTATCATCGAGTGACCAAACCACTACAAGCAAAGAGGTAGTAGATGGACCTTCAACCTCGCAGATGATACCAATTTTAACAAATAGGTATCATTTCTTTTTGCTGCTATAATGTGATAAAATTGTGTACATTTTTTTTTTTAGAACAATCATTACAAAGAGGCCTGCTGTAATGGGTGTAGGGTAGGATTTATCAGCTATTGGCCACAAGTTTGAATCCCAATTAAAGCACACTGCAGAATCTGACTGTGGATTGCTATCAAACTTGAACCCCAGATCATCCCAGGCAATATGTTCACCGCAGTTACCTTGTTTTATTCACTCAGTGCTAGTTTTACATCAAATTTTAGTGATATAGAGCTCCCTATCATGTTGCACCTTTTATATAGGAAGACTGCATAAGTTAACTATGCACAGATTATCGGAATAACAATGTTATATACAGAATACTAATAAATTTAATGATACTTGACAATTTGAGTAACATTCCATGCAATGCAAAGCAAATAATATCACATGGATTGCCTAATTTAGAGTGCAAAATACACCCTTTAAACTTTTGTTCATTGCAAATACAAGTACACTACATGGCTTAGGTGCTCACACATCGGTAACAAATACAGTTATATAAGTTGTAGCATTTGAAATTAACATATATATCTGCAATTGCTATGCATAGAAGCTGTATTCATCATATGAAAACAATCCTTCTTTTCAATTATGAATAACAGCTTGCAATTGGTGCTTTTTCAGCCTACAGGTAGTTGCATCCATGGCAAGAGTGAGTTATGTCGCTCGCACAAGGAGAAGTGGCAGAAGAGTGACCAGGGGTGCCCAACTGCGATGCACCTCATCAGATGAAGAAAGAACAGGTGATGTCAATGTCACCAATGCTCCAGGAAATGTTGTTGACGATGAGCATGTGGCTGAAGCTGATGTTGTGGTACCATCAGCCATAGAGCCACCGTCAACCACAGTCCAAGGTGAAACTTCAACTAAAAAGATCAGCGCTATAAGAGGTTGGACAAAAGAAGAAATGTTAGCTGCAATTGACGACATAGAGTTTAATGGATATTCTGTTCGGGCATCTGCAAAGAAGCATACTATTCCCCCTTCATCAATACATTATTGGATAAATGGGCTGACTCACACCAAACGTAGAGGGCCTGTTACAGTTATGACTGAAGAGGAGGAGGGCGAGGTGGTTGAGTGGTGTAAAGAAATGGCCCAATTGGGACATGGGCTAGAGTTGATACAACTCAAATCTACAGTTGCTCAAATCTGTCAAGGGAGGCCAAACCCATTCAAAGATGGGTTTCCTGGTAAATCATGGTGGTTTGGGTTTAAAAAAAAGCATCAAGACCTTGTATTGTGTACAGCTGAGGGCCTTGACAGAGACAGAGCATTAAATTTGCGCCCTACAGTTGTATGTAAGTTCTATGACACTCTTTCTAGTGCATATGATCAACATTCTTATGCTGCAGACCATATATGGAACTGTGATGAAATAGGTTTACAAGCGGGAAGGAATTGTGGCATGAGGGTAATTGCGAAAAGAGGTAGCCGAAACGTGCCAAAGATTTTGCCTAAGAGCAGGGAATGGATAACCATTTTATGTTGTGTCAATGCAATTGGTGCTTCAATCCCAGGATTTTATCTTTTCAACGGTAAAAATCAGTTGAAAAATTATATACAAAACTGTGAACCTGGAGCATGCATGGCTGCACATCCCCATGCATGGATGACTAAAGAGCTGTTTTTAAATTGGCTTTGCCACTTTGCTGCATCTGTGTCAGGTGGTGTCTCACCTAATAACAGACACCTGTTGATATTAGATAGCCATGGAAGCCACATGGCTCTACAAACAATTGAGGAGGCATACAATTTGGGCATTGACCTTTTAACATTGCCCGCTCATACCACTCACAGATTGCAGCCACTTGATGTTAGTGTGTTTGGCCCTTTCAAAAACTATTTCAGGTCAGAACATGCTGCATGGATGGCAAAGAATCCAGGGGTTGAGGTCAAAAGGTTCGAGGTAGCAGAGCTTGCAAGTAAGGCTTTTAAAAGGGCTCTGACACCATCAAATATCAAGGCTGGCTTTAGAAGGACAGAAATATGGCCACTAAATTATGATGCTCTTATGCATGATACTGCTTGTAGCCAAGCTTTCCATGTGGATGGTCAGGAAGAAAGACATGAAGTGGAAGAAGAAGTAAATGAACATGATGATGTGGTTGCAGCTGATAATATAATTCCCCTCTCTCAAGGACAGTTATACGCTGATGATGATGAGCAGGTATGTGAAACATAGTATACTTGTCAACAAATTGATGGCAACACTGTTGAACATGCAGTTGAGAATGCAGACTTTGTTGAAACAGAAATTGCTGATATTGTTAATGCAGATTTAGTTCAAAATGAAAATGCTGATATTGTTAATGCAGAAAATGAAATTGCTGATATTGGGCATGAAATTGAAAATGACCAACTGACATTGCCTAGCCAAGTAAACCCACCATCATGGCTAGCAGAAAACATGATTAATTTGAATGCCCATAGTGTCTCAAGAACCAATGAACAAAGCATGAACATGCCTTCACAAGTCGCTGAATTGAATAGTGAAATTGTTCATTTTTTTGTGGACAATAGATCAATGGAAGAAGATGGAGGACATAATGAGGCAGCAGATGAAGAGAACAATATAGTTCAATCAAGTGCCACAGATACTGAAGTGCCAAGCAGTGACATGCAGGTGGGAGGGAGGGAGAAGTTACTTGGGCGGTTCTTAAAGCTACCAGTAGAAAGAGTGTCAATGAAAAAGAAGCAAGGAATAGCCAGTAGTCTTCGTTTGGGCCGAAGTTCACAGTTACTCACCTCTGAAGACTATATAAAGCTCCTTGTTGAGTCTGAAAATAAGAAAATGGAAATTCAGGAAAAAAAAAAAAAAAAAAAAAAAGAAGAAGAAGATCAAGCCAAGGAGAAGAAGGCAGCAAGGGCTATTGCAGCACAACGTCGAGCAGATGAAAGGCTTGAAAGAGATAGAGCAAGGCAAGAGAATGAGCAACAAAAACAAATCTCAAGACAGGAAAAGGAAGCAAGGAAGGCTCAACAAATGCTTGAAAGGGAACAAAAGTTGACTCATATGGTTGACATAAATGCAAGCACAGTTGATGAGAATGAATCCAGGAACATATCCAACACATTGGACAACATTGCAAATAATACAACATTATTCCAAGACCTCATAAACATTCAAGTGCCTCACTATCGAAATTGGGGTTTACCCACTTGCCTTATTCCTACCACAGGAGGTCTGAATTCAATGTATGCTCAGCACACACCTCCACTTAACACAAGTGTGAGGTACGGGTACTCAATTCCTCTATGGTTGGAAGGGACAAATTGGTCTCAATTATATGGCAGCAATCAACCACCACCTAATCAAACCTTCTTAGGAAGGCCAACCTACTTGGCTCAATCAGGCAACTCAGGGTTTGGCACTGAAGATTCTCAAGGCCATAAAGAATAGGAGTGTTAGATGTTTTTGGATGTAACCACATTATGATGTGGATTTTTGGATGGACTATATGTTTGGTTTCAAATCGGTGATATGTTAGAATGATTGTGATAGGGTTGTCATATTGACATTTTTGAAGACTTTTTATGAAGCAAGATATCTTCCCAGCCATACTTTTATCACTTCCTATGCTTAAGGATATATATGAAATGTAGAAAAACACATAGTGAATGTAATTTTGTTTTTCATAATTAAATCATTTTTTTTAGGAAAATAAGGTAGCCTAACAGCATAATCAGAACCAATCTGGTTATATCTACCTATCATGAGATGTTAATCTAAGGGTTCAATAGACAGAATCTCTTCATACATCATTATAGGCAGCTAGTTGTATCCATTACCCAACTTCTATTTGTTGGGATCATCTCAAACAAGACTCCCAATCTAACCTAACATCTAACTTTAACGTGGTCGAGTGCTTCTCAAACATTGTACCTTAAGGTTAAGATATACTTTACCAACATAAGATACTAAAAATCATTAGAATCGAGAGTAATTTCTTAATTAATTATATGAAGTGCTCCAAAACTGTAAAGTTGAAACACATGCTACATCAAGCTGTCTGTAGTATTGACCCCATTTAACATCATCGCAATACATCCACTTTTTCATGGATGAGAAATGCACAAAATGGTTATACGGCATGCACTCTTGTCAACTACAGGGCTTAGCTGGAGTATGCTACAAATATGTATTTTGAAATAGTAGAATAATGTTGAGAAGTCATCTGGATGCACTAAAAGAAGAAAGAAATGTCTCTAAAGGAAAGTTGAGTAAAAGAAAAATGTCTCTAAATGTCTCAAAGTGCAAATGTTATATTCACTAGTTATTCACTAGATTTCGGTGTGAAATGTCTCATCTTATATTCACTAGATTTCCCATGCATGGGCTGGAAGTGACACTTAACAACATGAATAAACAATGGCAGCAGAAGTGACACTTAACAACATGAATAAGCATTGAGTAAGCAAAAGCAAAAGCTTTGATTTCCCCGAGTTCAAACATGAAGCTTATGAACTTAATTCACAACTCCAGAAACAACAACATATTCTTTGCGATAAGTTAATTTTAATGCAGGTGAAATGCAAACTGATTAATGCTCCACAGCAGGGTTTTTTAGCACTTTACCTATTCTACTCCACTCCAACACTTTACAAGCAACCAAACCCTACAATAGGCATGACTTAATGGAAGAGTAATATGTACAATGCATTGGATTTCTCAGCTATCTAAGGAGCCTCAAACATAAACTCTGTTAACCATCAAATGAATTCAAGAATATAATGGAACAGTAACGGAGTGCAACATATAAATAACATAACTACAATAAACATATAAACTCTGTTAACCATTAAATGTTTTCATCATACTTCACAAACATATAAACTCTAATATGACTCTTGCAAGCAACCACACCCTACAGTAGGCATGACTTAAGGGAAGAGTAATCTGTACAGTTGATTGGATTTCTCAGCTATCCAAGGAACCTCAAACATAAACTCTGTTAACCATGAAATGAATTCGAGAAGATAATGGAGCAGTAAGGGAGTGCAACATATAAATAAGAGAACTACAATAAAAATATAAACTCTGTTAACCATTAAATGTTTTCATCATACTTCACAAACATATAAACTCTAATATGACTCTTACAAGCAACCAAACCCTACAGTAGGCATGACTTAATGGAAAAGTAATCTGTACAAGGCATTGGATTTCTCAGCTATCCAAGGAGCCTCACACATAAACTCTGGTAACCATGAAATGAATTCAAGAAGATAATGGAACAGTAAGGGAGTGCAACATATAAATAACACAACTACAATAAACATATAAACTTTGTTAACCATTAAATGTTTTCATCATACTTCACAAACATATAAACTCTAATATGACTCTTACAAGCAACCAAACCCTATAGTAGGCATGACTTAATGGAAGAGTAATCTGTACAATGCATTGGATTCCTTAGCTATCCAAGGAGCCTCAAACATAAACTTTGTTAACGATGAAATGAATTCAAGAAGATAATGGAACAGTAAGGGAGTGCTACATATAAATAACATAACTACAATGAACATATAAACTCTGTTAACCATTAAATGTTTTCATCATACTTCACGAACATATAAACTCTAATATGACTCTTACAAGCAACCAAACCCTATAGTAGGCATGACTTAATGGAAGAGTAATCTGTACAAGGCATTGGATTTCTCAGCTATCCAAGGAGCCTCACACAAACTCTGTTAACCATGAAATGAATTCAAGAAGATAATGGAACAGTAAGGGAGTGCAACATATAAATAACATAACTACAATAAACATATAAACTCTGTTAACCATGCTTCCCATAGGAGCTAAGACAAGGTGTTGTTCTATTTGTTTCAATCTATGATCTGTGGTGTTCATGTGGTTGTGGAGGCTCTCCAGAGAGTGAAGGACATCGTCCCATTACTTCTGTCTTCCAACTAAAATGTGCCCCATAATAAACTTCATCTGCCAATATAATCAATGGTTTACATATATTGGTTGAAACACCCTCCGGTGTGCCCTCTAATAGGGATCTCATCAACCCATTCCACTAGTACTTCAGTTTCAAAGAGGGAAGATCTATGTGAGGGAGATCCCTCTCATATCTAACAGTTTATTCCTAAATAATATTAGGAGCAAGCTCCTTGTAGCATCCTACAAAGTCCTGCAAACATTTATGCCTATGACATTATCCCCTTTGGGCCCTCTCCTGATAGTATGTTGCCCCTCTATGAACTTTGGCTTGTTGATGTGGAATATTGATGATGTAAACTGGTCCCAATACTACTGAAACACAGCAAGTTAAGGCTTCCAATGATGCAACCACCCCTTAAATGCACTAAGAAAATGTCTTGTTCTAGACAAAAAGTTCCAAATTAATTTCCACCCACACTCTGCCAATTGATAAATAAGTGTTTACACCTCCAGCCTTATTACCTTTCCAAAATAACAATTACTGCAATGCACATTTCCAGCAAGAGAGGCCTGAGAGCAAAAATTATCCCATAATTCTAGTGAGCAGATTTTGATAGTCACTAGTGTAACATATATAGGATAAGACATTGTAGGTGAGGGAAATTTTTAAGTGAAGTTCAAGTCCTCTGGCACAAAGGTATATGTATATTAGTTTTATAACTTCAGTTCCATCTCTCACCTTAAGGAACATTAAACCATGCGGGGAAATTTTGAAACCTTCCATGCTACAAAGACTTCATCCACTTGAGTCAAAACAATACCCCAGATACATGGACCTTGTCATACATTGATAGCATAATAACCTAACAGGTTTTATCCACACAAAGGATGCACTAACAATATTTTCATAATCCTAAAAAAATAAACCACCAACATGGTCGACTGATAAAATATAGTTATAAATACAAAATTGGTTTTTCTCGCCATGGAGAGGGGAGGCCTTCACTGCCAGCATATGGGTGATTTGGCCACAAGAATCAACCAATGCAGAGTGAATTACCACCCAACCAAGGTTAACAGAGCCAAATTTACTCAGGAATTAATATAGAATGAGGCAGTCGAACTCTGTTAAACCAAACCCTAAACTCTCTTAACCAAACCCTAAAATATGTTAACTCTGTTAACCAAACCATAAACTCTGTTAACTCTATTAAAAAATGAATGAATGCCAAAGTAAACAGAGCATAAAGTAGACTAATTTCCTAAGAGAGAAACATCAAGACAATGAACTAATGACCTAGTTTCATTTATATTGCACAGTTTGCTCCAAAAGCATCAATACAAACATAAAAATGCAAGACAAAAAACCAAAGAAGTAACACCCAAATTCACGAGCAAGGAAAACACTCAGGAGTCAATATAGAATGAGCCAGCCGAACTCTGTTAAAATAAACCCTAAACTCTGTTAACCATTAACCGAACAACGATTGAGAGTGTTAAAAAACACAGGGAATAAGTGTTAAAAAACACAGAGAATGACTGGTAGGATTGTGAATCCTACCAGAGGTTGCCGAGAGGTTGCAGGGCACTGCCGCTGAGGATGCAGAGAAGCCACCACAATCCGGAAAGAGAACCTCGCCAACGCCAGCCATGGAACCTTGTACCTGCAAAAAAAACACGAAAATTAGTATTTTATCAAAAAAAATGGCATTCTCAGAGTAAAAAATGAATGAATGGCAAACAAACCTGAAGAATTCGTCAAAACAGAGCAAGCAGACCGAAACCCTGGCAGACAAGCATCGATATGAAGGCGGTCCAGCATCAGAGGAATGATGGACACAATGGTGGACTTCACATTCAAGCACAGGAACGGGCGGCGAGCTACAACGTCCAGCAAGTGACAAACGTTCAAACCCAACAAGACAAACATGGCATGACCAACGAACAAGTTTAGGAACTGCACGAAACCAGCAACCAGCAATGGCAGGCAACGAAAGGTTGGAGAGTAAACAGGAAATGCCGACAGGTCGCGCAGGTTCTGGAACCTGCAGCAACTACCACTGGTGGAGCCAAACGCCCACACTCCGGGCCCGAGCAACAATGAACGGGAGTTAAACCTCATCGTCGTTAAACCTCCCGCTGAAACCCTAAACATGCTCCAACTTCGCACATTTAATGGTGGCACCTACCCAACACGTGGCTGGTTGAAGTGGGAAGCTATCGTACAGCGTCCACGTAAGTTTACACCTTGGTTGCTGATGTGGAGGGGTAGGCGCCCAACAACTAGCGCCCCTCCCCTAATTGCAAATAATTTACAATGGTGTATTTTTTCTTGAAAAATAGTGAATATCATATTTATGGTGATTGTGCACTATTGATTAAACAGCTAAATTACGATACATGTATTATGTAAAAAAACCATTCAATTAAACACATTACTTCCCTTATTCGTTATTAATATATAAACCCATTCAGTTAAACACATTAATTCCCTTATTCCTTGTTAAAAGAATTAATATATTGTAATAAATTAATTTAAAAGTTTATTGAGTTACAATAAGTGGTTTAATTGTCAATTATCAGCGATAGATTATGAAATCAAGTCTTTGAATATTGGATCTCACTTATATTGATCTTAGTCTATTAATTTATGTATTTTAAAGTTTTATTTTTAAACTATTTTTTTATATATATATTTATTATATTTAATTTAGTAATAAAACAAAGGTTATAGAGTAGTTAGTACATGTTGTTTAATTTGAATATAATTTAATTAAATTAAATAAACAATAAAGATATAAAAATTTCACAAAAATAAAACAACTAATAAAATATTGTATTGTTGAATCTCATCACCAAAAACTAAGAACTAGCAATTGTCCCAAAAGGTGCAAAGGAATGCAGAAGGAGGAATGGGAATGTGGAAGGTTATTAATAATCAAGTAAAAGAGGCCTCGACACTGGTGCAATTTGCAGCAATGCCCTGTAATTAGTTACTATGACCATACTCTTTTTTCCCTTTTGGATGAGCAATAACATGGTGTCCCTTCAATTTTGTTCCGAAATTTCAAATTTAAATAAGAAAAATGAAAAATAAGAAATGAGAAATCAAACAAAATTTGAAAACCACCCTATTTATTAAGTTGACTTGTTTCTAGCTAGGAAGGCATATCCAAAATTCAACTAGAAAAATTATAGCCTGAAGCGCTATATATACTTATTGCAGAAGTAGCTGGAATGTTAATATTTTGGAAATTTCGTGGATAATTTTTATGATTATTTTTACAATTTGAGGTTTAGAGATAGATAATTTTGAAAAATGTGTCAATGTTTTCGATTTTCCCTCCAAAACCATCTCTCAGCGTGCAGTTCCAACAAAGTCAAACAAACACCTCATCAAATGCCATCACTCCCATTTCTAGATGTAAAACCATCACTCCCATTTCTAGATGTAAAACCAGAATCAGTAGCTTAGTCAGAAACACTCTTTTTCAGCAATGCTTTTTATATATTTAGCACATTTCAAATATAAATATACAGTTTATTATGTCTTTTATAAAAAGGCTTTAAATTTTTAATTGAGAATATATTCAATCCATCGTTGTTCAAATATACACATGAATAAGTCCACTTGCAGTCGTTCGCTGCCATTCCTCCCCACAAAAGCAAGCCACCTACCTCACCCACATTTGACAATCGATGGGTTGCGGTGCATCTCGTGTGGAAGGTTTTACATCAAAGAGTCCTTGAAGCCACATGTTGCAAGACTTTCAATACTGAGATGTTCGATGAAAAAAACATTATTGGGATTAAGATGGACAGACACTAGTTCTGGGCATTTTTGTGGCTGAAACAAATTCACATTCCATAATGATTTTCTACTTAGAATTTGCCTTGTGCTTCCATTTTGTGGCAATGCAATGTTGTTACAGATTTTGGGAATTAGGCATTATGAGGAAATGCATTGTCGTTACAGATTTTGGGAACTCAACATTTTGAAGGTGTTGAAGTTTGCAACAAGAAACAGTGAAATTGGCATCCAGAAACAACATGACAGCACCTACACTAGTGTGGGACCACAGGTCATGTAGTGATGGGTCCTAGTGATACATTAGTGTGCAATTCAATTTATTTGATAAATTGGAAATGTGTCTAATTTAATTATCCCTTAATTAAATTGGACAATAAATTGTAATCTTATCTCATAATCACTTGTTATAGTTAACTGAGTGTGATAAACTCAGTTAGCTCATGAATTTCGAGTTGAGGGTAGTTGGTGAGGCATGCAGAGTGATTCTATGTGTTTTAGAGTTCAAGTTGCAGTTAAGTGCATGAGTTTAATGCATGAGAAATCACTTAACTCAATTAAGTGAGTTAAAATCAGTTGAAATAGTTATAACTATGTGTTGCACTAGTGAGAGATCAAGTGACTTAAATCAGATTTAATACACATGCAGCGATCTACCATGCAATTGGTGATTTACTATTAATAGCTGCATGCATGTCAGTTCCAGTGGAGACCCAGTTGAGACAAAGGTTAAAGGGAAGTTGACTATCAGTTGTGTTATTGGCAAACTGCCCAGATGCAGTTAAAATACCACAGGATTGCCCATGATACTTGCGCAGTTAAGAAAGGCTAAAATTTATAAGGAATAGGGATTGCATTCCTCATGAATTGTGTGAGCAAGGCAGGCTGGAGACAGGCTGAGAATTGGCTAAGTGTTGGCCCGATTTTGTCTGGATCAGTGTGAGACGATTAGCATAGTGCAGGAGACTCTTGTGTGAAGAGTGCATTGTAATTGTTTCATGATTCCTTGATGAATATACAATAGAAGCTAGAGGGGTTTTGAGTAGTAAGCTTTCCCCGGGAAAATATCTGTGTTGTGGTTTGATTTGCTTCTTTCTTTACTTGTTGTGATTGGTGATCATGTTTATTTTCCGCAATTATACATATGTTTGTATAATTTCTACATGGTATCAGTGTTGAGAATTTGGAAGGGTTACGGTTAATACAAATTATCTTCTTGATAATTACTTGTGAGCTTGCTTGAGTAGCTTATGTATTCTCTTAGTTAATCTTTCATCATGTCAATTATAAAAATGCATAGGACACAAATATTTACGCATAAGTAACACTTCTATTGTAGGAAGGTAAATCGTTGTGGTTTGATTTGCTTCTTTCTTTACTTGTTGTGATTGGTGATCATGTTTATTTTCCGCAATTATACATATGTTTGTATAATTTCTACATGGTATCAGTGTTGAGAATTTGGAAGGGTTACGGTTAATACAAATTCTCTTCTTGATAATTACCTGTGAGCTTGCTTGAGTAGCTTATGTATTCTCTTAGTTAATCTTTCATCATGTCAATTATCAAAATGCATAGGACACAAATATTTATGCATAAGTAACACTTATATTGTAGGAAGGTAAATCACAGATTTACAGATTTACCTTCCTTACATTACACTTCAGAAGTCATTATAACCCTTACAATATCTGTACTGCATCCTTGTAAATATCCACACTGTACCATCAGTCATTTCCGCAATTTGTACTATTTTGTCTCTTCCGCAATCTGTACCTTGCACCCTCTGTACCTTCCTGTAATCCTGTACCTTTTATTTGAGATGAATCCGCATTCAATTCTGTCCTTAAATATGTTCCCTTTAAATGTTGTCAAACCTCAAAGTAGTCTGCAATCCTTGTACTCCAAGTGAGCCGCAGAATAGTCATATATATAAATGACTTGTCCAGTTATTGGGCCGACCATTCTATTGGTATTTAGGCCGACTTGGTAGCTTATTTTCTCCAGCATATATTCCAATATAGATGTAGGTTGTTTTCGCTATTTTTGGAGCTTGTCTTCCAACACTTTAGGAGGGTTGTTGAGAGCTTCTTTACAAGGTCTTGAAGCATATTCATCTGAGCCGGATCCTACATGATATTGACGCTTAATCCTATTTATACCTAGAAGACAAGAACCTAATAGACATCAAGAAGAATTATATCTACATATTAAAATCTTGCTCATGAAACCCATGAAGCAAGTACAACAAAATACATTTTATTATTTTCATAATTACATAATCAACATGAAGACCAACCTAGTTACATTTTACAACACTCCCTCTTAACTAGGGAGGTATTCATATAGTTACATGATCACTTTCAAACTTAAAGAATCTTATAAGAAAAATCAGATTGGTAATCGCATATGTATAGCATCATATCAACCAGCATTGTACTAGTGCAAGGCCTTTAATAACAGCCCCATCTCTTCAACAAGACAATGGGCTTCAACACTGGCGAGACACACGGCTTATAGACACCTTCGTCATTGTCTCTCTAAGGTACATACTCCACCCGGGTGTTCCCAAAGTATGACCTTATTAGACTATTCTTATCTTGGGTAGCTAGCCCTCAAAGAATATTGCTCCTTGACTACTCTTATCTTGAATTCCCTACCACATTCTCAAAGAGTATTGAATCCCAGATGATTACCCAATCCTCCATTTTGTCTTCCCAAGACCAGAATGATGTGTCTATCTCTCCCTCTCAACTAGGGAGGACCTTATTCCACAAGGGAATGTACTCATTATTATACAAAGAATGTGCCTAAGCTCATCCTTAGGAATTACCAAGTTTATTCCAAGAAAGAAACTTACCATCAGGCTCCCTCTTAACCAGGGACCTTTAGCAGCAATGGTGAGACACCTAGCTACTCGTGAAGATTTCATGTTCTTGATGTCATGGATTTCAATATTGAGGAATCTTCAACTTTTAGCTTCATAGGGCACATATCATCTATCACTTTCATCCTCAGTCATGTCAGCTGTTATAAAGTGATTCATCAGACTTCCCTATCTGGTCCATTGTTATGCCATGTTGCTTTCCTTCAAATGATCTCCAAGGATAATACATCCTTTCTCATGATTGGAAACCCTGCACAAACTCATCCAGATAAACATATACATATGAAATTTTAGAACAAAAGTTACCTTAGTGATGATATTTCACCATGACATCTTCCTATAGGTATCGACATCCTTCATACATATTGACACATCTCCTAATGATATGTTTTGTCAAGAGTCTTCTTATTTCCATACTTCTGTCAGAGTCTACATATCCTCCCAGGAGATCTCCTAGTCACATCTTCTTGGCTTTTGGATGATAGCAACCTTTTGACATGGTTGCATTTCATGAGCTCTTCCTCTCTGCACATTCTTTATTCCCAGGAACTTATAACCTTTCTGTTTTCTTGTTCATATACAACCACCTCATATTCCATGAGGACATATTATGTCGATTTCATTTGTTCGTGCACTGAGAGATACTCCTCCATAGATCATAATTATAAATAAAGAAGTTCATTACCTGTAACCATATAACATGACATCACAATATCCAATGTCAGCATATAAATATATACATACCTCATACCTTTTTCCCTTGAGTCATCCTGTAGCAATTCTTAAGAATGAAGAACTTCATTCCCTTGGCTTGTTTCATCAATATGTTATCACATCCTAGAAGTATGTTACTATGATGACCCTTGCTCTTCATGACTACTCTCTATTAGAAAAGTTTTTCAAAGAGGTTTTCCCAGAGTTGATTCACCAGGATCTCCTACCATGCTTCGATCAGGATGCTACATTGCTCCATACCATATAACCAACAGAAATCAAATCCTTATTCATAAGTTTGTGTGATTTCCCTTGAACTGGTGCCTTGTGATTGGATCGTTAATTAAGGTCTTCAAGGCTTGAGACTTAAAGTTCCCTCCAAAATGAATACTTATATCAGTTGTAGATACCTCAGATCTTTGGTAGATCAGCTATTCCAAGATCCTTTAACGTACTGCTTCACTGTATATGCATATCACTGAGAATCCTTCTTTTGAAATCAGAAGTAATGACTATGACTTGTGATTTTTACATCAAAACTCCTTCTCTGAAGTTGCTCCAAAGGTGCCTTCAAATTTGTTTTAAGACTCCCAAAAAAATTTTCTCATAACTCCCAAGAAATTGTTACAAGGTTGTTCCAAAGAATGCCATAATCATGTCATTTATCAGTCTTCACAATACAATATATCCAAGTTGAGTATAAGTCTGCAATCATGCCACTAATCCGAGCTATAAGACAACAATCTAAGCTACCCAGCAATCATTGCCCACAGGTCCGAAAAGGAATGATCACGGGTTCATATATTGTTGCAAGTTTGAGCTTGGATGAGCTTTCATACACTGAGCTTATATGTTCCCTTTTATATGCAGGTATCTATAGTCTTTATAACCGTAATTTCATCCTTCAAAAATGCGCAAATATTTTCCTGAAATTAGGTTCAGTCCTTTCCATAATCCTTCTTCACTTATCCGCACAGAATTCTGCTTCTAATCTGCATTGTAATGATCTCAGAGATGTTCGCAATTCTATCTGAAATTGTTCGCAATTCTTCCTGTAGTCGACTACACCTTTGTTTTGAGTCTTGTGTCTACAGGTCCGAGTTTAGGCAGTTTTCCAAGCTCTTGTAGGTAACTGATCATAGTTCCAATCCCTCCACAACACAGGCAGATCTGAGTCACCATCCGAGCTCTTATACTCAATAATTCGAGCTTCTGAGCCTGCAATTATGAGCTGTAGTGAGCTAACTCCGAGCTACCACAGTTCTGTGGTATACCCACCGAAAGATCAACAAATAATTGCCCAAGAGTCTTGTCACTTTCTACACGGGTTCGAAGCTAAATAAGAGATCCTTCTCTTGCCTAATTGAGCCCTCTAAGGTGACTTAAACAATGATCTGAGATTCTTAATATGAACCTCTTCTTCACAGGTCTGAGCCAATTTATGAGACAGATCTTAATGTTTTATCACTCGTCTGAAGTTTAGTATTAATAACAGATGATTGTCCCTAATCCTTCACAAGGCTGTGACTTCAGTCTTCCACAAGTATCTAGACAAAAGTATATCAAGATAACAAGTCTGCAATTCCGAATTTGAAAGAGTTGTCAAAAATAATATTCTCTCCTCGGCCTCCTTTTCTTTCTGTCTTCTATGCCATATCTCTGAAATCTTCACCAAATTGTTTTACTGAAATTTCATCGAACATGTATCTCTGCAATTGCACCGACCTTGTATCAATACCACCGAGCTTATATCTTTGCAATAGCACACAACTTCTTCTTTGTAATAGCACCAAACTTCTTTTCTCTGAATTTGATCTCAGACAGTAACTTTTATCTAATTCCAAAATCTTCTTGCCAATAAAGTGATCTTCTTTTACCATAGCTCTGATACCATGTTGAGAATTTGGAAGGGTTACGGTTAATACAAATTCTCTTCTTGATAATTACTTGTGATCTTGCTTGAGTAGCTTATGTATTCTCTTAGTTAATATTTCATCAAGTCAATTATCAAAATGCATAGGACACAAATATTTACGCATAAGTAACACTTCTATTGTAGGAAGGTAAATCACATATTTACCTTCCTTAGATTACACTTCAGAAGTCATTATAACCCTTACGATATCTGCACTGCATCCTTGTAAATATCCACTATGTACCTTTAGTCATTTCCGCAAGCTGTACTCTTTTGTCTCTTCCGCAATCTGTACCTTGCACCCTCTGTACCTTCCTGTAATCATGCACCTTTTATTTCAAATGAATTCACATTTAATTCTGTCCTTAAATCTGTTCCCTTTAAATGCTTTCAAACCTCAAACTAGTCCACAATTCTTGTACTCCAAATGAGCCGTAGAATAGTCATATATATAGATGACTTGTTCAGTTAATGGACTGACCATTCTATTGGTATTTAGGCCAACTTGGTAGCTTATTTTCTCCAGCATATATTCCAATATAGATGTAGGTTGTTTTTGCTATTTTTGGAGCTTGTCTTCCAACACTTCAGGAGGGTTGTTAAGAGCTTCTTTACAAGGTCTTGAGGCATATTCATCTGAGCTAGATCCTACATAATATTGACACTTAAATCATATTTATACCTAGAAGACAAGAACCTAATAGACATCAAGAAGAAGTCTATCTACATAATAAAATATTGCTCATGAAACCCATGAAGCAAGTACAACAAAATACATTTTATTATCTTTGTCTCCTTCTTTTCATAATTACATAGTCAACATGAAGACTGACCTAGTTACATTTACAACAACCAGAGCACAGGAAATCACTATAGTGGAGGAGAAGTTGAGTTTGTGACTAAATAGAATTCGAATTTGCAAAAGTATTCTTGGTGCAACAGGCAGATTAGGATCGAAATGGATTTCAATGGCTTGAGATTGGAGTATGCACTTGAGGGCAGCTCTAACTATATTACGTTGAAATACAGGATGGAGGCAATATTGGAGGACAATGGGTTGGAATAATTCATTGATAATGACATTCCCAAACCCGCTGCAGTGGATGCTGCAAATCTTAATGCTTGGCAAAAGAAGGTTGCAAAGAAGAGGAGGATCTTATTACAGGGAGTACGAGACCACATTGTCTCAAGTCTCCATGGCAAAGCAACACCATATGAAATGTTGAAAGCTTTGACAAATCTATTTCAAAGAAGCAGTGATCATAGAAAATTGGCACTCAAGGACAAGCTCAGGAAAATCACTTTGGAGAAAGGCGACACTATTCCGATATATTTAACAAAGTTTGTCCAATGTCGGGATGAGCTTGGGAGCGTCAACATTATTGTCGCGGATGATGACTTGGTGAGCCTAACTCTTCTAGGACTTCCCAAGAGTTGGCATAGTTATTAGGACTCTATCAATGGGAGGGAAAAGCTGCCAGATTGGGAATGAATTTGGTTAGATTTGGTGCAAGAAGAACTCAGGCGGAATACCAAGGATGGATCTTCATCTAAGGAAGATGATGAAGAAAATTTCGCTTTGGCTGGAAAGGCGAATAAGGGAAAGGAAAGAAATAATATTCCAAATCTGAGACCGGCGAAGAAGGAAAGGAGCGTGACATGTCCAGAGTGAAGTGTTTTCACTGTCACGAACATGGACATTATGCCACTAATTATCCACAAAAGAAGAAGAACAAGAAGGCTTCAGGATCTGCAACTGGTGAGGCTTTGGCCTCGCAATTTGAGTTGGACTTCTCGTTGATTGCATGCATGGTGTTAAGTGCGATGGGATGATGGTGGTACTTGGATAGTGGTGCATCTTTCCACATGACGGGAGACAAAGAACTTTTCAGTAGCTTGGAGGAGAAGGACCTCAATATGCATATCGAAATGGGTGATGATGGGCGGTATAGTGCTACTGGGATTGGTACAGTTACCTTCCAGAGACAGTTAGGTAAACCATTTTTATTTAAAGATGTAATGCATGTACTAGGCTTGAAAATAATTTAGTTTCAGTCACAATGTCGGAGGATAGAGGTTATGATGTGGTTTTCAGTGAAGGGAAAGCTTTCCTTCGACACAAAGCCATAGGACAAGCCAAGAAGATTGGGATTCGTGTGAAGAATCTCTATATACTTCATGTAGATGACTGTGAAACATTGATGGGTAAAGCAGACCAAGTGGTGAGCCGGGACGAGAGTGAGTTATGGCACAAGAGATTGAGCCATCTACACCACAGAGCTTTGAAGGTCATGCAACAAAATTCTACAGAGCTTCCAAAGGGTACTCTTGCGAATATAGACACATGCAAGGGATGTACCATGGGGAAGTGTGAGAAAGCCATACAATTTTCCCTTGAGAGGGAGCTTGATTTGCATGCAGATGAGGAACTCTTGGTTCCAAAGAATGAACCTCAAGATGTGGATCAGCCACATGCGGAGGATCATGGAGTGGCATAAACCACTCAAGCAGAGAAATTTCGAGCCATAAAGGCAGAGGGAGTACATGTAGTTATACCTGCAGGTGTGAGGTGGGGCGATGTGCAAAATTAATCCCAAGAAGAAATTTGGGTAGGGTTCATTGAGATGGTGTGTCTCATGGATCGAACCTGGCTACAAGGAGCCCACAAGACACTAGTAGCAGGATCAGTTAGATTGATGCAGTTAGATGTTAGGAGGGTAGAAATCAGAGTGACAGGTGTTGGATACTGGAGTGCATATCAGAGTTGGCAGTAGTGCAGAGTGCATGGATGCAGATGTCAACAGCGCAGAGAATCCAATAGACATGTGTAGTAGGTACCAGCAGTGAAAAGACTCCGATGATAGATGCATTATACTGATTCAGTCGTTTGGAGGCTATCCAGGTTCAGAAGTGTTTCATGCAAAAGTTGCATGTGTGAGAAACACTAGAGAAGTGTTGCATGTGCTATAAACACTAGAGAAGTGTTGCATACAAGAGTTGCATGTCGCATGCAAGGACATTCCTTTCTTTTTGAGAGGGAGTTTTGAAGTTTGCAACAAGAAATAGTGAAATTGGCATCAAGAAACAACATGATAACACCTACACTAGTGTGGGACCACAGGTCATGTAATGATGGGTCCTAGAGATACAGTAGTGTGCAATTCAATTTATTTGATAAATTGGAAATGTGTCTAATTGAATTATGCCTTAATTAAATTGGACAATAACTTGTAATCTTATCTCATAATCACTTGTAATAGTTAACTGAGTGTAATAAGCTCAGTTAGCTCATGAATATTGAGTTGAGGGTAGTTGGTGAGGCATGCAAAGTGATTCTATGTGTTTTAGAGTTCAAGTTGCAGTTAAGTGCATGAATTTAATGCATGAGAAATCACTTAACTCAATTAAGTGAGTTAAAATCAGTTGAACTAGTTGTAACTGTTTGTTGCACTATTGAGAGATCAAGTGCATTAAATCATATTTAATTCACATGCAGTGATATGCCATGCAATTGATGATTTATTATTAATAGTTGCATGCATGTCAGTTCTAGTGGAGACCCAGTTGAGACAAAGGTTAAAGGGAAGTTGACTATCGGTTGTGTTATTAGCAAACTGCTTAGATGTAGTTAAAAAACCATAGGATTGCCCATGATACTTGCGCAGCTGAGAAAGGCTGAAATTCCTAAGGAATAGGGATTGCATTCCTCATGAATTTCGTGAGAAAGGCGGGCTGAAGACAGGTTGAGAATTGGCTAAGTTTTGGTCCGATTTTGTTTGGATCAGTGTGAGACAATTCGCAGAGTGTAGGACACTCTTGTGAGAAGAGTGCATTGTAATTGTTTCATGATTCCTTGATGAATATATAATAGAAGATAGAGGGGTTTTGAGTAGGAATGCTTTCCCCGGGAAAATATCTGTGTTGTGGTTTGATTTGCTTCTTTCTTTACTTGTTGTGATTTGCGATCGTGCTTATTTTCTGCAATTGATTTGTAGAAGGATTCAGTATCTAGCTTTAGTACATTGCTTGATCGGATTGAATCCATTCATATACATATGTTTGTATAATTTCTACAGAAGGTCTTGCACAACGAATTAGAAAACAAGGAAATTTTGTGATTAGAAACACAACAACTTGGAAAACAAGGATATTTTGTGATTAGAAAGGCAACAATGCTTGCAGGGTTTGGAGTCACATAAGTGTCAGAGAGGCTTTGTCACAAGAATTTTGCTGCAGAATTATCATAGGCATTTCGATGCAGAAACTCAGTTTGAGAGGTAAGCTTCCTGAAAATCTCAACTAACTAAAATCTTCAACTACCATGTTCCTGCAACAAGAGAATGGATTCCTTGGAATGCTCCACGGTCTCAATGGGCTCTTAATCTGTAAGTGGCATTTCTGAATGACAATGAATTCGATAACATCCTCATTTTTTTTAGAAGCTTGACTTGCTTAAGTGGGATACATTTAAACAAAGAATTGTGCACATTCATATATGTTTATAGGGCTTATCAAATATATTGCTTTGCCCTAATTGGGAGCAGTACGAATTGCATTGTGCAACCACACAAGTGACTTTTCACAACCTATTAATTACTTTGAAGTTGAGTAACATTTCCCATTTAAGTGATTATCTTGATGCCAATGTGGATATGGTGTTCAATGATTCTGCAATGATTATGCATGTTTTATGTCATGCTTTTCTCCACAATGATTACGCATGTTTTCTATGTTTTTCTCCACAGATATTTGGAGGAGAATCTGGTTGCAATAGATGTGTAGACTCACTCATATTGTTAAATGATTGTTGTTGTAAACACATGTACATTTCTGAGTGCAAATTTCATAAATTTGATGATATCGATTTATGCATCCGTTACGGCACTGAAGAAGAGGTGTAGTGATCCGGCTATCCAAAATTGCATCGAATACCTTCTGGGTTCCCTCCTGGGGTGGGTGGTCTGTCCTCAGAGCCATCATTTTTTTTTGAGTTCCCCCCAGATAAATTCATACAGAGGAAAAAATTTAGAGCCATGGATTAATGTTTTGCGACAGGAGCCTTTCAACACGTGACTGTTAATGCGCTCCTCGTAAGAAAGCACGATTGTTGTAATATCCTCTTGAAGTTGTTGTTTGAGGTGGGATTCGAACTCTTATAACTACTCTACAATTTCAATCTCGTGGAATGCAGGAATGGCATCAAGAAATGTATGTTTGAGGGCAGAGACAAGTGGGAGGGAGGGATTGCAAGGGGATCATAAATATGTGTACACAAGAATACCCCTGGCAACATTAATAAGTTGTTCTTTAATGGATTCGGGGAGATAGAAACGTTAACAATTTGTTCTTTAATGGATTCATGAAGATGTCATGCGTTTGAAATGCTTGAGATGACTAGCACAAATTTCAAATTAATTTGTTTCAATTGTCGAAGATCTATTGCTTGGCAGAGAGCGTATAAGTGTGATTCCAACATTAGTTTCAATATATCCAGAGCTTCTTTAGCGTTCAATGGCGAAGTCAGAGCTTCTTCAGTCTTTAATGGCGAATTAGCCTCGATATGAAGCGTAAATGAAACAGTACGGATTGTCGAAGATCTATTGTTTGGAAGAGAGCGTATAAGTGTGATGCCAACATTAGTTTCAATATATCGAGATACCAATGTTAGTTTCAATATATCCAGAGCTTCTTCAACGTTCAATGGTGAAGTCAGAGCTTCTTCAGTCTTCAATGGTGAAGTAGTCTTGATATGAATCGCAAATGGAATGATACGGATGTCAAACTGGGATAGGTGTGAGGAGGACGAAATGTATGGGCTCTGATTGGCTACACTACATTGAACAGTGTTTGCAAATCAAAAGCGATAAAGAGATTCAGCGTAAATCTAATTAACTAATAGTGTTTTTATATATATATATACATATATAAATTTTTATAATTGAATTTATTAAAATATGTTTTTAATATAATAATAAGTCATCTTAAATTGAAAATATGGAGAAAAAAAAATTATAATTCCTGAAAATATAAATAATAGAAAAGAGAAAAAAAATCAAAACTAAAAAGTTAAATAAAAATAACATAAAACATAAAAAAATAGTAACTAAAAGAAATGGAAGTCACTAAACAACCCATAATAAGACCTCAACCAATCACCTTACAAATAAATAAATTTGAATAATAATAATAATAAATAACAAAAATTGAACTCCCAATGTTAAACTATGGATAAGTGACAACAGATTTTGGTCAAAGACAAAATAATACACAGTCAAAGGCAAAATTGAATGCGTAATACCATGCCTATGGGAGTATAATAATGATATGAAAATAAAAAATAAAATCAACTTAGACTTCGTACATAACAACTATAATGATTTTGAGCACGCTTTTGACACTTGTAAGATATTCTTCCGGCTGAATAATCTTTTTTTCCTCAGCAACAATTGATACTGTTGTCGATGACCTAGGCCGCCGCTCGGCTCATCTGCACCTGTGGCCTTTGGCTCGGCCTGGCTTCGCCCTTGGCTGGCCTCCCTCTGTGGGTTGTGGTCGACCTCCCGGTGTGTCCCGGAGTTCCTTGGCGCGACATTCAGCGCTTTGGTGGTCGCTCTGTTCCCTTGTTCCTGTCCGTGGCTTCGTGGGGGCGTTAGTTCCCTTCAGCGATGGCTTGAGTGGTGTGGGTTTGCTTGTGGGCTTCTGTGTTACTATGGAGCCGCCTCCTCCGCCCCCCCCCCCCCCTCCGATGTCGTTGCTTTTCTCAAACTCTTGGAGTCCATGCCGAAGAAGAAAGTCTCGGAGATGGCAAAATTCGTGAAACGTGTGGAGGATATCCCTGAGATATCTCTTCCCCCCGAAGGCCCGATCAAGGTCGCCCTTTCTTTGGCGGAGAGGGCCTTGGTTGGTCAGTTCACTGGCCTCTGGCCCTCCCCCAAGACGACGGAAAGTTGGGTTGCTCGTAATTGGGCACCTCTGATCAAAGATAGAGTCACCTCGTACTTCCTTGGAAAGGGCTTCTTTCTGTTCGAATTCTCTGACAAAGATGATAAGGATCTAATATTCCGGAACGGCCCCTACTTCATGGGTCCTCAGGGGTTGTATCTGAACAAGTGGACGCCCGACTTTGACCCTGCAGTTGATGTGCCCACGGCGGTTCCCGCGTGGGTTAGGCTTCCCAATTTTCCTGTGCATTGCTGGAATGGGGATTCACTAAAACATATTGGAAACACCTTAGGCAAGTACATTGATCGAGCAAGTAACAAAGATCAATACGACTGTGCGAGAATCTGTGTTGAAGTCGACTTAGAGATTGGATTGCCCGAGGCTGTTAAGATCAGGGTTGGAAGCTGGACTCATTTGCAAAAGCTGGATTATGAGCAGCTACCATTCAAGTGTCGGAAATGCCATGTTTATGGCCACTTTACCCGAAGCTGCCCAAAAAATTGTGAAGTGGAGAAAGGTAAGGATGAAGGTTGGACTCAGGTCAAAAGATCTAAAAACGCTCACAGAGCCCCTCATACTGGAAATACTAATGGCAACGGTTCTCAGGCCGCCCCTAGAATCCAGACTCCAAACACGGAAGAGCAAGGCAACAAATTTGTGCAGTTAAGCTCTGTCATAGAAGGCTCTCAAGAACCGGAGAAGCAGAAGGATGACTCGATCCCCATAGAGCCCCCTTCGGGACCAAAGCATGTGGATAGCAATGAAGACGGATCAAAAGAGGTCCTCATAGAAGAGACAGAGGAAGGGCAAGATTCAGATGACTCAGAAGAAGAAGGCGAAATAGGAATCTCTCAAACTTCAGCCAGAAGATAGTTAAGAGGCTGAAAAACTGCTCGGGAAAAAAGAGAGCAAGAGACTTACAAGGAAAAACTTCAGGGAAGTCAGCCTACCCTCTAGAAACTCTTGGAAAATACTCCGAAGAAGAATAGAAATCAGTCCCAGAGCTCTAGAGGAGCTCATCATTCCAAAAGCAAGTGATGAAGATCATCTCCTGGAACTGTAGGGGGTTGGGGAGCAGAATAAAAGAAGAAGCCTTAAGAAGTCTGAAACGAACTGAATCCCCAGATCTACTCCTTATCCAGGAGACTAAAATGGAGGATAATTCCTTTCTCCAGATCGGCAAAAAACTGTGGAAGAATAGCGAAGGTCAAGCTGTCTCAGCTCGTGGTGCTTCAGGCGGTCTGGGCACTATCTGGGATGCCACTAAATTCATAAGGATCAAAGAAGCTAACAATATTCACTGGTTGTTCACAAAGCTCCGTCACATAGAATCAGACCTGACTCTTTCTCTCCTTATTGTGTATTCTCCTGTCAGTGTAGGGGAGAAATTTTTTTGTTGGGATACTATTAGAAGTCTGGCTGAGTTCGAAGTCCTGGAGAATATAATAATAGCAGGTGATCTCAATCTTACCTTATCCTCGTCAGAAAAACGTGGTGGAAGCATTGTGAGAGACCCTGCGCGAGAATGGGTTGAAGAGCTTATTTATGATTGGGACCTAATCGATGTTAAGCCTCTGTCCGGGAAGTTCACTTGGACAAACAAAAGAATCGGCCCGGGCCACATCGCTGCAAGGTTAGACAGATTCCTTGTTCATAGTTCTTTTCTTCTTCATGGTTTTGAGACTAGAATGCATATCATTCCTTGTAGTATTTCTGATCATCGCCCTATCAAACTTGAGCTGGTGGAGCACTCGAATCAAGGTCCCATTCCCTTTAAATTCAGCTCTCACTGGGTCAAGGAGCAGACATTCTTGCCTCTGATAAAAGAGAGCTGGAAGACCCCAGTCAAAGGCTCTCCCTTTTTTGTTTGGGAGGAGAAATTAAGGAGAGTTAAAGCTGCTTTAAAAGCCTGGGTTAGATCCTTACCCAATCCGGCTGTGGAAAGGAAAGCGATACAGGAACGGTTGGAGAAGCACCAACTGGAATCAGAAAATGTTGAGATCACCAAAGTTATTCTTGATGAGGAGGCCACGCTTCAGCAATCGTTCCTCAAGGCTAGCTTGGCAGAGGAAGATCACTGGAGATTGAAATCCCGCAGTCTCTGGCTCAAGGCGGGAGATAGGAATACTTCATTATTTCATAAGCAAGCTCAGGCCCGAAATTGCCGCAACTCCATCTCTGAAATTTCAGTTGAGACCACTATGCATAGAGATATCCATAGTATCAAAACCGCTGCCTTCACTCATTTCAAAAACCTCTTTAAAGAAGAGGAGGCCTTGGAACTGGATTCTTGTCTTGTGAACGAGGTTCCCTCCCTGATTTCCGACAGCCAAAACCATTTCCTGGAAGCTGAGATTACCAATAATGAAATAAAAAGCGCTCTCTTTGCTATGGAACCGGATAAGGCCCCGGGACCTGATGGGTTTACCGCCAGTTTCTTGCAATTCTGCTGGTCAATTGTGGATAAGGACTTATGTAGAATGATTCGGAAATCTCAAGGGTGCCAGAAAATTGGGGGTAGTACTAATTCAGCCTTTTTGGCTCTCATCCCCAAGGAGAAAGGCGCAAACTTCTTCAGCAGATTTCGCCCTATTTCTCTATGCAATATAGGCTATAAGTTGATCACGAAAGTTATTGCCAACAGACTAAAAATCATCCTTCCTGGTATCATCCCTGAGAATCAAGGAGGCTTTATTCAGGGAAGACAGCTCGTGGATAACTTCATCTTGGTCCAAGAGGTGATTCACTCCAGTGTGGTCCGCAAAGAGAAAGGTATGGCTGTCAAGTTAGACCTGGAAAGCACCTTCGACAGAGTGAGACACAGATTTCTGCTGGATGTTCTGCATAAATTTGGGTTTGGTCCCAAATTCATTAATTGGATCAAGGCCTGTATCAGCGAGCCTTGGATTGCCCCTCTAGTGAATGGCAGGGCCACTGATTTTTTCAAAGCTTCTCACGGTTTGAGACAAGGGTGTCCTTTATCCCCTCTTCTCTTTGTCCTCCAAGCCTCTGTCCTCAGCTTCCTTTTGAACAAAAAATTACAGATCAAGACCTAATGGGCTTGAGCATCGCTAGAGGAGTTAAGAATATAAATCATGCTTTGTTCGCGGATGATTCCCTTTTGCTGGGTGCTGCCTCAGTGCCTTCAGCTAAAAGATTTAAAGATGTGATTGATGATTATTGCCATGATTCTGGAAGCAGTCTCAACAAAGGTAAATGCCAAATCTACTGTTGGAATGTTCCTGCCTCCACGCTTCAAGCCATTTCCAGCTGCTTTGGCTTCGCTGCCTCCTCTTCCTAGCCGTCCTTCAAGTATTTGGGCCTCCCAGTTTTCCAAAAATATGCTGCTAGCAGAGATTGGTTACCCCTGCTGGATAAGTTTGAATCTAAGATACATTCCTGGGGTTTCAATTGGCTAAACCTGGCTGGGAAGTCGGTCCTTATAAAAGCTGTCTTAAATAGCCTCCCCATCTTTCAGTTTGCAGTGTTGCTGGCCCCAGCTGGAATAATAAAGAAAATGGAGGACCTTACAAGAAAATTCTTTTGGAAAGGTGGGAAAGAAAACGCTAAGAAAATTCCTTTAATAAGCTGGGCCAAAATCTCCATGCCCAGATTGGAAGGAGGTTTGAATTTCAAGAACATCAGCCTTCAGAATATTGCGTTGGGAGCAAAGCTGATCTGGAGGATTATTGCTCCTAACCCGGGGTGGGCGCAGCGTGCCTTGTGGAAGAAATATTTTCGTGGAAAGAGGAAAAGGTGCTTGGAACAGCCCATAGTCAAGCCCAGCTCGCTAATTCAAAAGCTCTGTGCAAAATCCTCCTCCCTAATCTGCCATTATGCTCATTGGATTCCGGGTAATGGCAAGCAAATCCGAATTTGGGAGGATAGGATAATGGGCAGCGATCCTTTGGATGATGATCGATCCCTGCACTTGTTGAAAGAATGGATGCATAGAGCCGGTTACTTCACTCTGTGGGATATTTCTATCTGGGACAAAGGAGATTGGCACAGTTGGATCAGCTTCGAGGTGCCTCTGAACCTGTCTAGTGATCTTGCCACTTTCTTAGACTTCTTAAACGGTAAGGCCCCCTTGCGCTGCAGGAAATTGGATGTTCGTGGCTGGGGTCCGACTCCAGGGCACTACACAGTCTCTCAGGGCTACAGGCAGCTCACATCTATCCCCCATGTCCCTCCAGATCTGACACCATGGAAATGAATTTGGTTTCATCCTTCGCTACCTAAAATAGACTCCTTCTGTTGGCTACTATGCCACCAGAGGATTTTAACTGAGGACAGATTACTGAAAAGAGGATTCTATGGCCCCTCTCGGTGCTCGATGTGTGGTGAAAGCGCAGAATCTGCTGCGCATTTGATGCTCCAATGTAAATTTGTGACCGATTTATGGGCTGAGGCCTTAGGCCCTTGGGGTCTGGACTTCGTCCTCCCTCATAACATCCAGGATTTGTTCTCTAATTGGCTGCGCTCTTTCCCCGGAGGCTCTCCTCAGAACTCGCACCTCAAATATGCCTGGTGCATCCTTCCTAAACTAATTAGCTGGCACACCTGGTTAGAGAGAAATCAGAGGATATTCAGCGATAAGCAGTGTGATCCCAAGATCATTTGGATTAAAATCAAAGCTCAGTTAAAGGAATGCGCTGGGGATCACCTCGATGGGGTTGGTTTGAGGGAACACGATGCTGTCTGGAGCGATCATCTGGAGTTCCACTTCGCTGTCATTGACAGGCCTCTCATTCCCCTTTATGACTGGAAAATCAGACTTAATGCATCCGAATTCTTGTCATTCTGCTCACAGAAGGCGCACAACATCCTTTCCTTTGACGGGGCAGCGAAAAGAAACCCGGGCAGATCCGGAGCCGGAGGTGTAGTCAAAAATGCTGATGGGGTTACTGTTCTTAGATACGCCTGGGGTGTGGGCTTCAACACTAGCATCCAGGCTGAAGCCCTGGCGCTTCTTCAAGGACTTAAACAGCTCAAAACGCTTGGTATTCTAGTGGCATCGGTGTTGGGAGATTCCCAGTCCATCATTAAAACTATGGTAGACAGTGCTTCCCCCTCTGATCTAAGACTGTCCAGATTGATTAGAAGAATAAGAACTCTGTCGAACTCCTTTCAGTGCCTGAATTTCTATCATGTTAAGAGAGACAATAATAAAGATGTTGACGCTGAAGCTAATAAAGCGGTCTCCCTCCCACTCGGAGTCATAGTCAGAGATGGAGTCGAAAGTTGGGATCCGGTTCCTTAATTGACTGATTATGTATTACTGTTTGTTACTGAAGCAGTTTGTCTGCATATTTAAAGTGGGGAAGATTGAGGCGGTTGTCTGAAAAATAGAATGTAACAATCTCTGGGGGTGCAAAGAAAAAGATGCATTGGTCCTGGTCATGGAAATAGCTGGTCCCTGCTTTACACTTTGTAACCAGTTTTGAGGCCTTTCGGCCAGAATTAATATATCTCTCTATCCGTTTCTGTTAAAAAAAAACAACTATAATGATTTTATATAATATGGAGAGATTATGGATGACCTAAGGTTTGAATTTTGTTTTTTATTTGGAATGGAAAAGATAAATAATGACATAAGGGGACTTGAATTTCATTTCCTATTGTCAAGGGGCATATAGCTCAAGTGTTTGGGAGGTAAGTTTCATACTCTCCCTCTCTAAGCTTAAGCCCCCAATGAGACATTTGGCCTATTGTGATGAGATTAGAATGGTAGGTGTACCCTAATTGTGGTGCCCCAATAGGTGTAACTCTAAATGTCTCAGCCCTTGCTAAGTCATAAATTACTTAGCTAGTGTTGGTTTGTGGGATGTTGGTGCTAGTAGGGATTTATAGTGGGAGCCACTTCGGTGACTCCCACTATATAGCCTTTTTGGTTAAAATAAAAAAAATGGCAAAGACATTGTGGTACTAGATGTTACTAAAGCGGTTCGTGGAGTTGAAGAAGAAATAAACTATGCACTACAAGATGAATATGAGAATGTGGATGACAAACTCAATCGAAATTGAAGGATAACGCAAATAGATAAATAATACGCATAGTGAAAAGAAGAAGTTTAAAAGTTATACAATTTGGAATTTTTCGGCAATATGTCACGAATCTAGCTATAGAAGAAATGTTGAAGTTGTAGTTTTTCATTGCTTGGTTTGTTCTTTTTATTGCTAAAATGGATTCAATGGCCTAAAAAAAAATCCTACTACATTTAAATAATGCAATCTCAATAATTGAAATAAAAAAATTCTAGCAATTTTATCAATTTATAGCCAAATTTTAAGCAAAAATGTTTGGAAAAATATAACTAGAGAAGGTCCAAATTTTAGCATCTTTAAACTATGCTTAACAACAAACCACTAATTGTTGTCTAGTTTTAGTCTTAGTATATGGCTTTTCATTGGTTGTATAGCCCTATGTTGGTTGCCTTATAACCATATACCAAAGAATTCATGGTGGAGTAACAATGACATTGTTAACATCTTTGATATTGCTAGTCTTCTCATTTAAGGCAAAGCACTAGTGATATTGTTAACATATTTAATATATCTAGTCTTATGTTTTGATGTAGTAACAATCCTCTTCATTTTTCATTGGCTTGGGCTTAAATAGACGATCACATGATCTTTGTTATATCTTATCCCTTACAATCCAAATAATTAACCGACTTCTTTCCAAGGGAATTACATATAGGTAGTGATATGTCATTAAAGAAGACTAATGCATGAGCACTTGACTTGTCCATGTCGAAGGAGTCTAGGGTGACATGGACCATTAGAAGCATTACAAGTGCATGCATATTTCCCTTAGCATTTAATTTGGTTTGTAAATCTGACCAGTAGTTAAATTTGACAAGTATTTAACGATTTTTTCCCATGTGACTATTAAATACTAATAATCTTAAAATTTGCATGTCAATATTAACATTTAATTAAATTTTAAAATCATCAAATTGATAGGCAAGTTTAAAATTTACTCCCCCCACCCCACACATGCACATATATGACAATGACTCATACTGCATATCGCATCACCATGTTTTGGGTGCTTGGGCATGTAAAATGGTTATCATGCAAATTGGATCATACGTATTGCTTCCAACACAACCAATCTCCCTCGAATTTGCATGATTCTTATAGCTTAATGTCATTTACCCATGCCTTGATCGAATGCACAACTACACCAATGGCTTGACCTTCTCAATTCAAGCCATAATGATGCATACATATGTTGAAGCATGAGAAAGAAGCGAAGATTGGGGCCAAGGTTATAAATTCTTATCCACAATACACAAATTCATAGACTACGCTCGTAGTGGGTCTCTAGGCATGCTAGAAAAATCTTATCTCCATCACATGTACAATCTTACAAGATGAAAACCGGACATTGCAAAGAAAAGACAAGGAATTGATAATATTGTTTGGTGACCGCATACAACTACCCAATTTGTTTTCAAATTGAAATAAATAAAACTCATGGATATTTGATATAAAATTGCAATCATAGCGGATTTTTTTTTTAAAGTTTTTGAAATAAGCATTGTTGCTTTTGTTGTTTGAATGGAAATTGTGGTAATGTAAGGGTCTTGGAAATTGTGATTATAGATTGCCTTTATATTCACAATTAAAGTTGCTCTTGTATTCATGACAAAAATTAACAAAAACACATAATGATTGGAAAAAATAAATATAAATGTCATGCGAAAGGAAGTTTAAAAAAAACATCATAATAAAAAAGTATTTCACAGATATGAGTGCATGTCAAATTAATACTCTAGATACCATGACCATTGGTAATCGTGAGTGGTTGAGTAGTATGGAAATTTGACCCATCGAATCCATTTGCAACCCATCCTCACCATCCATTTGAGCCCCACAATCAAACAACCTTCTTTAATTGAGTATGGAATTTGGTTAAAGGTGGCATCACCTCATTCTTGCCCTTCAATTTCTTTCGATCTTTGATTTATTCCCACCTCATCCAACAATCCTCGTCTCCCTCTAATTGGTTTACATGCATTCTAGAATATGACCGCCCAAAGTTAATTTCCCTTACTCCAATGCCTAACATTAATTAAACTCAATGCTAATTAAAAGTTGAATTAAAGGAGGTATTTAGGTAGTTGAATTGGGATGTATGGCATCATTTTGAACAGGATTGCTCTAATTTTATTAAAGAGCCATGAATGTATGAAGTATTATTTCAAGTGCCATATTATTTTATTGAAGGGAAAGAGAGTGGGGAAAGAGAGTGGTAAAAAGAAGAAGAATAGATTGAGGGTTATTTAGTTTTGATGATATTTATGGATAGATTGAGGGTTATTTAGTTTTAATGATATTTAGTGATAGTGTAATTATATTGAGGGTTATTTAGTTTTGATGATATTTAGTGATAGTGTAATTATATGTTTGATTTTTTCAGTAGAGTATTAAGTAATACAATTCATTTTAATTGTCACACTGGGGTTGGTAGAATTGCGAGGTTTTCTGCGATGTATACACAAGAGATAAATCCTTCACGCTTATTTGGATTACCTGAGCAAGGAAATTTATGAGAGTTTGTAATTGAGTGGGAGAATATACTTACGGAAAATACACTACTCAATTATGTGGCACCTCGAGCACCTAATTGTTCTCTAGGGGTGACTAGCTCAGTGTCACCGAGTGGACTTCGTACTTAAGTAATTCTGAAGCATTCAATTCAACAACACCCACTCCTAAGGCAGGCTGACAAATTCCCCCAAACCAGTAATTTTATGGAATCATAAATCACACAATCACACTTGCTTGAAACTAGAAATAAATTAACTAAACTTAAAATGCATGTAAAATGATTTGAAAAAAAATAACAATATAAACTTGCTTACAAATTAAACACACAATTGACACGAAATCGCACCTTGAGTGGGGCCTTACTCAAGGTCGGGTTGTGCCTTAATTGTAACAGCCCCAGGTTGATTTTCCATGTAAATGGAAGGGCATTATAAAGGCAAAAATAAGATCAAGGTCATGAGACACGTCTTCCAAGATGAATGGAGGGAAAAACATTAAAGTGGGCATCACTTGTGGCTAATTAATGGCTATGGAAATTGGCATTAGAATTGGAAAAAAGGCAAAAGGCAATAAATGGAAATTTAATAAAATAAATATTGGAAATTAGGAGAAAAGGAAGATGAAGAGACAAGAATATGCATGCAAGGGAAATTAGAGAGAAAATTAAGGAAAATGAAAGAAAAGAGGAAAAGGAAAGGAAGAGACACCAAACATCAATGATAAAAAGGCATCTGAGAATCAGTTCACAGTTTTTGCTCATCTTTTGATCAGTTACAGTTTTGGTCAACTTTAGTTTTGCTAAGGAAGATATAGTACTCCAGGAGAGAGAGAACAACCAAGGGAACAAAGGAAGGCAAGGGAGCGCAAGGAGAATATTGGAAGCGTAGCTACAACATGAAGATTTTGCAGGTAACAGGTTGCATGTGTGATTTCCTTCCTGGGATGTGAATGCATGGTGCATGTATTTGGTTTACATGATCACTTTGTTGTCATTGGCATTTCATTTTCCTAGATTGACAATGGTTACAGCCTTGCCTTGTCATTTCCTAAAAATCCATGGTGTGATGGGATTCATTCTTAGTTGAGCTTTGGATTGTTGGAAAATTCTGGATTTGGGTGAGATGGTCTCAGGAAAATCCCATGGGTTGGGGATGGAGATGGTTTTCTTTGGGAAGCCCTTGACAGGTGGGTGGAGATAGGAAAAATCCTCTGCCTATGGAGAAGAAATTCTGAGGCATCCAATCTTGTGTCAGTTTGGTTATTTCTAGATTGGTTTAGGTGAAATCACTGTGGTTGAGGGTTGAGGTGGTTTAGCCTCTGGATGCCCTGGTTGGTTTTGTTTTGGTTTATCCCATGAGATCCCACATTGAATGCTTGGAATATGGCATGAGGGTGATTGGCTAAAAGAGAGATTTGGTTCAACCCAATCTAAGGTCGCGTGGTATGTGGAAGTCCCTAACTTGGTTGGCATTTGCAAATGTTATTATGTGTTGATTCTTATTGAGCTTAAGGAGCACAAGTTCTGATCTTATGTATGATTTTATGATTGGTGTTTCATGGTTCTAATTTCATTACATGCATGGTATATTTCTCATAATATGATGAGCTCTAGTTATGGATCTATTCCATGGTTTGATGGGCTCTTGGTTATCTTGTATGAATACATGAGTTAATGTGTGTTATTGCAACTAGTAATAGAGGGGACCAAGCCTTCTTAATGATTCGATGATGAACTTAATGAATTCATGCATTCATGACCTACAGGTACTTGTCTACCAAGTGTTTGTCTAAGTTATTTCATGTATTTGATAAGTGAGTAGGGCTAAGTCCAAGAACAGTAAATGAAGACTCCTACAGGTTAATGATAATTATTGAAGATTTTGGGAAATTGGCCTAGAGCTAGCCCTGAAAATTTGGAACAGAGCTTTTGGCCACAGTCTCTTAGCTGAGAAATTTTGGTTGTAGTCGCACGAAGGATGGCTTGTGTGTGCAATTGGAGTTTGGCTGCATGGACAGCTTGGCATGCATGCAGTTGGGTTGTGAGGTGAGTCAAAAAGGTAGTTATGGCCCAAGAAAAGTTGATCAAGTGATGTTGCTTGGAATCTGGGTGATCTGGTATTTTCTGGAGGTTGCAGTAAAGATTAAAGGTATTAGGCCCCACTTCCATACACTACAAGGAAAAGACCCTCTAGTGGAGGTTATAAATGATGTTTTTAGTGTTATAAAATTGGCCAAAATTGTCAAAAAAACATTTTCTACAACATTTGTTTATGGTTATGGAGGTTTTGGCAGATCTTTTAACGAAATTCAACACAGCTAAAAAAAAATGGGCGGTCGGAGGTTATTACAGATGTTTTTTTCATCGGTGCGCTACTCAGGATTTAACACACTAGTGCGTACATGTAGTAGGCGCTCTGGGGCAGACGAAGGAGAATGCATCGGGCTGTTAAGGTATAAAACCGCACCGGGCGTAGTGTTGGTGATACAATGCACGGGGTCGTTCTAATTGGTCTTGGGATTTGTGCGGTGCCCATAGGTCGTATCAATGCACCAGTGCGTAGACTTATAGAAATGCACTGGTGCGCAGTATCACACAAATGCACCGAGATTCATAATTGGTATCGGTATTCGTGCAGTGCCCATAGGTTGTACAAATGCACTGGTGCATATAGACACTTAAACGCCCTGGTGCGCAGTATCACACAAATTCACTAAGATTTATAATTGGTATTGGTATTTGTGCGGTGCCCATAGGTCATACAAATGCACCAATGCGTATAGACACATAAATGCCCCGATGCATAGTATCACACAAAAGAACCGAGATTTATAATTGGTATCGGTATTCGTGCGGTGCCCATAGGTCGTACAACGACACTAGTGCGTTTAGACACATAAACGCACCGGTGCGCCGTACTGCACAAATGCCTCGATATTTTAATTGGTTTTGGTATTTGTGCGGTGCCTATAGGTCGTAAAAACGCACTGGTGCAATTAAGAATACAAATGCACCGGTGTACAGTAACTAACATGCACCGGTTTTCATTTTGTATATTTTAGAAACATCGACCTGTGATAGTGCAATTATTGTGATTGTTTTAAATTCATTATTCATCAAAAGTCGACACATCTTATAACAATATTCATATTAATTTAATTTTTATTAATGCATTTGAATGTGATGTTTGGATTAATTTATTATATCATATCATAATTATTGTGGTTTTTTTAAAATTCATTATTCATCAAAAGTTGACACATATATATCTTATAACAATATTCATATGAATTAAATTTTTATTAGTGCATTTGAGAACGACAATGGAGAACGCAATAGCGATAATGGAGAACGCAAAAGAATAAATTAAAACATATTTTATTATATATATATATATATATATATATATATATATATATATATATATATATATATATATATATATATATATATATATGAATAAGACATTTTTTGTCATATAAAATTGGACAGTTATTTGTATCCCTTTGTCTTTCAATTGGGACATTATGTCCATTTGTTGTAGCCGCTACAACAACACCCAAAATTTTGGGTATATTTAAAATTTCGGGTACCCCCCCTCTACTTGCTTAGCCGTTGAGGTTTTAACCTGGCCTGTAGATGATGACATCCTCACAACCTGTCCCAAACCCCTCGTGAGCCTTCTCACCATCATGACGAGATACTCTTACTGCAGTCACGCCTTGTGTGAAGAGATCGCCATGCATACATTCGAATGGAAACCTTCTTGTGTATTGACAATTAAAAACCCTCTCGCCATGGGTCATTAAGCATGTTGTTGAATAATTATCTTAAGCTCGTTAGTCTCATATGTTTTATCTAGGGACACCATTCTCAAAGAGTAACTGTGATGTTGTAATTTTCCACACAGGTCAACCCCACGGGTGACAAACTCCTCAATTTTGTCACTCCATCGAGGGAAATAAAAGTGAGCTCAACAACAAGGCCAAAGTTGCGAAACAGGAGAGGAGGAGGAGCAAGTGACCAGTACTGTTAAAAGGAGGATGGTGTGATACATGTTTATCAGCTCAAGAACCTTTTATGCCACTGATGCAAAAAAGCATTCTTCACTAATGTACATCGGATTCTTAGAATCACTCCATTTGGAAATGTCCGTATCGGATTCCATCTCGCATGAACTAGAAGCATTTGCTGTGATTTATCAAATCTAAGCTTAAATAGGGACAGGATGAGGTATTTACATTCCGCAATGGAAAATATCTCACCTTAAAGGAAGTTTTGAAGATCCTGAACAATACCAGCTTAATGTCGATGCATACACAAAAAGGAACACATTTCACCAATTCGACAAGTCCAACCTGAAGTAGAGCCCGGGTGAACAAAGTAGACTCAGAAGATTTCCCTAAAGAAAGACAATCTCATTCAAAAGCGTTCTTGTGCTGAGCAGCAGTGTGAAAGCACACATGTTGGTGTTGGCAAGGCAATGGCACAGTTTCAAATATCAATCACACATTTGGGAAGAAATATTTATTAACTCTAAGTTACATAGTGGGCGCACATCTATGGACCAAGGTTATGGTTTTAAACATTATACAATTAAACCAGGGTGAAAAAAGAAAAACCATATGGTTTCAAAACCATATAAGATGGTGGAGTAGAACTACAGAAAACACATTACAAATGGGCACAAATACTTCCATGCCGGAGTTTTAATCTATGGTAAAACATTTGGAGCAGATATATATAGTGGTCAAATTTTATGATTAAAACATGGAGCGGAACTATAGTGGCAACGTAAAATAACTATGGTGCGATGATAGTCGAAAGTAGAGCAGAGTTGTAAAAAGTATGACGATCCATAACCTATGTTGTAAATGGTGTAGAGTTACAGCTTTGTTGGAGGAGGTGAGTCAGTTTGCCAAAAAAAAAAAAAAAAAGGCGGTGAAGATATGATGATATAATCCACCGGTTTGGTAATAGGTTTAAAAATATAATGAACCCACTACGGTCAAAAAATCTTGACACGGCTGGTTTTATGGAGACCGGTAAAATTTCTATTAATATACACTCAACAACGCATCCGTTTCATTAAAAAAATCCCACTACGACATCACTAAAATGCACTGCAAGGATGAGTCTTCAACTTGTTTATCTCAAAATCTTCATGGTAACCATTGCAAAAAGACCGCGCGTTTCAAATAATTGCGTAAGGATGTAAACAATGAAAAGGAATTCGAATGGTTTGCGCGTTACAAACTGGAGTCATGAGCCTAAAAGCCAACCCCATAAAAAGCAAAAAATCTGATTTCTATTATATGACAAAGTAGCCTCGAGGGCGATACTCTGGAAAGAACTGTATGACTGGCGGAAAACATAATTAAGGGAGTGAGTGGTTCAATAGGTTCTGATACTTGAAAATGTGCCCGAGCTCTGCACCTCAGCCCAAATCATAACTTGAAAATACAACGTTGACTGCTTTGCAGAGGAGGCCCTGTTTGGATAATTAAAACCATTCACCATTTAAACGCTGCACGAGATCTACAAGGCCGCACTTCTCGAGTTCAGAAGTATCGACAAGTTTCTGTGAGTAGTTTTTGTTCGATCTCCCTTACCGTGAGGTCCTAAAAGCACTACACCGAATGGGCACAGTTGCATAAGGAGAATATGGTTAAAGAAATTGTATGCAAACGATATCAAGGTCCCTCCTCGCTAAACCTTGGGAAGGTCGTGAAGGGGGGATAGAAAAAATACATCAGCAGCGTCTCATATAGAATTATTCGAGGCCATGCATTGGCATGACCTGACGAAGGCCATTTGTTGTCAACCTGAAAGATAGAGTAAGATTTGGAACACGTGGGCGTTGTTGTTCAGCAACCTCACCAAGTCGAAATGCAGAATGCGATCACATCTAAGAACATGAGAACGCGATCTTGTGACCCGCTCATTCTGCAGCCACTCTTGGGTCGCACAGTCCCAAATATTCTAAGGACTCGAAGAATGCGACTCAGAGACATTCGCGACCCTGCGACCTCACCAAGTCGCATAGTCGCAGCTGTCCTCAAGACTGGAAGAATGCGACTCAAAGACATTTGCGACTCTACGATCCCACCAAGTCGCCAAGTCACAGAGTCGCACCCCTAAGGATTTCATGCCCGGCGCGACTTTCTGACTACGCGACCCCCACACATATTTAGCACATCCCAGCACTCAGCAACACATTAAAGCTTCTTTGGTTTCAGCCTCATCTCCACTAGGAGCAAATGTGAAGTACGAAATGAACCCTACACGCCGGCTAAATGATGGACATCAGTCGGCATCTCAAGTTATTTCTTCACGCCCATAGTGGATATGCACGAACTAATCATACATTTCATACAAAGCTGGACTCAGCAGGGGCCTCAGTTAGTTGTTAAAACCCCCAAGTTTATTTTCGATGTTCTCTCTATGCATCTGAATTTTCTGCTGCCTCAACATACAACATATATATATATATATATATATATATATATATATATATATATATATATACATACATATATATATATATATATATATATATATATATATATATGTATGTATGTATATGTATATGGCTAATTGAATGTGTTACACATGGCTGATTTAATATTTCTTGTGCAGGTAATATGAAGAGATTATGATGACGACCAGACAAGGAATCCCTCACTTCCCAAAAGTCACACAACCTGGATTCAAGCCAACAAAGAAACCCTCGTTATACAGATACCAAATATCTCACTCAAAATGAAAACATTACCCTACCGCTCATCGACTCATGGAGATTCCCTTGGCATGGCAATGATATCACCGGCAGATAGAAGCCGCTAGTAAGAGCTAAAGCTATCCTGCGGAGAGCAAGGTTCTAATATCTTCGAAAGAGAATTGCACAAGGGATATGGCTAAAGGTCGCAGGTCGCATTACTGCCAAAGGTCACATGTCGCATACCTGCAGAAGGTCGCAGGTCGCAGGTCGCATACCTACCCCAAGGTCGCAAGTCACAAAATCCTTCATGTCGTAAGTCACAAAAACCAGTCAGGTCGCAGGTCGCAGAATAGATTGGGTTGCAAGGCAGCCCAACAGTCAGGAAAGCGAAAGGTCAGGGAGCCCACAGGGCAAGCTTTTCTCTACAAATATTTCCTTCGGGAACTTGTAATGGGCCTTTGGTTTGGGACTCGAATTGAGAACATTGTATTACCAGGATTATACAATTTTGAGTATGAATACAAGCATTTGCAAAATCCTTTTGTGGACCTGGTGTTGACATATGTATGGGCACTATGAGTATTATATTTTTCAGTTTCTAAACATCTTTATATTAATGGAACTGTATCTGTAATTCATATCACATTTGCATGACAGTTTTCTTAATACATGTTAATGATGGTTGAGTTCATTTCACTTTCTTAATGAATGTTAATGACTTTGTTTATTAGCATTTGTATTATAATTTAAACCTTTCAGGAAGTGAAGGGTGTTTTTGCCATAAGGAATCATTTCTTTTGTGGTCAGAACAGCCTACAAGCATGACCCCAACGATGTGTTGTTAACAACACTTCCGTCGGCGCTTATGCTTTATTATTTCATCTCACTACGCATAGTGTTATATGTACATTTAATACATCAATCATATGTCTTGTATCATCCGATTAAGTGTGTATCCACAGGTTTATAGAGTTTAAGTGAGACCCAAAGAAAGGAGAAATCAGCGGTAGTTAGACCCACACCCCGGACGGGATCCCTATTCCAAACGGTTCAAGGTCTAATTGGGACTTTTTACCGGGGAGATCCCCTGCTGTTGGCCGGACAGATTTTCCCGTCAACAGAATTGGCGCTAGAAGGAGGGCCAGATGACGAGTTGAGCCCTTAGAGCCTGCAGTTAATCTCATATTTGTAATGGATCATTCCCAAATCATCCTCCTGAGATGTTTGTCGGAGTTTTATGAGCCTCAATGCTTCATCCCCGATGAACTTATGTATCACTTGTCCCAGCTAAAATTTGATGGTGAAAACGGAGTGTCTATAACCAAACACCTTTTAGATTTCTGTGACTTTGGTGAATGCTACGAAATTGACATTGAAAGTTTGATTTGTTTGCTTTTTTTCCTCACTCTCGAAGGTCGCGCTAAGCAATGGTGCCGCACATTGCCGAAAGCTTCCATCCATTCGTTTGAACAACTCTCCAGTGAATTACAACAAGATTTTCATAGGTATGATTTTCAAAGTGTATTTATAAAGTTAAATGACATCAGAATGGAACCTCAGGAACCTCTAGATGAATTCTCTATCAGATTTGTTCATTATTGTTTTGAGTTCCCTGAAAAGGATGTTGATTGGAAGTTGTTAAGTGAACAGTTCAGGTATGTGATCCTCGTTTCCCTTGAATAATTTCAAGTAGCAACCCAGCCTGGTCCTAGTGTTCCCTATGACGACTCGCAAGTTGCCAGCTGTTCAGACTACGTCCCCAATGTTTCCTTGTCCATCTCCTTGAGTTTTGACCACATTTAGGCCTCCAAGGAGAGTATTACTGTTTGTGATATTCCTGCTCTTCCCCCTGAACTGCCGTGTAGTGGAGTTGTGACCTCGAAAGTTCTGAGCAATGATAGATGTGTGCAAGAGGATAAAGCCTATTGTACTACCCTTGAATCTTTTACACACCCTGTCGAATCAAGGCTTGAAAACCAGATGGGCCCAACATCCCTCCAGGTTCATGAAACCTACCTCGAGCCCACTCGGTGTCTCCCTGGACTCAATCCTAAATCTGATTCGCATACTGATTATGAATTGACTCTTGTCCCGGATAAAGTTGACCGTCCTAGGCACGCAAGACCATTATTTACTTCTGATAACATTGATATGCGAGATGAAAGTCCTTGTATGATTAACACCCCTGCGGCTCAATCTTTTCGTTCATTATTCCCCGATTTATTTCACGAGTCCGCCACACCAATAATTTCTTCGAGACATCCAAAATATCCTTATACCGGTATTGGCGATAATCATAAGCACGCGGATGGTGTTTCACAATCACAAGTCAAAATTGATGAATCTTTTAGATCAGATCTTTCTCACTCGGAATCTATAGATAGCCATAGGAGCGATTTCCTGTCTGGTCAACCTCAAGATGTCCTCTTTATTGATCCATCCCAGTTGGTAACTCCCAGGGAGCCTAACATGCCAGGTACCCACCTTGATCAAACCGAGGGTTCCAGCGATCACTGCTTATCCAAAAACATGTTCACGCATACCGCTGAAGACTGTCACTCGTATCTCTCTGCCGACTATAATCCGCTTTATGAAGATTCGAGTACCTATCAGGGAATCAAAGCACTTCTGCTTCTGCCGGCCATTACCCCTAGTCCTTTTCATCTTGACAAGACCCCTCAAACAACTCCAACTAGGGTTTCTCGGATTAGGGTTTCTGAAACGACGATCCCCAAGTACCATGCTCCTCCTAGCATAAGCACGTCAAATTCACCCCACCCTGGCAAATCTAAAGAATTTGATACATTGGGTTATCAATCTGTCAGTGCGCAAACATTTGACCGAATTGATACAAAGCCCGCTGACCTTTTGCAACTCACCACAATCCATGATCACATCCATTCGCTTGTTGATCTCGCCAAACCATCAAAGTTGGGAAACCCCCCGCTCGAAGGTCCGAATTTTGTTAAAAAAGGTAAGAAATTGCAGCCTCCACTAAAAGTGGATTCGGATCCTCATATCCTTGATAGAATCCAGGAGCAACTCCGAACTAGGGTTTTAAAAATTAGGGTTTATGCTCTTGGATTCGCAAGTATCTATAATTCGCCTGGCACATTCTTGTTGTTTCCGTCCCATAAAATCAATCATCCTCACCACCACAATGAGGTTGTTGGTTGGCTCGACCAACCCTATCTGGTGGATGTGCCTGCAAATAGGAAATGGCTTACCCAGTGCCCATCAGACCTAGGATTGTGCATGAATGGATGTGTGTCATTTATAAATAGTTTTAAATTTCGAGAATATATTGTTGTGTATCAGGATAAGAGTGAAATTCAGCTTGCACAATCCACTCTGGCACGTTCTCTGGTAAGTAGCCATGGCCTTCTTGCTATTGCGCATGCTCTTCAGGTAAGTCTTGCTGTTGGTGCACATTTTTGGATACTAGCTCTGATCCTGAGCATTTTTGTTATTGCAGGATGGGAACTAATGTGGTGGCTGCATTGGAAAGCTGATTTCACATAACCCGACCGCATCATCGGTTAAACTAGGGTTTTAGGTGTAGGCTAGCTCGGACTTGTTAATAAAATTTTGTAGTTCAAATTTTAATTAAGTTTACTTGCGAAATTTTTTATTTTATGATTTAAAAGTGTGTTTTCTATTTTTGTTTATGATTAATATCTTAGGCATCATCATGTTACAAGTATTTTCCACTCATTTCCTTTTCAGTTGCTTGTTGCTGCATAAATAATCACTGCTTGTATTGTGCCTCTTTTCTACCTAGAACTAGTTGATCGTTCTCGCACATGGCATTGCATTGCATCTTGAGCCTCGTCTATTACATTGCGTCGTACGCTCTCTTCCTCACAAAATTTCCGCTGGTTGTTGACATAGCTTTGAAAATCTTCGACATATCACCTACCGCTGCATGAGCCCTCATTGAAACCCTACTGCCTTGCGGACTTGTTTTACCCCGATTGCTGAAACAATAACCCCATTTTTGGCGTGAGGTTGCAGTGGCTATCTCAAGGGGCAGCTTCCTCACAGGACAGGTCATCGAAGTCGCATTCTCAACAAGATGTCTATGTGTCTAAATTTATTAGCTTGGGAGATACGAGCTGATTTTTTGTGGGAGACCTAATGAGTTTGAATGGCCCAATACTCGTAGCCTAAGCCTTATGCCCAGCATAGTCTTGGACATTTTAATGATTTGTTTGCACGCTTCGCCTATTATGGTAGACGAGATAGGAAGGTTTGGCACAAGGGAAAAATCAAATCAGGATATCTTTCAGTTTCCGTAAAACAAGAAACAACCTCTCTTGTTCATAAAATAAGTCGGGATCCCTCATCTGCCCATGAAAAATAAGTGCCACGAGCACATGAAAATAAGCGCTACAAGCACTTGAAACAAATAAGGGTAAAGGATCAAGAAAGGCTTCCTGCGCAGAGAGGTAATGCAACAACTCCGCCGGGGTACTGACCAGGCTCGCTGGCAGCGGAGCAACACTTGTGATTTCTTGAACTGACTCCGCTGGGGTACTGTCCAGGCCACTTGGCAACAGAGCAACACCGGAAACTTACTTTAAAAATCTTGAAAATAATAAACCCGCTGCCTTGCTCTTCACGTCATCAACAAGTTATTGGCGTCTGTGAGCTCTCGCTTTGGTGTGTTTTGATTAGCGAGACCTAGCTGAGGCACAAGGACTGGGCATATCTGTAAAGGCCAAAGTAATACAAAGGGTACACGCAGAACTTGTTCAATATTCCCTTGCATCACTATCTGGACTCAGACTATTGTTGTGATATTGACAGAGATGCTGGTTTCTACCAGTGGTTCGCCATTTGTTGTAGCCGCTACAACAGCAACCAAAATTTTGGGTATATTTAAAATTCCGGGTCCCCCCCCACTCTACTTGCTTAGCCGTTGAGGTTTTAACCTAGCATGTAGATGATGAGATCCTCGCAACCTGTCCCAAACCCCTCATGAGCCTTCTCACCATCATGACGAGATACTCTTACCGCAGTCGCGCCTTGTGTGAAGAGATCGCCATGCATACATTCGAATGGAAACCTTCTTGTGTATTGACAATTAAAAACCCTCTCGCCATGGGTCATTAAGCATGTTGTTGAATACTTCTCTTAAGCTCGTTAGTCTCATATGTTTTATCTAGGGAAACCATTCTCAAACAGTAACTGTGATGTTGTAATGTTCCACACAGGTCAACCCCACGGGTGACAAACTCCTCAATTTTGTCACGACATCGAGGGAAATAAAAGTGAGCTCAACAACAAGGCCAAAGTTGCGAAACAGGAGAGGAGGAGGAGCAAGTGACCAGTACTGTTAAAAGGAGGATGGCGTGATACATGTTTATCAGCAAAAGAACCTTTAATGCCACTGATGCAAAAAATCATTCTTCACTAATGTACATCGGATTCTTAGAATCACTCCATTTGGAAATGTTCGTACCGAATGCCATCTCGCATGAACCAGAAGCATTTGCTGTGATTTATCAAATCTAAGCTTAAATAGGGACCAGACGAGGTATTTACATTCCGCGATGGCAGATATCTCACCTTAAAGGAATTTTTGAAGATCCTGCACAATACCAGCTTAATGTCGATGCATACACAGAAAGGAACACATTTCACCAATTCGACAAGTCCAAGCTGAAGTAGAGCCCGGGTGAACAAAGTAGACTCAGAAGATCTCCCTAAAGAAAGACAATCTCATTCAAAAGCGTTCTTGTGCTGAGCAGCAGTGCGAAAGCACACATGTTGGTGTTGGCAAGGCAATGGCACAATTTCAAATATCAATCACACATTTGGGAAACAATATTTATTAACTCTAAGTTACATAGTGGGCGCACATCTATGGACCAAGGTTATGGTTTTAAACATTATACAATTAAACCAGGGTGCAAAAAGAAAAACCATATGGTTTTAAAACCATATAAGATGGTGGAGCAGAACTACAGGAAACACGTTACAAATGGGCACAAATACTTCTATGCCGGAGTTTTAATCTATGGTAAAAAATTTGGAGCAGATATATATAGTGGTCAAATTCTATGATTAAAACATGGAGCAGAACTATAGTGGCAACGTAAAATAACTATGGTGCGATGATAGTCGAAAGTAGAGCAGAGTTGTAAAAAGTATGACTATCCATAACCTATGTTGTAAATGGTGTAGAGTTACGGCTTTGCTGGAGGAGGTGAGTCAGTTTGCCAAAAAAAAAAAAAAAGGGCGGCGAAGATATGATGATATAATCCACCAGTTTGGTAATAGGTTTAAAAATATATTGAACCCACTACGGTCAACAAATCTTGACACGGCTGGTTTTATGGAGACCGGTAAAATTGCTATTAATATACACTTGACAACGCATATGTTTCATTAAAAAAAGCCCACTACGACATCACTAAAATGCACTGCAAGGATGAGTCTTCAACTTGTTTATCTCAAAATCTGCATGGTAACCATCACAAAAAGACCGCGCGTTTCAAATAATTGCGTAAGGATGTAAACAATGAAAATGAATTCGAATGGTTTGCGCGTTACAAACTGGAGTCATAAGCCTAAAAGCCAACTCCATAAAAAGCATAAAATCCGATTTCTATTATATGACAAAGTAGCCTCGAGGGCGATACTCTGGAAAGAACTGTATGACTAGTGGAAAACATAATTAAGGGAGTAAGTGGTTCAACAGGTTCTGAGACTTGAAAATGTGCCCGAGCTCTGCACCTTAGCCCAAATCATAACTTGAAAATACAACGCCGACTGCTTTGCAGAGGAGGCCCTGTTTGGATAATTAAAACTATTCACCATTTAAAATCTGCATGAGATCTGCAAGGCCGTACTTCTTGAGTTCAGAAGTATCGACAGGTTTATGTGAGTAGTTTTTGTTCGATCTCCCTTACCATGAGGTCCTAAAAGCGCTACACCGAATGGGCACAGTTGCGTAAGGAGAATCTGGTTAAAGAAATTGTATACAAATGGTATCAAGGTCCCTCCTCACTAAACCTTGGGAAGATTGTGAAGGGGGGATAGAAAAAATACATCCACAACGTCTCATATAGCATTATTCAAGGCCATGCATTGGCACGACCTGACAAAGGCCATTTGCGGTTAGCCCGAAAGATAGAGTAAGATCTGGAACACGTGGATGTTGTTGTTCAGCGACCTCACCATGTCGAAATGCAGAATGCGATCACATCTAAGAACATGAGAACGTGATCTTGCGACCCACTCATGCCGCAGCTGCTCTTGGGTCGCACAGTCGCAAATCTGCTCAGGACTCAAAGAATGCGACTCAGAGACATTCGCGACCCTGCAACCTCACCAAGTCGCATAGTCGCAGCTGTCCTCAAGACTGGAAGAATGCGACTCAAAGATATTTGCGACTCTGCGACCCCACCAAGTCGCCAATTCGCAGAGTCGCACCCCTAAGGATTTCACACCCGACGCGATTTTCCGACTACGCGACCCCCATGCATATTTAGCACATCCCAACACTGAGCAACACATTAAAGCTTCTTTGGTTTTGGCCTCATCTCCACTAGGAGAAAACGTGAAGTAAGAAATGAACCCTACACGCCGGTTAAATGATGGACATCGGTCGTCATCTCAAGTTCTTTATTCGCACCCATAGTGGATATGCACGAGCTAATCATACATTTCGTACAAAGCTGGACTTTGCAGGGGTCTCAGATAGTTGTTAAAACTCCCAAGTTTATTTTTGATGTTCTCTCTATGCATCTAAATTTTCTGCTGCCTCAACATATATATAGGTGGCTAATTGAATGTGTTACATGTTGAGTCCCAAACTTGCATCTTTCCTATACACCTTTCTAGACTTTTTCCATTTACCTGGACGTCCTAAGTCATCAACATCATTGCATATTAATCATAAAAGAGTATTTAAAGTGGTTTTTAACTATGTTTTGTGTCTGCTGTTTGAATTAGATTTTTGCTCATTGAGCTGCGGAATCTTGTCACTTTCCGCAGCTGCTTCAACTTTCCGCAACCATTTTGTTAAAGTCTATATTGCAGGTGTCTTCAGGCAAATCAAGCCACATGGGAAAGTTGGAAATGACATGGATATGGACCGAGTCCTATTGGCTCAGTCGAATTCACCAAAGAAGGCCGTGGTCAAAGGTAGTCAAGCGGTGGTCAACCTAAGAGTCCTACGGTGACAGAACTCCGTTTTTCACCACGTGAAGGGCCATTCCTAAGTCTCAGGGGACATATCAACACCTGTGAACTGCTCCATAAGCCGAATCCAACGGCCACCCTCCATAGATTTAATCTTCACGGCAGCCATAATGCTAGATTTCTGGACGTGGTTGTTCACGTGTCTTTTATCAGCGCAGATTGTAGGAAAGTAGTTATGTCATCCTCTGTTATAAATAATGTGTTCTCATACGCATAGTAGCTAGCTTCTGTAATGTAATTTTGCTGAAAAGAAAGCCCATTGTGCCATGACATTATTTCCTTCTTATGACTGTGTTTTGAATACATGAGAATACTCTGTTCATAAGCATAATTCGTGGTTGATAGCTGTTGCCCAAGGATTGTGCAGAGGGCCCCTGCACACGCCGAGGTTTTTTTTATTGTTGTATAGTTTCATGTTTTATTTCCTTACGTTCATTATGCCATAGTTATTCACGTGTATATATTACATCTCTTATGGTATTAACGTTTTATTTCTGTCCATAATTTTTCATGCTTTATACTGTTGTTAACTGATCAGTGTCTTTGTTCCAGATTACAGTAGGCAGCCCGAGCATTTGCACATAGTTTTACAATGACTAATGACATGGAATCAGTCTTGTCCTTCTGCTGATTTATTTTTCTTAACTTTTAATTCCAACACTGTTTTATTTATTTCAGTTTTGTACATTTGCTTTATTAGTTAGATTAGATATTAAATTACTCATGTCATTATCAGTTACCTCCGAAAACCATAGTGAGACTAATGGTGAGGGATTGAAGTATGAGTGTGTAATTTGATATTAGTTTATTTTTCTACAAATTAGATATCAGATTGCTCAAGTTGTTTATGATTACCTCCGAAATCCATAGCGAGACTAATGGTGAGGGGTCAGAATATGAATTGATGTAATTTGATTTTAGCTTTACTTTGCTTGCAATTCTTGGATTTCTTTGAGCACAGTTTCTTTTGTATTTAGACAGCAGCAAGGGTAATGGGTTTCATGATCAATAGTTCACTGTTTGTTTGACTAGTATAGTGGCACATTTTCATTTTCTTTTAGGGATTAATTTTGTCATTGCATGTTTAAAACCCTTTTGAAGTTTGAAGTTTGGGAAATCATTATAAAGGACATCATTGCCTTGAACATTTATACCCATACTTGTCTTTTAGAATTTCCATCTCACATTAGGAAACCAACCAAGATAAAAACCCCCAAGATAAATAAAAAACCCAAAACGACAAAAAGTAAGAGATAGGTTATCTTGCACATATAGTGCGCCACACTTCGTCAGCTTACGAATCCTGGATTGACAAATTAATGTAGAAATTTAGGACACACTAAATTGACCAAACATTTTGGCGCCGTTGCCGGGGAAGTGTAACTAGGTAGCCAATTTCTTAAAAAAAAAAAACAATAAAAAGAAGGGAAAAATTGATAACTTCTTGAAGTATGCTCTCCTCTTGCACCTAGTGTGATCTGGAGGATCAGAAAAGAGAGTTATTAGTTCAATAATTTCTTAAGTATGCTCTATTCTTGCACTTAGTGTGACCTGGAAGATCAGAAAGAGAATTATTAGCCCAACTTAAAAAAAAATAAAAAATAAAAAAATAAATAAATAAATAAATAAATTAATTAAAAAAATAAAAAAATAAAAAATAAAAATAAAAATGACACGCATAGAGCAAGAGATTCTAGGGGAAGGTTTATAGCTAGAGCCAAGAGTTCGATTTTCACAACTCCATCTTCTTCAAGGCATAGACAAGATTCACCACCATCTACCCCTACCCTTAAGATTCCTGGAATTCAAGGAGCAGCTGAATTAGAGGATTCTCCTACACCATCTACCAAATATCATTTAGAAGAAGACCCTTTTTTTACTTCTACAGGAGAGTATATTGTAATTAAAGAAGCAGAATCACCTGAAGAAGAAAAGGAAGAAACTCCCTCTCATCCTCCCTTGATAGAAGAACCAGAGGACTCTGAAGAAACTATCATGACAGAGGAAGTAGTAGATGGATTCGGAGGTAGAGGTAGAGGTAGAGGAGGAGGAAATAATGGAGGCAACAATGGTGGAGGTGGAGGTAATAATGGAAGAAATAGGGAATGAGACAACTCGTTTGGATTCCCTATAGTTGATGGGGAAACTCATACAACGATGAAAAACATCTCACCATATGTCCTCCCCAAATTTTATGGATTGCGAAGTGAGGATCCTGAAACATTTCTGTTTGCGTTTGAAGTCGTGTGCCGAACCTATGACTATATGGAAGACTCTCAAAAACTCAAACTGTTTCCTTCAACATTGAAGGGAGCCGCTTTGAAATGGTTCATGGGATTAGTCACCCAATCTATTAGGACTTGAAATGATATGAAACAAACATTTTTGGATAGATACCTGGACTATTGCATGCCCACCAATCACAAGGATGAGGTATTAAAAATGGTGCAAAAAGAAGATGAAAATTTGGAGGATTTACTTGAAAGATTTCAATACAACTTAAAAAGAGCAAAGATGAGCAACTTAGATGAGGAAACTTTGAAAGCCCTTCTATTAAAAGCCATCAGAGATGAATGGATAGATACTTTAAACATGATGGGGAAAGGAGACATTTCTCAACTTCCACTTCGTGACATAACAGAACTATGTGTCCATCTCTCAAGGGGAAAATCTAAAATGGAAAAAGGGCCTAGAGATCCTTCTCTTATCAGGGCAAACAAATCTGCAACTGGATCAGTAAGTAGGGCAGAGATTGGCAATATGCTTGATGAATTCAAAACTGATATCTTAGGGAACCTTAGTGAACAACTAGACACCCTTAAAATTCAAAACAAGCAGAAAGCAGAAACTGATGCTCTAGCCATCTTTTGTCCGAAATGTAGGAAGAAACATGCTTTAATGGAATGTCCCTTGGATGCAAAAGTTGTAGAAACATGTATGATTTGCTCAGAGAATCATGAGACCAAGGATTGTCCTTCAATTCCTGGACTCAAAGTTGTCTTTCAAGAAGATCCAAATTCAGTAGAATCTCTCTGTTTTGTTGCAAGAAGACCTTGGCAAGGGCAACAAACTCAAGGGTTTAACAACCCTATGAATTTTCAACCCCCACCAAATTGGAATCCCTGGCAACAACCTTGGCCCCAACCTCAAAATCCATATCAGTCATGGGTACAAGGTATGCAAAATCCTTATGGGAGATTTGCTCAATTTTATCAATATCCTCCATCTTTTCAAAATCAACAAGCTCCACAACTTCCAAACCCAAATCTACAACTTTCATCGCCATTTCCACAACAACAACCTCCTCAACAAAATCCAAATCCTCAACTCATGCTTCCATTCCAACAAAAGACAAATCAACTTCCAGCTCAGCCATTGCCAAATCCTAACAATAAAAATCCTCAGAATACTTACATGATAGAAGGACAACAATTTCCTACCTATATGATTGTTCCTCTCAATGATGTACAACTCAGGTCTGGTAGAGTTTTATAAAAACCTTCTATAGATGTCCAAGAGCAAGATACCTCTAAGGAGGACTCTCTTAAAGTCAATAAGGGTTCTGAGGAAGCATCTCTTCAAAACTCAAACATTCAAAAAGAGAATGAAAAGTTAACCCCCACAACTCCTATAGTTGAGCAACCCGCATCTTCATCCACACCTCCTTTCCCTGAAAGATTACAAATTGATAAAGGGGTGGAAAAACAAATCTTGTTGCCTAACTATGATTTTCTAGATGAATTAAAGAATTTTTGTATCAAGATTCCCTTGCTACAAGCCATTAGAGAGATTCCTATTCTAGCAAAAACAATAAAGGAGTTGAGTCTCAAAAGACCAGGAAGGAAACTAAGAGATATAAGAAGAATCCACCTGGTAGGAAAAATTGTAGATATCATGATGGGAAAAATTACCATGCAGAAGTATGTAGATCCAGGTAGTCCAATTGTCAAGACACATATAAATGGGATAGAAATTCCAAACACATTGATTGACTTAGGGGCTGCTATCAACATTATGAGTAGACAAACTATGGACCAGCTAAAAATTCCTAACCTTCTTTTTACACCTACTTTACTGCAACTTGCAGATCGATCCATTATTAAACCATATGGTGTATTAGAAGATATTTCAGTCTCCTTAGATTCTTGGGAATATCCAGTAGATTTTATGATTTTGACTCCTAAGAGTAATCTAGGAGGGCACCCACTTATCTTAGGAAGACCTTGGCTAGCCACAACTGATGCTTTTATTAGTTGTAGATCTGGGGATATGTACATTTCTAATGGTAATTCGAAAAAGAAATTCAATTTGTATCCTCCAGCAAAAGCAATCACAGAAGTAGGAGACAATGAATGGGTCGATGATGAGGACACTATACAACCTATCTTTACCATTTCTGAAATCAGTGAGGATAGTCAAATTCTGAACACATTAGAAAATTTTGAGACATCTTCAGAATATGACCCCACACAATTTCAGTTGGAATCCGACATTGAATATTTATCATCAAGACAAATGTCTCTTTACTCTATGGAAGAGTTCGGTAGTTCTACCATTGAGATTTTTCCAGGAAAAACATTGAATATCAACAAAAATTTGGAAAAGTCACAACAGGAAGAACTAACCAAAATCTTGCAAAAACATTCTACCGCATTTGCATGGGAGTATACTGATATGAAAGGTATTGATCCTAAGACTTGCATCCATCATATCTATATTGAGGAAAACAGTAGACCAATCAGACAACCTCAGAGAAGGATGAATCCAAACCTTAGGGAGATAGTGAAAGAATAGCTCCAAAAACTACTCAATGTAAACTTCATTTATCCAATTTCAGATAGCCAATGGGTTTCTCCTTTGGTTATAGTACCTAAAAAGAATGGTAAATGGAGGGTATGCATTGATTATAGGGAATTGAACAAAGCAACTTTGAAGGATCACTTTCCTTTGCCTTTTATCGATCATGTATTAGATACATTAGCAGGTAAAAAGTACTTTTCATTTTTGGATGGTTTTAGTGGCTATAATCAAATTCAGGTAGCACCTGAAGATCAAGATAAGACCACATTTACCTATCCATGGGGGACTTTTGCCTATCGAGTGCTTCCTTTTGGGTTATGTAATGCACCCGCAACATTCCAAAGAGCAGTAATAGGAATTTTTTCTGATCTAATCCATGATTGTGTAGAGGTTTATATGGATGATTTTACAGTCTATGGTAATTAATTTGAAGAGGCATTAAAAAATTTGGAAAAAGTCCTTATAAGATGTAAAGAAACAAACCTTTCATTAAGCCATGAAAAATGCTTTATGATGTTTACTGAAGGTATTGTTTTGGGGCATCATATTTCAGGAGATGGGATTAACGTTGATAGATCAAAAGTTGAAGTCATCTCCAAGTTGCCTATTCCAAATTGTCAAAGAGATGTTAGAAGTTTTCTAGGATTTACTGGATACTATAGAAGATTTATAGAAAACTTCACTAAAATAACATCTCCACTCTTCAAACTGCTTACAAAAGACTATGAATTCAAATGGGATCCTGATTGTCAATCAGCGTTTGAAACTTTGAAAACAAGAATATCTGAAGCACCTATCTTGAGAGGACCAAATTGAAAACTCCCTTTCCATATTTCTACAGATGCTTCAGATACAGCTCTAGGAGCTGTGTTGGGTCAAAAGGATTTAGTCCCTTATGCCATTTACTATACCAGTAAAAAATTGACTCCCACTGAGTTGAACTATACTGTAACTGAAAAAGAGTTTTTAGTTGTTGTTCATGCAATCAATAAGTTTAGACATTATATAACAGGCTATGAAACTTTTATTCATACTGACCATTCTGTGATTAGATATCTAATGAACAAACCTGTTACTAATGGAAGAGTAACAAGATGGCTCCTACTTTTGCAGGAATTCAATATTACTGTGTTGGATAGACCAGGGAAACAAAATACAGTAGCTGATTTCTTGTCTAGGATTCAGAATACTAAAGAAGATTCTCCTGTAGAGGATAAGTTTCCTGATGAATACTTGTTTGCAGTAACTACTAAGACCCCTTGGTATGTAAATATCGCTAACTATTTGGTTACAGGGAAACTGCCTCCACATTGATTTCCAAGTGAAAGAAGAAAGATTATTCAGGAGAGTTCAAAATATTCATGGATTTCTAACGAATTGTTTAAAATAGGGCCAGATCTTGTGATCAGAAGATGTGTCAGGGAAGATGAAATGCCTGATATTCTTAAGGCATGTCATGATGAACCATGCGGCGGACACTTTGCAGACAAAAGGACGGCCTATAAAATCCTCTCTTTAGGATATTGTTGGCCTTCCCTCTTCAAAGATGCAAAACAATATGTCAAAAGGTGTGACAGCTGCCAAAGAGTAGGGAAACCTACCCTTTCAAATGAAATGCCATTGCAGCCACAGGTACTCATTGAACCCTTTGAAAAATGGGCTTTAGATTTCATTGGACCTATTAATCCACCATCTAAGCAAAAGAAGTATATATTGGTTTGTACTGATTATGTTACTAAATGGGTGGAAGCCAAAGCATTAGTGTATGCTACTGAAAATTCAGTTGTTAATTTTCTTTATGAGGATATTTTTACCCGCTTTGGTGTTCCAAGAGAAATTGTGACAGATCAGGGAAGCCAATTCACATCCAACCTGGTGGAGATGCTGATGGAAGAATACAAAATCAAGCACAAAAGATCTACTCCTTACCATCCGCAAGCAAATGGTCAAGTGGAGTCTACAAACAAAGTTCTCGAAAGTATCATCACCAAAACTGTTCATCTACACAGAAGAGATTGGGCAAAAAGGCTTCCTGAAGCCTTGTGGGCCTACAGAACTACATGGAGAAATACAATAGGACATTCTCCCTATGAACTTGTTTATGGGAAAGAAGTCCTGCTCCCCATTGAGTTCCAAGTCAAAACCTTCAAGATGGCAGTTCAGTTGGGGATGGATCTATCAGAAGCCCAAAAGCATATAATGGAGTAGTTGAATGAGCTAGATGAGATCAGACAAGAGGAAATTCTAAGAACTGATCTAGTTCAATATCAAAGAGCTAAATGGCATGAAAAATACATCAAAGAGAAGAAGTTTCAAGAAGGAGATTGGGCATTGCTATTTGATTCCAAGTTTAAATATTTTAAAGGAAAATTTCAGACTCATTGGCTTGGGCCATATGAGATTGACAAGATCTTTAGCAATGGAGTGGTAAGAATCAAGACCATTGATGAATCTCAAACTCCTCTTATTGTGAATGGCCACAGATTAAAGATCTATCATAAGCCACTCTCAAAAGAGGAATTTGTCAAAATGTTTCAAGATAATTCTGCAATAAGGCTGGTAAAGAAGAATCCTTCTTCTCCACCAGCCCAGCCTTTGTTCTTTTCAGTTTCAAAAAAAATAAAAAAATAAAAATAAAAAAATTGTATAAGCCTGAAAACCAATCACTGATTGGCAGTCTTATACAGAAAATGTAGGGTGAAAATCAGGAACACCTGACACCCTATATTTTCCAAAAGAATTCTCTCTCTCTCATTTCACAAGTTTTATGACAACCCACTCCATTCCACTCCACTTCATTCCACTCCACTTCATTTCATCTATTCCATTTCATTTCACCAATAAAAATTTTCTTTCATGACCATTTTCATTCAGTCAGTTATCATCTATCCATCTCCATTCACCCAAATAATTGTTGTGTCAGTTTCCGCAGCTGACACCAGTTTCCGCAGCCAGAAGCAGTTTCTGCAGCCACCACTCTGTTTTTAAAAAATTTACAGTCAGATGTTAGTTCAACAATCATGAAATCAAATGCAGGTATGAGGACATATTATGAAGACATGAGGCATTCAAAAGCATCAACGAGGAGCAACTGATTGAAGACGAATGAAAAATGGCAAGAATTCCAAGGTATGAGTAGAAATTTATTTCAGATGGCATTCAAGCACATTTTTACATAGTTATAAACCATAGCTCCATTATATGCAATGATTGCGTTGACAACTCCGTAACCATTCCACGATCTCTATACGATCCCCCCACAATCCTTGCATTCATTTTTAAACGGCCTCATAATCAAGCCTCCGGTCTTCACTCGTGTTTGGCTATACTTTGATACTCCACCTGTCATTATGGAACGTGGTTGATTTGACTACGACTTCTCTCAGCCGCACAAAATCCATAGCCGTTTCATAAACGTGCTTGCGTCTACTCTGCAGCGACCCAATTTTAAATACTGCCAGATGCACTTTACTCCCCCTACTGTTCTATTGACCTCACGGCTGCATTTCCACCATGCTCACATAAGCCTTCACCCCATTTTGTTCTCTGTTTCGCTTCATTCCGTGTACCTATTCTCTGATATCCGCTTACAGTCACTGGTCTCCTTCATAAACCCTATTCATTTCCGCTAATTCAGCCGTATTACCTCTGCTAAACCCTCCTCACGCAGACGAGTTTTAAAGAACAGAAGGAAGGATGGGTCGGTTGTTGAGGACAGAACCAGAGGGACCCAAATTTATGGAAGGATACCCGCAAGTCAAAGATATATTGAAAAAGGCAAAATGGCTTCGGTTTATTCAAAAGTTTAAAGGCTACAATAAGGAGGTAACAAAAGCTTTTGCGAGGTCTTTCAACGGTCTGGAGGTAGAAATTGGGGACCTTAAATTTACAGTGACTGAGGCATCCATAGCAACTGCTACAAAACTCCCTAAAGAAGGTGAACGCTGGTTCAAGAACAAGAGCATTGCCGAGGAAGCCTGGAGAGTGATCCTACGTAACCCAGGTATGGATGTCACCATTTTCAAAAAGGGAATTCCTGTCCATGCTTTAAAAGAAGAGTGGGCCAATTTACTGTTGGTTATTCAAAAGTTTATCACCTGTGAGGGACGTTTTGGATCAATGTACATGTATCATACCCGACTGTTGATGAATTTCCTAGACAACCAGACCCTCAATATGCCATACTTTTTACTAAACAGTTTGAAAAAGATGTCTGTAACCGTCCAAAAGCATTTGGGGGACGTAGAACCACATTTGTATCACCATGGTCTCGTGAAAATCTTGATAGAAAAACAATTAAAAGAGAAAAAGGACACCTGGGAGCAGTTTTTAATTAAAAATTTCTTTGAAGAACCCCAAGAAACCCCTGAAGGCAGTACATCAAAAAGAAATAGAAGAAAGAGAATGGGTGATAAAACTCAAAACACTCCTACTAACACAGTTGAAATAACTAGTAGAGAAGAAAGACTATTTAAAAGGAGAAAGGAAAAGATTGAGGGTAAAAAGCCAACAAAATCAAAAGAGAAAAGAAGCATTGAGGCTGTGCATCAAACCCCTTCCTCGGAAGAAGACCATCAAGTATTGTCTGAGAGACTAGTTCACCTTCAGGAAAAGTGAGCTATGGCCAAAAAGAAAGGAAAAGAAAAACAGAAGGAAAAAGACAGTAGTCCACAGCATGTAAGAAGAAGCACCAGGCTTAAAGGAAAGTGGAGGAAAGCACAAAAAAAAGGACCCCATTTTATTGAATTGGGAGAAGGAACACCTGAACAAACTCCAGCTGGCCGTAGTCCACCTCATTCTCAGCCAAACGTTGAAACTAGTCCTCAAGATGTTGACATGAGTCCTTTTCGGCCAGATTTTGAAGTCAATTCTCCTCCACAGCGTTTTGGGAACAACCCAAGGAAAACGACACCCGAGATAGATCCAAAGCAGCAAGAGGTGTATGATTACATAGAATCCTTAGAAAAAACAGCCACGGGTCCCAACACTTCATCCACTCAGCCTCACACAGCACAAGAAGCTTTAGTCCAATCGTTGAAACAAGAAGTCTTTGAGTTGGAGGTTTTAAATAGACATATTAAAAATGAAAATGAAGCATTAAAGGAGCAAAGCAGATTGGACAAGATCATTCATGACAACACTATGCTACATCTGGGACTGTGGCAGAAAAAGAACAGGAAATTGAAGAAGAAATGCAAGAAGATAAGTAGAGCACTGATTAATCTCAAATTTAGATGCTTGATGAAGAAGCCCAGGATGTTAGCAGCACCAAGAAAGAGGAGAAGAGGACTAGATGTACTGACAGAGGTATCGGGGCATATGAATTGAAGGAGGATGATCAAAATTTTGGTTGCATGGGGACATGCAACACCTTCACAGTGGGGGTATGTTGAGTCCCAAACTTGCATCTTTCCTATACACCTTTCTAGACTTTTTCCATTTACCTGGACCTCCTAAGTCATCAACATCATTGCATATTAATCATAAAAGAGTATTTAAAGTGGTTTTTAACTATTCTTTGTGTCTGCTGTTTGAATTAGATTTTTTCTCATTGAGCTGCGGAATTTTGTCACTTTCCGCAGCTGCTTCAACTTTCCGCAGCCATTTTGTTAAAGTCTATATTGCAGGTGTCTTCAGGAAAATCAAGCCACATGGGCAAGTTGGAAATGACATGGATATGGACCGAGTCCTATTGGCTCAGTCGAATTCACCAAAGAAGGTCTTGGTCAAAGGTAGTCAAGCGGTGGTCAACCTAAGAGTCCTACGGTGACAGAACTCCGTTTTTCACCACGTGAAGACTTGCGTGGCCGTTCCTAAATCTTAGGGGACATATCAACACCTGTGAACTGCTCCATAAGCCGAATCCAACGGCCACCCTCCATAGATTTAATCTTCACGGCAGCCATAATGCTAGATTTATGGACGTGGTTGTTCACGTGTCTTTTATCAGCGCAGATTGTAGGAAAGTAGTTATGTCATCCTCTGTTATAAATAATGCGTTCTCATATGCATAGTAGCTAGCTTATGTAATGTAATTTTGCTGAAAAGAAAGCCCACTGTGCCGTGACATTATTTCCTTGTTATGACTGCGTTTTGAATACATGAGAAGACTCTGTTCATAAGCATAATTCGTGGTTGATAGCTGTTGCCCGAGGATTGTGCAGAGGGCCCCTGCACACGCCGAGGTTTTGTTTATTGTTGTATAGTTTCATGCTTTATTTCCTTACGTTCATTATGCCATAGTTATTCACGTGTATATATTACATCTCTTATAGTATTAACGTTTTATTTCTGTCCATAATTTTTCATGCTTTATACTGCTGTTAACTGATCAGTGTCTTTGTTCCAGATTACAGTAGGCAGCCCGGGCATTTGCACATAGTTTTACAATGATTAATGACATGGAATCAGTCTTGTCCTTCTGCTGATTTATTTTTCTTAGCTTTTAATTCCAGCATTGTTTTATTTATTTCAGTTTTGTACATTTGCTTTATTAGTTAGATTAGATATTAAATTACTCATGTCATTATCAGTTACCTCCGAAAACCATAGCGAGACTAATGGTGAGGGATTGAAGTATGAGTGTGTAATTTGATATTAGTTTATTTTTCTGTAAATTAGATATCAGATTGCTCAAGTTGTTTATGATTACCTCCGAAAGCCATAGCGAGACTAATGGTGAGGGGTCAGAATATGAGTTGATGTAATTTGATTTTAGCTTTACTTTTCTTGCAATTCTTGGATTTCTTTGAGCACAGTTTATTTTGTATTTAGACAGCAGCAAGGGTAATGGGTTTCATGATCAATAGTTCACTGTTTGTTTGACTAGTATAGTGGCACATTTTCATTTTCTTTTAGGAATTAATTTTGTCATTGCATGTTTTAAAACCCCTTTTGAAGTTTGAAGTTTGGGAAATCATTATAAAGGACATCATTGCCTTGAACATTTATATCCATACTTGTCTTTTAGAATTTCCATCTCACATTAGGAAACCAACCAAGATAAAAACCCCTAAGATAAATAAAAAACCCAAAAACGACAAAAAGTAAGAGATAGGTTATCTTGCACATATAGTGCGCCACACTTCGTCAGCTTACGAATCCCAGATTGACAAATTAATGTAGCAATTTAGGACACACTAAATTGACCAAACATTACACATGGATGATTTATTATTTCTTGTGTAGGTAATATGAAGAGATTATGATGACGACCAAACAAGGAATCCCTCACTTCCTAGAAGTCGCACAACCTGGATTCAAGCCAACAAAGAAACCCTCGTTATACAGATACCAAAGATCTCACTCAAAATGAAAACATCGCCCTACCACTCATCGACTCATGGAGATTCCCTTGGCATGGCAATGATATCACCGGCAGATAGAAGCCACTGGTAAGAGCTAAAGCTATCCTGCGGAGAGCAAGGTTATAATATCTTCGAAAGAGAATTGCACAAGGGATATGGCTAAAGGTCACAGGTTGCATCCCTGCAGAAGGTCGCAGGTCGCATTACTACCAAAAGTCGCAGGTCGCATACCTGCCCCAAGGTCGCAGGTCACAGAATCCTTCATGTTGCAAGTCACAAAAGCCAGTCAGGTCACAGGTCGCAAAACATACAGGGTCGCAAGGCAGCCCAACAGTCGGGAAAGCGAAAGGTCAGGGAGCCCAAAGGGCAAGCTTTGCTCTACAAATACTTCCTTCGGGAACTTGTAATGGGCCTTTGGTTTGGGACTCGAGTTGAGAACATTGTATTACCAGGATTATATAATTTTGAGTATGAATACAAGCATTTTTCAAAATCCCTTTGTGGACCTGGTGTTGACATATGTATGGGCACTATGAGTATTATATTTTTTAGTTTCTAAACATCTTTAGATTAATGGAACTGTATATGTAATTCATATCACATTTGCATGACAGTTTGCTGAATACATGTTAATGATGGTTGAGTTCATTTCGCTTTCTTAATGAATGTTAATGACTTTGTTTATTAGCATTTGTATTATCATTTAAACCTTTCAGGAAGTGAAGGGAATTTTTTCCATAAGGAATTGTTTCTTTTGTGGTTAGAACAACCTACAAGCATGACCCCAACGATGTGTTGTTAACAACACTTCCGTTGGCGCTTATGTTTATTATTTCATCTCGCTACGCATAGTGTTATATGTACATTTAATACATCAATCATATGTCTTGTATCATCCGATTAAGTGTGTATCCACAGGTTTATAGAGTTTAAGCGAGACCTAAAGAAAGGAGAAATCAGCGGTAGCAGGACCCACACCCCAGACAGGATCCCTATTCCAAATGGTTCAAGGTCTAATTAGGACTTTTTACCAGGGAGATCCCCTGCTATTGGCCGAACAGATTTTCCCGTCAACACCATTACATTAAAGAAAAATGTAGGATTTCACAGACATATTTCAAAAAATACAACGCCTTGCTTTGATATCCAAACATAGTGATCATCATTCTTCGCTTGAACTGCTATCACTACTAGAGCTACTTCCATGGCTTGGGTTATTTTCAGGAATGTTTTTTCACGGTGTTGATTGTTTTCTTCTTCTTCACCTTCCATCTACAAACATAAAAATAAACTGTAATGTGTATATACATTGGTGAGAATAATGAAAATTTCAATATTAACTAATATACATCAATGTAAATCAGAAAGAAATGACGTACCATTGCAACAATTGACTCATAAACTATACACATTCTTTCAAAACCATGTAACATGCCATCTTTCAAAATTTCATTTGTTGGCGCAGTTCCATACTTTGTTTCCTGCAAGTTTTATACCCCATAACAAATCATATATATATATATATATATATATATATATATATATATATATATATATATATTCTATTAATTATATATGGAGCTACAAAACAAGAACGATAGATGCTGCTATAAAATTCCACAATTAAGTTCGATATTCCAATAATACTACAACCCATATTTAACCCAATTTCAAAGCCAATTCTCTCGATGGTTCTTCTTTGTATGTTAGCACCTGTTTGAAGACATTCAATGATGATTTTTGTAAAACAACTTAAAAAATACAAAAATGAAATCTAGTTAAGTTGTTATAAAGAAGTAACAATTACTCACAAACTTAGATATCAACCATTTTCTTCCTTGTCGTCCTATTTTATGTGCTTAATGAGTTCCATTTTCTTTTCTTTTCTGCAAGAAAATACTTGAAAATTAATATTTAATGCTAAATTGTTTATTTATTGTACCTAATGATCGAAAAATTTAATGGTTACATATTACATTTGAAACACGTTGTCGTTGAGACAGCTCCTCCTGCGATGCAATTTTGTCCATTTCTTTGACCATCTCCTTGTACACCTTTTTGCACATTCCTACTGGCATATTTCTGATATCATCTCATTCATCTTTTGAGATTTTCATAATCTTCTTGAAAATGTAATATGACAATAAACTATTTAATTTTTATATTGATTTATGAAAAGTAAATATAATAAAAGTTATATTTATAAATAATTCTAGACAAACATTTAAAGGAATATTACTTTTTCATTCCTTGTTCTTTTTTTGTACGTTTTTGCTTTTAAAAGTCTGACATGTCTCATTGACCAATTCTCTAGAAACTCTTCCTGTAGTTTAGATAAAATTTGGTTCTTGGAATCATTAGATTCGTTTTTGTATTGTAAGTGGAAATAACGTCTATACATTCGTTCCACTAGATCCCTCAAACTTTTGTAAAATATTTCCCCCCTTTCGTTAACCTCTAGCACCACTCCATATGAGCTAAGGAGCAATTCATTTTCATTTGCATGTTCTATTTTTTTATTTTCTTAGAACAACATTCATTTTCTTAGTTGTTGGTACTTGTAGAACATTAAACAGATGTGAATTAATAGACTGTTTGACACATGTTATCTAATAATTTTAATTATATTATTAATAAAAACTAAAAAAAGAAACTCATATTGGATCAATAGTATTTTTTTCATTCACCTAATTTATCCTTTTGCAATTTTTCCATCAAGATTTTACGCTCTTCTGGTCCTAGATCAGAAATAACCTTATTGAGCTTCATCATTTTTTAGCTCTGCATGATATACAGTAAACAATACATATTATTTAAACTTACATATAGTTCAAAAATAATATTTTTTGTAAATAATTTACAAAGAACTTGTCTTTTTTGCTTTTCTTTATGTGTTATCAGTATTTTTATTACTTGATCTCTTGTCAATCATTTTTTTATCAATCTCAAACCTATACCATATCATTCATTAATATATTTATAAATAAATTGTCAAATTTTCAAGTAAAAAAAAATCTCAAGAAATCGGTGCGCCATTCATGGTTTACGCACCGACGTCGGTGCGTGGGTGTCTTAGAAACGCTCTGCACAAACAATATAATAGACCGTACTGTGCTCTATGTCAACAAGGAGCACTGGTGCGTTACATGTTAATCACCACACCGATTAACCATGATAAAATAATACAAATCGTCCAGTGTTCGTTTTTGTAGCATAAACCGATGCCATATTTTACAAATGGCGCATTGACAATTTTTTTATTTTTTATTTTTATTTTTAAATTTTTCACATTACTTACGCGGGGCACTTATATAATACAAAGCACCGATGTGCTAGGTTAAGCCAGGTGCACCGATAAAAAAAAATCTTTTTTTTTTTTTTTTTAAATTCACACAAGGGCCGACATGGATTGGGATCCGACTATGCAAATCATCCCGATAGTTGGATGTCTCAGGTCTATATTTAGCAATACAAACCCTGTAAATCTAAATTGAAAAGCCCTAATTCTGAAATCAAAGAAAGAGGGAGAAGAAAGGGCAAAAACAAAAAGAATGTAAGGTTTGTATTTATTTATTTATTTTTATTTTTTTTAATCGAAATAGAACGTTCGCGGTGCACCATAATGAAATAGCGCACCGAATGCATATTTTACAAATGGCGCACTTAGAAAAAAATAAAATAATATATATATATATATATATATATATATATATATATATATATATATATATATATTATTTTTGTTTTTTTTTTTTTTTTTTTTTAATCATAGTACTTTCACGGTGCGCTGGGATAATAGAGCGCACTGATTCGCTCAGGTACACAGGGCGCACCGACAATTTTTTTTTTTTTTTTTTTTGACGCAAGAGCCGACATGGATTGAGATCTGACTATGCAAGTCGTCCCGTGGGTTGGATGTCTTAGGCTTATATTTATCAATAAAAACCCTATAAACATAAATTGAAAAACCGTAATTCTGAAATCACAGAAAGAGGGAGAAGAAAGGGTAGAAACAAAAAGAATGTAGGTTTTGTTTCTAAAATGGATTTTTTTTGGCGAAACAACACGTTCGTGGTGTGCCATAATGAAATAGTGCACTGGTGCCATATGTTATATATGGCACATTGATAAAAACATAATAATAATTTTTATTTTTTTTACTTTCATGGTGCGTTGGTATAACAGAGTGCACCGGTGCGCTATGTTACGCAGGGCGCACCGAGGAAAAAAAATCTGTTTTTTTTAAATTCACGCAAGGGCCGACATGGATTAGGATCCGACTATGCAAGTCATCTCGTGGATTGTATGTCTTACGACTATACAAATCCTATAAATCTAAATTAAAAAGCCCTAATTCTGAAATTACAGAAAAAGGGAGAAGAAAGGGCAGAAACAAAAAGAATCTAGGGTTTTTGTTTCTAAAAATGGATTTTTTTAATTTTATTTTGTTTCTGAAAACTGCAGAAAAAGTAAACAAAAACAATAAAATTTGATTTTGTTCTTTTACAGCATAAAAAAAACTACAGAAAAAAAAAGTATAAAAAAAAACAATAAACTTTGATTTTTTATTTTATTGCATAAAAAAAGCTGCAGAAAAAGTAAAAAAAACAATAAACTTTACTCACATCATCTGAAATTCTATGGTACAAGGTTTGCATCACTAGAGGTTTGGATTTCTGATTGTCTAAATACTTCTGTTCGAACGTATTTCCCTGCTCCACAATGCTCTCGTGCTCTCTTTGCTCCAGGTATGTATCCTGCAAATCTCTGGCTGAATTTTTTTGCAAAAATAGTGAAATAATGAAAAGTGTTTAGTATTTAAAGAAATGTTTTACGATTAGAGTTTCAAAAATATTTTGTTGCCCATTTTTTAATTTACTGGTTTTTTTTTTTTTTTTTTTTTTAAGAAAATAGAGTTGCGTTTTTTTTATTTGCGGTTATTAGTCACCAGTCTGTCCCTTAATCGAACTGCACCAGTGTGTCTCGGCATAAAACAACATCGGTGCACATTACCAAAAACACACCAGTGCGGTGATCTATACATTACGCACCGAAATTACATTTAGGTGTGTGCACCAAAATTTATTGATGTTTTGCTCAAATGCAGGGAGAAAATATCATAATTATATGGAATGGGCAATTCTTCAAAATCCAACTCGGTCCTTAATATTTCTCAAAGTCCATCACGGATTTCTCCCTATCCATCTCGAGACGTAATATTTACTTCAAATTTTATTTATATTTTCACTATCTAATTGAATTTATGTTTTTTATCCATGCAGTCAATCATGCACATCTTAATTAAATTTATAATGTACACACCCCAGGTGTTCATGTATTCAAAGATCGAGTTCAAAATGAACAAAATATTCAAACTTCTCCAAAACGTTGGAAGTTCCTATCAGGAGTTGCATACCACAAGGTGCATTTGGTAGATGAAAATGAACAACCGCTTCACCCTGCCAATTGTAACAATATTGCATCTTCTAGCCACAATCCCGGGACAATGATGGTAATTATAATTATAATTGTTTGGTATATATATTGATTAATATGTAATTATTTCAACGTCAAACCAATTTATTATTGTCAACGTGGTTACTAATTGATATCATATATTTTGTACTAATCATGTTCAACTTTTTTTTTTTTTTTTAGGATTCTAGTGATGATGAACGACCTACCTACCATCTTTTGTTGCACCCCACGAAAATGTCAAATCGAGAGAACACTGAATTAAGAGAAAAAATCGAAGAGGAACGATACTAAGAATGGTTGAATCAACCACTGATTCAATTCCCGCTACGTCCAGATTCACCAATTAGAAATGACTACAACAATAGTAGTTCTTCACAAGCTGGAAATGGAGGCAATCAAATAGAGGTTGGTATGGATGATTACTTAAGGGATATGACTGCCATGGAGACAATGTTGTTAGATGCATTCCAAAACGATGATCAGCTAAGAGATGATGCTCATATTGCTGACACCTTTTTCGAAAGCCTTAAATTTGCTTCCACCACCCCTCTCTTTGGACCAGGCGATTAGTCAAATTCTACCCAGTTGGGGGCAACGATGTTACTGTACAACTTGAAAGCAAAGTTTGGCTTGTCGAATGCATGTTTCTCGAAACTTTTGAGGTAAGTTACCATAAAGTACTCCCTTATATAAATCTGAAATATAATCAGTACACTGCAATGAACATTACAAATGGTAAATTTTATGAAATTTAATAATTATATCGACATTAATGTACATTTATTAATATATTTTTCCATGATCACCAACTACAGGTTATTCAAAGGTAAGGTTCTTCTGAGTGATAATGTCTTTCCCGGTAGCTGTGAAGAGGAAAAGAAATTGTTGAAAATGTTGGGTGTTAAGTACATATCATATCATCCATGTCCAAATGATTGTATTCTATATAGAGGATAATATGCAGACAAAGAGATGTGTCCGAAATGTGGGCATGACAGGTATGATAAATAAAAAAAGAAGGGTAAATCACGTACTGGTCCTCCTTTTAAGATGTTGAGGCACATGCCTATAATCCCAAGGATTCAAAGGCTCTTTCATTGCAAATAATTAGCTATGTTGTAGGGATGGCATGCCTCACATAGAAGTGAGTTGGGAGTTATGTGAATCCCAACTGATTCAATAGCCATGAAGCATATAGAGGATACATGGCCCAAAAAATTCAAGGATGAAGTACGAAGTCTACGACTCAGCATAGACATGGATGGGATCAACCCATATTCCCTCTAGAACACCAACTATTCTGTTTGGCCTGTAGTAGTGATCAATAACAATACCCCCCCATGGTTATCCGTGAAGAATGAACATCTTATGTTGGCTCTCATAATCCCTGGTAGAAGACAAGTGAAGAATATGGATGTCTACTTACAACCACTGGTAGATGAATTGAAGGAATTATGGGATGGGATAAATGTATACGATGTATCAAGACCCATCGCAGCAGAGAGGATTTTTACGTTGTATGGCATATGTGATTACACGACACATGATTATCCATGCTTAGGAGTTTTCTCTGGTAAATTACATGTTTAATTTATTGATTTGTTTATATATGTAACAATATTATTTCACATATTAGTTATTTAATTCGTTGTAATATTTGTTCTGATCTTCATGATATTATTTAACGTGCCATGCATATTAATTAATATATACAAATATAATCTCGCAGGTCTTGTAACAAAAGGGTATTTTGGATGTAAATTTTGTGGACCTTCTCTGAAAGCTAGATGGTCCAAGAACCTACGAAAGCCAATGTATGATTGCTCTAGGGTATTCCTACCAGAAGAACACCCTTACAAAAGAGCAGCATCCACATTCAATGGCAAACGAGAGAGAACCCAAAGGCCTCCAATAATGACACCAGCTGAATGGCTTAGAGCATATGAGAGAGAGAAGGAGAAGGAGTTCATCGAAATGTTCGATTCAAGTTGGGAGTCTATGTTCGATGATCTAGATTTCTTCGGCACCTATGTTGAGAAATTTCCCATTAGGATGAAAAGGAAATCTATCTTTTATGACCTCCCATATTGGGAGCATCTTAAGATTACCCACTTATTAGATCCCATGCATATATTTAAAAATGTTTCATCTTCTTTATGGAGGCACATATCATCGAAACAAAGTGATACATTGGCTACTAGGAAAGATCTTATACTTCAAAAACTAAAAAGAAACATTGGCCAAGATGATTAGAAAGTACGAGATCAAAGGCAGGCGCTGGTGCCTCTAATTCATGGTTTTTCAAAGAAGGTGATGTCCCATGGATTTTAAAAAAAGATGATATATCTTTGGCAAAGGAAGTTATAATGGGTGTGAGGGTGCCAACTTCATACGGGTCTTCACTACGGCGCTGCTTCACCGTGGATGACCATTTGTCGAGGTTGAAATCACATAACCATTAGAATCTTCTAAGAGTACATATAATGTCAAAAACATGATTTTATTATTTGTTATATTAATAAATTTTATCCCATGCGGGGATCATAAAACATAACTAATTTTTTATATTATTGCACGTGTTTATAACTTTGCAATGTCATTATTCTTTGTTCATGCGTGGGTGTGTGAAACATGAATTCCCTCAAGACCTAGGATGTGCCATATCTAAATTATCTCCATTTGTACGTTGGATCACGTCAAAGGAGATTCATGTGGCTAACATTCCACGATGGTGTCAAGAGATAGTTGAGATTGTTTGTATGTTTGAGAAGGAATTGCCAACGAGTTTCATGGACTTACATGTTCATCTTCTAATCCACCTAGTAAATGAGGTTGAATTAGTTGGGGTGGTTTCTTGTCATTGGATGTTCTTCTTAGAGAGGTACATGAAGAAATTGAAAGGTTTTGTTCGACAAAGGGAAAAACCCGAGGGGTCTATGGCAGAGGAGAACATATCGTATGAGTCTTTCTATTATGCCAGTGAGTACATCAAGCAGATCAACAATAGACCAGGTGCGATGATTTGGGATGATGAAAGGGATGAAGACAAAAGAGAAGGGGAGTTGCTCCAAACGAGTGGAAAAAAGCGCTTGATAAAGAATAAGTGACTTATAATTTTTCAAATTTACAAAACATAATTATTATTCATGTTGAGCTTCGATATAATGTATATTTTGATCTCTAAGTATTATATAATGTTGGTTTGATTTCATCAACGAATGTAGAAATTGAAGCAATCAATAAATTCATTCTTTACATTTATGAAGCGACACAACCTTGGGTCGCATTGTACGAACAAAAGAGGATGAAATGGGATAGTGATAGGAAAGAATTCAGACGGTTGAATGGTAGAAGTGTGCCTTATCCTGATCATTTAAAAGAAAATATGCCCAAAATATGCCCCAACAGTTGGGTTGCTGACCAAGTCAGAGAGAAATACGGTGCTACCGGTCGTTACCCATGTGCTGAAGAGGATGCACTAAATGTAGGGATTGGGTGCAACAACTCGGTAATAATCTTTTTAATTTATATGTAAATTTGAAACTTATATTAAGACATCTAAATTTCATATTTTAACTGTTGGGTTATTATAAGACACATGGCACTATGATTTTTTTAATTTTTTTATAATAGGTGCATTTTTTCTCATCTATGTGGGCATATGGACACCATTTTCGACAGAAAATGCCGATGCTGGAAACATCACACAAGACTGTCGAGTGGAAGTCGATTTCGATCAATTTAGTCAATCTAGCCACCGTGATCAAAACCTAGTATGAGGGACGTTAGGTTACGTAGGAAAGATACAAAAGATCATTGAAGTGGATTTCTCTTCTTTCCAATGTGTTATTTTTAGGTGCAAGTGGTGGGACACCTTTGATCGGAATAATGTAAAGTCCTAGATGTGTTGGATAGGGATTGGTGGTTTGTATTGACACATGACCCTAGATCAAAACATATTTTTGAGAACAATAGTGTTATCATGCCATGCGAGTTGGAAGATAATGAGGGTGACCATGAGAACCGAGATCAGTGATATGGTACATGTGTTATTTCATCAATATTTATACTTTTTAAGATGGGTTTTTCAAAACATTATAATATGTATTTTGAATTAATTGGTAATTTGCATTTTGTTAATGTTAAAATCAATAATTCACTTGATAATTATTTGCAATTATGTTGATCTCAAAAACAATGACGTACTGTATAAATTAGTTCTTTTTTTTCGTATCTAAGATCATAATAAAATAATGATAATTCTAAAGTACATGAATTTATTTGCATTATTTTCTAAACTTTATTATGTTACAATAAATCATATTAGTTTAGATTTATTATTTTACAATTATTTAAAGTTTACAAATTTAAAAATTTTAATAAACTCATTTCACATTAATACAATTAAAATTTTACAAATATTTTACATACAATTACAATTACAATTTTACAATTGCACATACAATTACATTTACAATTTTAGAATTTTACATACAATTACAATCAATTCACAGTAATACAATTAAAATTTTACAAATATTTTACATACAATTAGAATTAGAATTATAATTACAAATTTACAATTTCACTTACAATTACAATTACAACTACAATTTTAGAATTTTACATATATAAAATTACAATTTTACAAATTAAAAAATTACAATTTTCCAAATTTACATATATAGCATTACAATTGCAATTTTATAATTTTACATACAATTAGAATTACAAATATTACAATTTTACAATATCATGATCATTTAGTATTAAATTAATTAATAAACATCATGTTCATGATAACCATTGTACAAACATCATATTTGACTAAAAAACACATTCAAAATCGCTAACATCATCGTGATCATGATCATCTAACAAAACACAATTAAAATTATATATTAACATATTCATCACAACACAAACATCAAATATACATCTCATGTCAAATAACTCATGCTATCATCACATACACATTAAATGCACATATCTAACATGACCTAACAATATACACATCATGATGATCACCAACATGTAAATTAAGTACAACTGCAACATGAATATAAAATACATGGACCATATATATATATATATAAATGAATAATGTTAAAAATATACAACTGTAATATAAATGTCATGGATCAGCTGGTGGTAGTAAAACATCAATATCAGTACTAGTGGAGGCCTGCTCAGTCAATGGTGCAGCCTCGACGGTCGATGGTCCAGCCTGCTCATGATCATGAGTACTGATGGATGTTGTAGGCTGTTAACTGGATGTGGCCGATGGTCCAGCCTCATATCCATGATGACTACTGCTGGATGCTAGTGGAGGCTCATGCTCATCTGACGCAACGCGAGGTGAACTATCATGAGATGAAGATTCGTTGCTCGTGGACTGTCCATCACCTACTGCGTCTCGACCACGCCTATGATGTTCAACAGTCCTCGTCAGTCGCATAAAATTTGTCGTAACTCCTACGACATGCCGCATCAGGCTGTACATGTCACGTGGCATGCCTCTCCACATCTATAATAACCTATCATCGACCTCTATGTCTCTGTAATGAGTGGGCCTGATGCCTGCCTGAACAATCAATGCACTAATTTGGTCTCCCAAATCCATCCGGTATCTAGCATCAAGTCGACTGTGCCTAGCACCGGCCTCCTGATGATCCTCGGCATCTCACATGCCCTGATCATCATCAAGATCCACACCTGGATCATGTGGTACTGGTGCCGGCATCTCCTCGCCATCAAAAGAGCCAATGTTTGCAATATATATACAAGTACACAACAATAATTAGACAATGTCATTACACAATTTAATAAAAACAAGTTAAAGAACATGCTAGAATAAATTTAAATATATAAAATAGTTTTATTACCTCTATCATTTGGCAGCTCATCAGTTGTGAAGAGGATGTTGGCACACCCTCGCTAATCTAAACCTGCATAAGGACAGGGGACTATAACGAAGGGATGCTCATCAACACTGGCTAGCAACTCCAGTTCATCCTGTGATATCCTCGCGAAAAACTCAGTGTCACCTCTCTTGGGCATCATCTACCCCCACATGTGCATACGTGCCTCAAACATCGTCTTACGAGGTTGCCGAAGAAAAGTAGGCCTCATCTCTAGAAACCTCTCAAAAAATAAACAAAAAATCTCTTAAGTAAAAGGGAAGTTCACCCTCCCTTGTGCATGAGCACGACATCTATGTAAGGCTGTACAAAACTGCCGCAAAAAAATGATAGACCACCTGACAAGTCGTGGCTCCTGTACTAAAGAATCAACATAATATAGAAGTAGGCAAATAATGTGTTGCATGTCACTGGTGTTGTGCGAAATGATAAGTGAGAGACACTGCACCTCCTCCCTACCAAATGCACTAATACGTAACTGACCTCTAGCAACCCGAAACTCTGCAGGAGACATTACATTTTCTCCAATGTATCTCTGGGAGTAAACTAACTGACTCCCTACTACATAGCCAGCTGGAACCTTTGGGAACGAGGGAAAATCCACCCCTCTCCTTGATAGCCCTGTAATGAAGTATATATCCTCCTTAGTGGGTGTGTACCACTGGTTGATACCAACTCGAAAAGCCTGTTGCTGGGCATTCCACCTTCGGATAAGATGTCTAAAAAACAAACTATGTCCCTTTAGGGAAGTAGCCTCCTCATAGAACTTGAGGAGGCCTACCTGCCTTAGGAGCCCCTGCATAGCTGTTGTATTAGGGTGAGGGTACGCATCTCTCTCCCTCTCTCGTGCCTCCCACAGGCGAACCATGTTATACTGCTCCGTCTGTTTTTGTTGTTGTTGTTGTTCCCCCTCTTCTCTCCTTTCACGTCTCTAAATGATTGACATATTAAACACAATTTTTTTTATTAAATGAGACATGTATTTAGAAATATACATATATAGTTTTTTTTTTAAAACAAAATAAAAAACAGTCGATGCGCCGAAAACACAATTACACACTGGTATCGGTGCATCTTTCTATGGAGCGCACTGGCCTCGGTGCACCTAATAATATTAAGCGCCCTGAGGACGGTGCTCCATAAGAATTTATAGCGCACCGTTGACTATGTACAGTGTGAGGAGGGCGGTGTGCTGATGAAAATCTATGCCCCGAGGCGTATATTTAAGTCAGTGGACCGACCTCCTACCATCATGACATAGTGAACGGTGCGGCCTTTTACAAGGCAGCACCGTTGACCCAGGTGAAATACGGAAAGCCATGCACTGATAAAAATAGCCGCGTCAGGGCTGCTATTTTGGTCAACGCACCGCGTTGTATATATTCCACTAGGTCAATGGTGCGGCTGGATAACCGATCGCACCGCACTTTTAAAAAAAAAAATTAAAACAACACAGTGCACCTTCGGTACCGCCCTGGAACCGGTGCGAATACCGTTAGCACTAGTTTACCAGGCCGCACCGTTGACAATGTGGAATAGCGGCAACACGGTGCGTTGATAACATTACCAGCCCTGGGGCATATAATTTAGTCAACGCACCGTGTTGCCGCTATTCCACATTGTCAACAGTGCGGCCTGGAAAATGACTGCACCACACTTTTTTTATTTTATTATTATTATTATTTTTTTAAATAACACAGTTCACCTATCGGTACCGCCCCAAAACTGATGCGGATGCCACTAGCACTAGCTGCAATGCAGCCTGTAAATTTACAAGCAACACCGCAAACCAGTGCGAGCCGAACGGCTCGAGCGCATCGCGCGACAAATTTTATTTTATTTCCTTTTAAATGGTTAATTTTAAGGTTATTTGAAATTATAATCCGGTAGAAGGCTTAATTATGGAAAACAAGAAAAATACATGTACATTTTCTCATCGAGGAGGCATTTTGGCTGTAGAATTTGCAAAAGAAAATTTGTCCATCGTTTTGAAAAATTCAAGCTGGAGATTGGTGGGCAATGCATAGCAGAATTGCGTGCAGTGAATGCAATGGGAGCACCGATGTCAGGGCGGCTCAAACAAGGATAAATTGCACCGGTGCTTGAGAGATCTGTAGCACTTACAAAAGTGAAAAATGCGGTTTTTTGGCCGTAATTATTATTATTATTATTATTATTTTTTAAACCCTGTTTTGATGCACAGGATTTTATAGGCACACCGGTGCGTTTGCTTCATTCTGCACCGGGCGGTTTTTGTTTTAGCACGCTTTTTATGAGGCACCGGGGCGGATGGTTTGTAAAGCACCGGTGCGCTACCATAATACAACGCACCAGGAGGGTGTGTACGAAGCGCATGGTGTCTGGTGTGCCAATTTTTTGTGTGGTTTTTTGGCCGTAATTTTTTTTATTTAACCCCCTTCCGGTGCGCGGGGTTCCATGGACGCACCGGTGCATTTTCGTCATTCTGCGTCGGGCGGTTTCTGTTTTCGCACACTTTTTATGAGGCACTGGTGCAGATGCTCTGTAACACACCGGGGCGCTACAGTAATCAAACGCACCGTGCGGGTGTGTACGGAGCACACGGTGTCCGGCGTGCCAATGTTTTATGCGGGTTTTTGGCTGTAATTTTTTATTTATTTAACCCCGTTTCGGTGCGCAGGGTTTATGGGTGTACCGGTGCGTTTTCGTCATTCCGCGCCAGGCGGTTTCTGTTTTCGCGCGCTTTTTATGAGGAACCGGTGAGGATGCTCTGTAAAGCACCAGGGCACTACAGTAATAAAACGAACCGGGCGAGTGTGTATGGAGCGCACGGTGTCCAGTGTGCCAATATTTTGTGCGGTTTTTTGGCCGTAAGTTTTTTTCTATTTAACCCCGTTCTGGTGCATGGGTTTTATGGGAGTACCTGTGCGTTTTTTTCATTCCGCACTGGGTGGTTTCTGTTTTCGTGCACTTTTTATGAGGCACCGGTGCAGATGTGTTGTAAAGGGCCGGTGCGCTACAAATATGAAACGCACTAGGCGGGTGTGTATGGAACGCACGGTGTCCGGTGTGCCAATGTTTTGTGCGCATCGGTGGTTTCTCGTGTTGAACGCACCGGTGTGTTTTACAGTGATAAGTGCACCGTACGAAATACGTCCGCAAACACCTTTGCCTGCTAACCTCCTCTAGTAACCTCCGCTAGAAATGGATGTCTAGGGTATTTTTATAAGGGGTTCCTCAAAAAAATTCACTAGAGGGTCTTTTCCTTGTAGTGATAACTAGATATTGGATGTCTGGTCATGCATAGTAACTCTTGGCTCACGTTTACCCTAGAGAGCTTGTTAAAGCGGGTGAATGTGGGGTGGGGTGTTATAGGGTGGTATTAGAGTAGTTTTATTCCCTGTAAAATTTTCTCTGGTATCGATGTTATAAATTCGTATCAAAGTGAGGTTTATAGTATTGGACATCGAGGTGAATACACATGGTTATGGTTATAATGCATGCAGTTATTGTTTCAGTTTTGTGTTGTCATTTTGATTTGTGCATGATGTTGATATGTTGTTTTTATTATTATATATTGTGTTGATATGGTTTGACTAGTGCAGATGTAATAGTATCCCCTGAGATACATTAAGGTATGATCTTGATTATGTATTATATTTGGTTTATCTAACATGGTATTTTTACAAAAATTAGAATGCCAAAAAAGATGAAAAGCAAGATGATACAATTCACATGACTCCTTGTACATGCCCAGAGTGAAATCAATGGAATGGGAAAAGTTAATTGAGAAACAAGGAGAGGAATATTCTCTTGATCTAGCAAATACATTGAGGAGTATGAGGGAAGATATTAGAAGTTGTAAATTAGATAATAACAGGTTGATTGAGGCACGAGAAAACTTGCAAAGGCTCAAGAAAAGAAAGTCGAAGTCAATGTAGTGATTCTTCAAATCCTTTCAGACATACAGAAGCATGGAGAACTAGGGATCAATCACGAAGATAGGTAGGAGTAAAATACTAATGGGACTAATGGAATCAGGTCTCAAATATGGTACAAGATGGATAGTTATGATACAATGAAGAGTGGAAGTCTCTTGAATACACTTGACAAGAGTATCGGTACGCGTGTATTTTATTCTAGCTTTTCTTCAAGGAAAAATCATCACCATCACTTCCATCTCATAGGAGGAGTGAGTATTTTCCAGAGGAATTCAAGCAAGTTAAGACTCCTACTTTTTATGGGGAAATGAAGAAATCGGAAGATGTAGAAGCATGTTTGTTTGGAATGTGGAATTTTTTCAGATTGCATGATTACTTAGAGAACATGAAAGCTAAGATAGCCACCTTCAGTCTCAAGGTAAAAAAAAATATCTCGTGGGAATATATTAAGCATGTCAAAGGCATCAAAGAAGAGAAGATGACTTGGGATGATTTTGAAAGAATTTTTAGGAATAATTACATGTGTAAGAGATATTATGATGGAAAGGCCAAGAAATTTTATGAGCTCGGGATGGGTTCCATGACAGATGAAGAGTACACAACCAAATTTCTTGAATTGTTGACGTATGTGCCCTACCTCAAGGATGAGAAAGAAAAGATCCAAAGATTCATTAGTGGTCTGTCATTTTCATTCAAAGACCATATTGATTTTGATGAACCTCAATATTTGGAGGAAGTCATCAGGAAGTTGAAGCATTCTTATGAATAGTCAAAGCTTTAGCCTGATTTCCAGTGTGACTAGAAAGGTAATGAGAAGACTAAAGGAAAATGGCCCAAGAAGCGAGGAAGATCTCATTATGCAGGTGAGAAGGACAAGGTAGCCCCTCATAAGAATTATAATGCAACTGAGAAAGGACATGGGTCTCGGCCTAGAGAGCAGCAGAATAAATGTGGTGGCAGGGAATCGTAGAAGTGTTGGATTTGTGGTAAAGAACATCGAAATAAGGATTTTCCATTGTACCAGGGTGGAAATCCATAGATCTATAGTGTTGAGGAGGTGCATATAGTTTGGGATGCTGGTCAAAGCAGTCCTCGGATCTATGCATCACTTGATAATAGGTAGGCATACCATCAGGCATTTATTATTGAGATGGAAGGCAAGCTTCATGATCAAGTTATTTCCATTTTGATTGACCTTGGATCTAATTATAGCTAGTTTAGTCCTAACCTAGTGGATCAGTGTGCATGTAGAATCTTGGTTGGTGTAGTTGAATACAACGACCAAGAGAAGAGTTCACCATTGGGTGAGATCTTGTGCATTTGAGCTTAATTCCATGCCTACAATAGCACATCTAAATGTGTTTCCTTTGGGTTCATATAGCATGCTTTTGGGCATGGATTGGTTGTTTACTCAAAGGACCAAGGTAGATTTTTATGTTAAGGTCATTGAGTGCCTCAATGATAAGGGAGAAAAGAGAATCTTGTAGGGAAAGAAGAAGCCTACATCGATGAGAATGGTTACAGCTATGCAAGCTAAGTGCAATTGCAGGAAAGGTTTCGTGTTGTTTGAAATTCATGTTTCTAGCGATAAAGGGAAGGATGTTGAGAATGATGAGATCTTGAGAAAATATCTTGTCTTGTAGAAGTTTCAGGATGTGTTTCCTGTAGAGATTCCAAAGTTTTGTCTTCATAGAGAGGTGGATTTCTCTATTGAGTTGATGCCATGAGCAACACCAACATCTAAGACACCTTACAGGATGAGGACACCCGAGTTGGTAGAATTAAAGTTGCAGCTTAAAGAGATGCTTGGTAAGGGATACATAAGGTGAAATGGTGCAATGGATGGTTGGAAGTAATGACTTAATGAATGGTAAAGACAAGTGATAATCATGACAAATCAGTGACCCAACATTTAGTTATGCATCAATTTCATGGTTTGATGGGATATTAGTCATCTTGTATGAATCCATGAGATAATGTGTGTTATTGCAGCTAGTAATACAGGGAAAAAATCCTTCTTGATGATTATATGATGAACTTAATGAATTCATGCATTCATGACCTACATGTACCTTGTCTACCAAGTCTTTGTCTAAATTATTTTCATGTATTTGATAAGTTTGAGTGGGAATAAGGCCAAGAACAATAAATTAAGACTCCTACATGTTAATGACACAGTTCTGGAAGATTTTGAGCAGTCTCGGGCAGTTGTCCTAGAGATAGCCCTGAAAAATATGGAACAAGGCTTTTGTACGCAGTCTCTAACAGAGAAATTCCAGTTGTAGCCACACAGAGGATGACCTCTGTGTGCGTTTGGGTCCTTCTGGCTGCATGGATAGCTTGGCATGTGTGTGAATGGATTGTGAGGTTATTCAAAAAGGTAGTTCTAGTCTAGGAAAAGTTGATTAGTAGATGTTTCTTGACATCTGGGTGATATGGTGTTTCTTGGAGGTTGCAGTGAAGATTAAAGGTAGTAGGCCCCACTTCCATAATTGGAACTTGGATGTCGGGTCATGCATAATAACTCTCGACACACATTTAACCTAGAGAGTTTGTAAAAGCGGGTAAATGTGGGTGGGGTGTTACATCAGTGAACCTAAATGAACAACTTGGGCATAAAAGTACAACTCTAAATTCATTCACGAAAGCATAGCAGAATATTATTGCATAACTAAACACACATAACAATGTATATATGTATTAATCAAAGTAAAGCAAGAACATAATTCATATATGATCATCCCATGTGCTATAGGGCATATATATATATATATATATATATATATATATATATATATATATCAACAGTATTAACTTAGAACTGACGACAACAAAGATCCTTGCTGTTGAAATAAACAGAGACAAGAATAATGATATACGAAAAGTCACTCAATAGGTTCCAACAACATGAAAATCACGAGTTCTATTCAATTATTCATGGCTTCCAATTCCTGTGCGTTGATCCAACGCAATGGTGCAAATGCGAATACTGGTGCAGACATGACTTACCCGAGATGTCAGTGCTCGTTCAACAATTTTATAACAACCTCCATAACTAGAAAGGTTATGTGCTTATGTAGTTCGACCAAAAAGCACGTGATAGATGGTGTTGGTGCACACCTTTATACTGTCCAACTTTCATTTTGCCCATGATCCGCATGGTTGCAAAATAGATAAAGCTTACTTATATGCCTAGTGAGCAAAAATGCCTTCAAACTTTGCAAAAAAACTCTTAAGATTGATTAAAACAATTGACCCCTTGAAAATTATCAGTCTCTAGTAAATATCCCTGATCTAAAATAAAAGAATCTTCATCTTGGTGATCAAGGTGGCTCCTTTGATGCTTGATTTAGGCAAATATGGTCACCGAAAACCAACCTGCATTTTCAAGAAATTCTTCGAACACTATGATTAGTTCACCAATTATTTTATATACACACTAATTAAAACCATAAACTTATGTGTATATATATATATATATATATATCCTGAGTCACATAAATCTACATCTCAATACCTCTTTAACATATATATACCCCTAATCATGTAAGCAATGGAAAATATATAACGATCATGGTTGAAAAATGATGGATAATTAGGCAAAAAGTGAGTTTTAGTAAGCAAAAAGGATGCCAAATAAGCGACTTATCATCTCCCTGCAACCAAATTTTCTGCATTTCCTCATGCAACCTATTATGTTTTAGGAAGACCAAAATGTAGGTCACCCCAATTGTAGGCAGGGTGGCCAAACTCCCCTGGGTTGTAGCATCCCAATGACTTATCCATATTTTTCCAATTAGATCATTCTTCTTCTTCATTCCATTGGATTGGGGCTCAATAGAATATTGTAGTGCACTAGAGTACAGGGTAGTGAAAGAAGATACCTATCCATCATAAGCCATGTTTGAGTAAAAATTAGGTGTAGAACATTGTTTCATTAAAGGCTAGGCTAAAGTAAGGGTACCCCGTGGGATGTCTATTGTTTAAGAGTGATGGAAAATATCATGTGCCACCAAAATAGCCTCTAAATAATAAGTGTGTGCCAACTCATGATATTTTATGTCAGCATACCATTGGTTATATTGAATTTTATTTGAGTCACTAATATCGTCTCTTGGTATTGACAAATCATTGACAACAAGGTCAGTTAATGGGTATTCTTCTTGAACCATCAACCTAGCTTCTAGTTATGCTTGTACATAAAAAAAAAAAAAAAAATTTGACGCCCTTTTCCATTTCATTAAATTAGTAATGTAAGACATAAAAAACCTTAATTGAAGGTCCTTGATGAAGGGTTTGGGATTCCATTGGGAATATTCTAGCAAGATGAAGTTGAATAAATACAATTCACATAGTAGATTCTGGTTAGTTCTATTTAAATCGATATGCCTCAATAAAACTTTCTGGATGATTGATCTCATAAGGTTGTTTGTATTTAATTTTCATTAGTCAAAAGGTAGTCCATAAGTGATGCAAATAGACAGGGTAGACTCTAGAGGGCATCAGACAAGTGGATGCCTTCATACCAAGTTCACAAGCTACTTTTTTAAGTCATTGTTCTTTTTGGTAGAGGTCCTTCCATTTAGTAATTTAAGTTTTCCACTTTTATTCTTAGGTTTAATACATGGAAAACCATCTTTGTTTTAGTTTCTATATAACATGTTCATGAACTTCTTTGTTAATAATACTTAGGCAAAAAGATCATCTTTAGTCTACCATTGTGGCATGTCTAGCTTTACCTGATGAAAAGCATAGTTATTGGTAATAATATCATCCAAAAAGCATTGATGACATGTTGAGCTTCTTCTGTATATCCTTCAAATAACGTTTTAGCCCTAGCTATAAGGTCTTCTTCATGCTTAATGGCATGAAGAAGAGAACCTAGGTTATCTAGTTTAGGTTTATTTCAACACAATTTTGCTTTGAGTTTTCATTTTTCAAAATCAAAATTTTATTATGTTTAAGAAGAGCTTGGTAGCTTGGGCTACAAAACCAAAACTATTTTGGCACCAAGGTCTTACCTTTACTGCACTTAGCCTTTCCAAGTTTTCCACTATTGACCCCAATCTTGAAATTCAATGATGATTTCTTCAGCGTCGTCTACCTGTGGTGAAGCTACAAGCTCAGTATCCTCTTGACATACAAAATTGTTGAGCTCCTATGTAACAACCTATGGCATACTAAAGTCCATATCCCTTGTTGGTATCATCTCTTCCACAAAACTCAAATTTTCAAATCTAGGTTTCGATCCTTTGACTTTTCGAGTCCGCGAGGTTGTTGAAATCCTAGTGGGATATCATAATTCTAATGCAAAGGGGATTTTAGAGCTTATCTATCTACTATGGGGAAAAACCATCACCTAGGGTTTACTTCTAATTCCTTGGATGAAAACATCCTAAGGTATGTCTAAATTGGGCAAATCCATGTCAATCAAAATTTTAATTAGTCCCTTACAACACAACCCCACCTCATGGTTTTTCCTCTTTCTCCCAACTAGCATTGTCATCTTCATCAAATATTTGAGCAGAAAGCAAGGCATGTTGAGGGGTTTATGCTCCATTGGATGCACAATAATCTGAATGTGGTGATGATAGACCATGTTGTCTCTCCTTTCACATATAAAAAAATCTAAATTACAAACACAACATCTTTCCATGAGTGAAGAAGATATTTGCGTCAGATACATTTTCTCAAGTATGGCAGTGGGGTTCGATTTTGTAGAAAAGGATATCAATACCCCCTGTCAACCTTAAAGTTTTGGACCAATCTTCTCCTTTCCACAAGATCTTAGTGATAACAAAATCCATAGGCTCATTAACAACTATTGTGAGTTTCCTTACAAATGCCCGAGCCTTGTTCAATATTTGGGAAAAATCTAGGGCTATGGCCATGTCATTACCCTGGAATCAGCCGAGAAATTCAACCCATTCGACATCCATAAAAACATTCCAAACCTCAAGTTTTATTTGAATAACTCCAATTTTCTTTAGTTCTACTCCATCAATGGCTCCTCCCATGGCTTCCTGCTTCTATTATTGACTATGTCTTCATTGATGTCAAAGTAGGTGCAGGTGGAGTAGGTGTAGGATGTAGAGTGAGTGCATATATCATCATTGTTTTCAAGGCTAGTTGTAGGTATAATGATGCCCAAAAAATGATACAGGTCATGATGATGCATCTTGATGATGTCCACAAGATGATGCATCCTGATGAAACCCTAGCTCTAGGGTTTGGTTTCCCTAGACAATAGACATACCCCACATTTTGTGAGGATTTTGAATCAGCATATCACCAAAATTTTCCTAGATATCCTTGCCATTAGATTCTACTCATCATGTTAATTTTCTTGATGTGTGGAGCATCTCGTGGGCCTTCACGGTTTGAGAGATTTGATCAGTCAAAGTTGATGCAACCAATTTGTGGCTCAAAGCCCCAAAGGGTTATTCATGTGGCATCATGATAGAGCTGGTCAAGAAGGTAATTAAATGAGAATTTTATTTTAAAATTTCAAATAATTTGTAATGATCAAGGTCCAAAGGAGTTTATGTTTAAAGGATATCAAAATTAAAGGAGGTCACTATTAACCTAAATAAAAAGGGGGATCATTATTTAAATTATTCAAAATAAGCACCCATTTTTCAAACCTAGGTTGGATAGGGTTTTGGAACAACTTTTGAATTTTCAATTTCCCCTCCAAAACGGTTTGTAAAGGAAGGCCATTCTCTCTTATATATACCAATGTATTACCTCATTCAATGAACATGAAGAAACTCACATTTATTTGTAGCTTGTGTTGGAGATTTCCTGTGGAACAACAAATATTTGGTTTTATGTTTTGATTTTGGGCATAAGGGTCTCATCTCTATTGTAGGTAGACTTCATCTTCTTGTAGGATTTGTGGAGGAGTGTCAAGTATGTGGAACAACAAAGGCATAACATATGGTTTATCCTTGAACATTTGAGGCTTAAAACCTTTGTTGGAGCGACGAAGAAGTCTCTCCTCTGTGGTTCTATATTTCAGGACAATGAAAGAGTTTACTTTCTTGTACAAGGGTTACATAGGTGCTTTATGCGACATTGAAGAATTGACTTGTTTACAGGTTCTACATCAAATTTTTCATTGTAATTTCTATCACCCTCCCTGTGCATAATGGTTATGTCTCTATGTAAAGTTTGTTGATTAATTCTGAGCTATCTAAGCTACTTTATCTTCATTTTTTTCCATATCTGAGGTGCAGATAAGATTGATACATGTGGCCATGTTCATTTTTTACAAATGGAAACCAATATTATTAAACGAGCATTCTAGATCATAGGTTTGAGTATGTTTTGTGACTTGGATTTGTGAGAAAACAATGCGGCCTAATTCACTGAAGACTCGACCTTCAGTAAAGGAATATTTAGCCTATAAATCGTTAACTCTTAGGTGTGCTCTGTGGCCAAGACTTATCATTGTGCATAAAATGTATATGCAAAATCAATCATATAGAAAGCAATTGGAACACATATCATCTCTGAAAATTTGGCTCTGAATTGTGGTCTTGTGAAGAAATGAAGAGATAATTAATATTACCTAATATGAAACTCTTGACCTGTTTGGCATACATTCTACTGAAGGATCTCAGGCTTGATTAGATTCACATTATGTTTCCAATGGCATAATATATTTGTTAACCAATCTAAGAAACGTTGCAATCTTAGAGGGTCAAAGTGACATTGTACTCACAACAGTGGCATTGCACTGCAACAGTTGCATCACATTGTACTTACAACAGTAGCATTGCATATTTTATATTGACCATTGGAAATATGATTGTGAAAATATGAGTGTATGATCAGTATAACTATTTGTAGCTAGGAACAAAACTTATTGGACATATTTTCCTATTGATTCATCTCTCATATACAATGAATCCAATCATATTCATGTTGATTCACTCTATTTGAATTTATGACTTGGAAATAGTGACACTATGACATAGAGCAGGGATTGGCTTGGCATGTGGGGGATGGCGCCTGGTTAGGCTGGGTTGGGATCTTTGGGTGGGCTGTGCGAGGATTTTTCTTATTTTGGTGCATTCTCCAGAATAAAGTCCCTACCTGGGACTTCCTGCAACGTAGGGGAAATATAATTCCTAGATGGTGCTCTCTCTGTAGAGATAGTCTAGAATTGGTACAACATGTTTTCCTCACCTGCCCTCTAACATCAGTCTCTGGAATGAATAACTGAGGCTCCTTAAAATCCCCTAGCGATGGGAAGGTCAGGAGGTGATGGAAGCTTGGCATAGATGGTGGAAGGAAGCCCCTAATGATAGGGTTCATACTATTCGCTTGTTGATCGCATGGGGAACTTGGATTGCTAGGAATCATGTTATTTTTAAAGAATCACATTTTTCGATCAACAAGCTGGTGGCGGAAAGTGTATCTATTTATGATCATATTCAAATTCCCTCCTTACCTCAGCAACCTCGAGTGATTCAACAGGAAATTATCAGGGGCGATATACCATGGGTATACTTTGATGGGGCCTCGGATCCGCAAAATAGATGTGGAGCGGGTCTGGTTATTCATCTCCCTTCCGGAAAAATTCTTAAATCCTCCATTGGTCTAGGACAGGGGGACCAATAATTATGCAGAACTAAAAGAATTACACTCTCTACTATGCTAGCTCTCCTCCATGAGAATGAGAGAGGTTCAAATCTTTGGGGATTCTTTGAATATTGTCAAGTGGTTCAATGGGACTCAAGGCTGCCAAAGTTATACTTTGCTTCCTTTACTTAATGAGATATCCCGTCTAAAATGTTTTTTTAATGAGATATTTGTTTGCCACATTTACAGGGAACAAAACCATGATGCAGACTGCCTTTCTAAAGAAGGCGATGAGTAGGATATGGGGCTCTGGATAGCTGTTGAGTTGGATGATGGGTTGGTTCGAGTTATCGAACAACCTGTCTTTGTCTAAGGATCTTTTTTCTTGCTACTGTTGTCTTTTTCTTTAAAAATGCTAAATAGACTCTATGTAAATATTTTTGGATGAAACTCTCAAACTATTTTTTCGACCCTGGGTTGTTTTCCTCACAGAGGAGGCTCAGGGGTTTGATTTCTTTTCTATGCTATGATACACTCAAAAAACCAGATTAGTGTCTACTACCCGGTTTCTCTTTTTGGAGTTTTGAAGCTTCAAACAGTCTCTGTCTTTTCTCCCCTCTGTTTCAGGTGTTTTTCCTAAAAGGAAGCCCGAGAGGTGGAAAAAAGATGAGGAGAACTCTCTCTTTTATGGACTAGGCTGTTAGGTGAATATGATCTTTCTATTTACGTCAGCTGTAACTCCGTCTCTCTCTTAACAAGGGGGAAACACAGTTTTTGGATGCATTATTCATATGCTATGTAACTCTCTATATTAATAGATGGTTCGATTTTTTTTGTGGACAAAATAGTGACACTATGACTCCAAATATTCATTTGATTAGCATAATATTTTGTGGTTCTATGCTAAGATCCTCATGTTAGAAACCTTTATCCTAATGAGAGATCATGTCAACCATTGTTTGAAAGGAAATTTTCAAATTCATGACTTGATAGTGATGTTAATGCTTGGACTATGACCTATAGGAGTGATGCTTGAATTGTTATCATCTAAGACACCATTTGTGGTATTTCAACATGGCTTGGTTCTGAATTCATTGGCATATATAAGAAGCACCAAAATATCATTCTCTTGGCAGCCATGAGATCAAAATATTTGAAGGAATAAGGGTTTTTTTTGTTCATATATCTAAGTCTTGTTGTAAAAGTTTAAGGTTACAACAAAAGCTATGTTTGAATAATGCTTGTTGAAGAACAACAATAGGTTCTCATAATAGTAGCAGTTTCTGAAATTAATAATGAATTTTCAGAACTGATGATGTTGTGAGAGTAGTTTTGGACAAATTTTGTTGATATGATGTGTTGATAGAGAGAGAGAGAGAGAGAGAGAGAGAGAGAGAGAGAGAGAGAGAGAGAGAGATAAACTGGCAACTAGAGTTTACAATAGAGATTGAGGCCTCTTTTGTTCTGAAGTATTGACATTGTATGAAAAAACCTTATAACCATGATATATGCAAAACCTTGTGACATTTTATGACTATGAAAGAATGGCGATGTTGACTGAGAAACAATGAACTTGTGACAATAGAATTTGGCATGTGATAGTAGGTGAATTTACAGTGAACAACAGTGAGATGCCCCTTGTATGCAGAAATTTATATGACACTTGATATGAATGTGACCTGTGTCTCTATTTAATAGTGTGATTATATGTGGGATATGTTTTTACCTTGTTTGATGAAGGACACTGCAGGGTGTTGATTATAAACCTAGGGTATGATGCAACTTTGACTGTGATGTACTAAGACAACAAAAGTGATAGTAATTGATTGGTTATAGAAGCAGCATTAACAACATGCGTAGCAGTAGTAGTGGTAGCTGAAAATCATGGGAGATTAACAAAAATATGGTGTAGGCATAGAAATAGTACAATGAAAGCATAGTGGAAGCAATAGATAATCATGTTAGTAGTGAACAATGGGAGAAATGAGTGACAACAATGGACAATTCGAGTAATAGTGGCAGTAGTGGTAGTAAGAGTCGATAGTGGTAATTGGGTAGTTATCTGGTATAGGAGCCCAAATCCTTTCACATAACACTTTCTTCCTTACAAATTGTTGGTATAACCCCTTGGTGAGTCTTTCACTTCCTTTCAGTTCAACTGGTAAATATGTATGTAACCATACATAAAAAAAATATTGTTTGGATGACATATTCCATGTATTGATATTGATGTGATGTTGTTTTGGTTTATGCTCTGAATGTTTAAAGAAATAAACTAACTAATTGTTTAAATTTAGGGAAATATTGATTCACCCCCCTCTCAGTCTTTCCAAAATTTGGTATCAGATTAGGTCCTTCGTTTGAAGCTTAACCACTTGAAGGTAGATCCCTATCATTCCGAGTTGATTCGTAGAAATTACAATTGAAGATAAGATTGTTGTTGATCCCGAAGAAGATGTTAAGTCCCTCAAAGACAAAACATTTCGATTAGAATGGGACAATGATTTGATCAAAGGTCAGTATAGTAGTCTTTTTAGGGAAAATGAAAAGTGGAAGACCGAGACGAAGAAGCATTACAATAACTGAAGATGCTTCATAGTAAAAATAAGCTAACTTCAAGATCAAATTGATAAACAACTAAATCCAGAAAGAGGATCATGAACTTGATGAGGCAAAGAAGGAAATAAATCATCTCAAAATCATGTTATAAGAGGCAAAAAATAAGGAAAGAGCCTTGACAAGACAACTCAAAGAAAAGGAAAAATATAATAAATGGAACATGTAGGATAAGGAACTTGGCAAGAAAATCAACACCTTGAAGAGGGAACTTGAAGAAACCAAAAGGACTGAGGAAGTATCGAGAAATCAAATGAAGAAAAAGGAAGAGGATTGCTTGAATCATGAACAAGGAATTTTTATCTTGAGAGCAAAAGCGGAGAGAGAAGCAAATTGTCAAAGAAGAAAAGAAGCATCATGCAAAAAATTAAGAGAAGCCCAAATTCAATTTTTTTCACAAGTCAACCAGCACCGAAAGCTGGAAGAGAAATATATCAAGAAGTCAAGTTGATGCTTTCAGAACACCAAATCATGAAAGAACATTTATAAGTGGAGAAAAACAAAGGCTTGGGTATTCTCAAGGGCGAGACACCTTCAACAAATATTCATCTTATACACCCAGGTATAAAAGCACATTTTTATGGTTATTATTATGCATGCTAACTATGGACACAGAGCTACAGAATGCAAGGAATATAGTAGGAGTATCGATAGAGGATTTTATCAAATCCCTAGACGCAGATTTTCTGGAAAACAAAATAGAGTCCCACATGCCTATGACAACAATAACTACAACACATTTACTATGTTGTTCAAACTACATGTTGAGTGCTACCTATGTCACAATTTTGGCCATTTTTCAAAATATTGTAGAAGAAATTTGACATGGACTCCACAAAACCAGAAAGGAAGGACTTTCAATAGGCATAAAAACAAGACCACCAGAGTCTGATAGAGAAAAAAAAGGTTCACAATGATCTCTCACACAATTGGAAGATTAGAAGAATGGATACAGGGTGAGTCTGTAAGATAGCATATTGGTCAGGGGGAGACCATGTAATGATGTTTCAAGAGAGCACATTGTCAAGGGGAGCCCGTGTAATGGAAGAGATAATACAACTGGAAAGCACGTTGTCAAGGGGAGCCAAATCACATGAATATCTTGTCAAACATATGTCAGCCACCCTTTGCCATTGATGTCAAAGGGGGAGAGAATTTTGGAAAGGAACGAAGAGAAGAAGCATGAAGTCAAAGGAAGCTTTGTGCAGCATGGCAGATGATGATAGGTGTGTTGAAATCAATGACGAAGGGGGGTATTTTTTAGTATGTTGTCATTGATGTCAAAGAAAGTGCAGGTGCTCATCATTGATGTCAAGGCTAGGTGGCGGTATGATGATGCCCACAAAATGATATAGTTGATGATGATGCACCTTGATGATATCCATAAGATGATGCAGCCTAATGAAACCCTAGCTCTAGGGGTTTTTTTCCCTAAACAATGGACATACACCAGACTTGTTGAGGATTTTGAAGCATAAGATCGCCGAATCTTTCTTGGAGATCCTTGCCATCAGATTCTCCTTGTCATGTTGATTTAGTTGGTGTATGGAGAATATCATGGGCCTTCACGATTTGAGATATTTTCTTAGTCAAAGTTGATTCACCCAATTTGTGGCTCAAAGCCCCAAAGGGTTGTTGATCTAGAAGCATGATAGAGTTGTTCAAGAAGGGAATTTAATGAAAAAATTCATTTATAATTTCAAACAATTTTTATTGATCAAGGTCCAAAGGAGTCGATGTTTAAAGGAGATAATAATTAAAGGAGGTCACTATTAACCTAAATAAAAAGGGGGATCATTATTTAAATTATTCAAAGGACTCATTCTTCAACCCTAGGACAACTAGGGTTTTGGACCAACTTTTGAATTTTTATTTTTCCTTTCAAATAGGTTTTTAAAGGAAGGTGATTCTCTCCTATATAAACCAATGTATTACGTCCTTCAATGAAAATGAAGAAACTCACATTTATCTCTAGTGTGTGTTGAACATCTCTTGTGGAATAACAAATATTTGGGTTTATGGTTTGATTTTTGGCATAAGGGTCTGTTAGGTCCCTATATTACTAGTGTAGCCCCTTATTGTTGTTATTGTAGCCCCTTATTGTTGTTAGTGTAGCCCTCTTATTCTTATTGTTGTGCCCCTTTAGTCCCAATATAGTTATTATTATGCCCCATAAAACCCCACTATTGTTATTGTTGTGCCCTTACATTATTATTGTTAGGTCGGCTAGGATTATATTGTGACCCCATGGACTCCTATATATAGAAAGAAGGTCTTTTCATTTGAATCATCCAAGAATTGTTCATTTATTTAATGTAAAGGAGGTTTCCCCCTCGAAGTGGCTAATTTATAATCCGCTGATCTCTCTTTTCTTCTATTTTTGGAGTTGGATTCATAACATATCAGAGCTTTGGATTCTAGGGTTTCACTGCTTCAAACATGTCAACGTGGAATTTTTGTTATACCTTTTTTTCTACGAAGGTTCAAAATCTATAAAAAAAACCCATTTGCGAAGAAATCCTGAGGAACTTCATTTAAAATTTTCAGATCTTAGTTCGAAACATTTTCGGAGATATGAGCTGTGGAAGTTAGGGTTTTTGTAGGCTCTCAAAATTCATCTCAAAGAGGTGACCTTGGGAAAATCGTCATAACTCTCTCTCTGAGCATCAGATTGGAATTATGTAAAAAGCGGCCGAAATTACATGGACTTTAGTTTCCTGTATATCAATTTCAGAGCCGAAGGAGGAAACAGTGACACGTGGCACACCGTACAATTTAGCTCTACTGAACTAGTCCATAATTAGGTAATTGTGGGATATTGGGCATAAATTTGTCTTGAAGAATCCAAATCAGGTCAGACCTGTGGCATTGGAAAGAAGATTAAAAGGGATACTAAAGGACTAAAGATAAAATCTCGAGGATCTGAAATAACAGAGATAAATCAGGTTCAATATAGACCTCCTAAAAAGAAAGAAAAAGGTGTGTATTTTTTAAACAAGTTTGCATAACATTTGTTTGAAAAATCAGTTTGAAGTGATTCCAAGGGCATATTGAAGCATAGATATCAGTATTGCGTTATATACTTCCTCCCAAAAATAATTCCACACCCATCAAGCCCTCAGAAAGCTCTACTATGACGCATGAAGAGGAAGAATTGCAGTATGATATATCAAAATTACGGTACCAAGTGCAACAAATTTCGATCATACAAAGAGCAATAAAAGATGACATAGATGGTTTAAAAGAAGAAATTAAGGCTAAATGGGATGGTTTGAAGGATAAAATGAAAGTTAATATGGATGATAAAGTAGTGGAAGATCACATCGACAATCAACAACAAGTTCTCCAACTCTCAAAGGATAACCTAACTTTGGTGCAAAATCGAATGAAACAATAGGAATTTCAACATCACAAAAAAAGAAGTTCTGAAGCAGTCACAGAAACAAGAACTTGATAACATCGAAATCGATTAATTTCAGAGTATATCAACAAGTGGAATAAATTACCCGTTAAAGATTCCACATGGGAGGATGAGAATTTTATATAGAAGCATCAAGAAATAATCAAGCGTTGAGGACAACACTTATTTGAAGGAGAGGGGCATGTTAGGTCCCTATATTACTAGTGTAGTCCCTTATTTTTGTTAGTGTAGCCCCCTTATTGTTATTGTTGTACCACTTTAGTCCCCATATTGTTATTATTGTGCCCCATAAAACCCCACTATTGCTATTGTTGTGCCCTTACATTATTATTATTAGGTCGGCTAGGATTATATTGTGACCCCATGGACTCCTATATATAGAAAGGAGGTTTTGTCATTTGAAACATCCAATAATTGTTCATTTATGTAATGTAAATGATATTGTCCCCTCGAAGTGGTTGATTTCTAAGGCATTGATCTCTCTTTTCTTATATTTTTGGAGCTGATTTCATAACAGGGTCTCATCTATATTGCAGGTAGACTTCATCTTCTTGTCTGATCTGTGGAGGAGTGTTAAGTCTATGGAACAAGTAAGGGCATCACATCTCATTTATCCCTAAAGGTTTGGGGCCTAATTTTTTTTTTGGAGTAGCAAAGAAGTCTCTCCTCTGTGGTTCTAAATTTCAAGAAAGTGAAGGAGTTTACTTACTTGTACTGGGCTTCCATATGTGGTTTTGTGTAACATTGAAGACTTAACTTGTTTACAGATTCTACATCAAATTTTGCATTGTAATTTATGTCGTCCTTCTTGTGCATGATGGTTATGTCTCTATGTAAAGTTCGTTGATTAATTCAGATCTACCTCAGCTACTCGATCTTCATTTTTTTCCATGTCTAAGGTGCAGATAAGATTGATACCTATGACCTTGTTCTTCTTTGACGAATGGAAACCAAAATTATTTAACACGCATTCGTGATCATACATTTGAGTATGTTTTACGGCTTGGATTTGTGGGAAAATAATGTGGTATAATTCACCGAAGTATCTACCTTTAGCAAAGGAATCTTTGGCCTGTAAATTGTCAACTCTTAGGTGTGCTATATGGCCAATACTTATCATTGTGCATAAAAATTGTGTGAAAAATCAAGCATATAGAAAGAAATTAGAAACACATATCATCTCAAGCAACTTAGCTCTGAATAACAGTCTTGTGAATAAATTAAGAGATAATTCATGTTACCTAATCTGTAGCTCTTGACCTATTTGGCATACATTCTACTGAAGGTTCTTGGGGTTTCTTGTGGCATAATATCTCTATTGAAAGATATACGCAACATTGCAATCTCATAGGTTCGAAGTGAAATTGCGCTCACAATAGTGGCATCGCACTGCACTTACAACAATAACATTGCATCTTTTATTGTGACCATTGGAATTTTGATTGCAAAAATATGAGTGTATGAGCTGTGTTACTGCCTATGGCTAGGAACGGAACTTAATGGAGATATTATCATGTTGATTCATCTCTTATATACAATGAATCTAAGTATATTCTTGTAGGTACACTCTATTCAAATCTATGAATCACCATTATATGACTTGAAAATAGTGGCATTATGATCCTAATATTCATGTGATTCACATCTTATTTTGTGGCTCTATCCTAACATCCTCATGCTAGAAACCTTTGTCCAGAGATCCTATAAACCTTCATTTGAAAGGAAATTTACAAATCAGTGACTTGACAGTGGTGTTGATGCTTGGACTATGACCTATAGGAGTGATGCCTGAACCATTATCATATAAGATACCACTTGTAGTATTTCGACATGTCTTGGTTTTGAAGTCGCTAGCATATACAAGAAGCACCAGACTATCATTCTCTTGGAAGCCATGAGATCAAAAATGTAAAGGAATAAGGGTTTTATTTGTTCATATACCTAAGTCTCGTTGTAACTTTAAGGTCACAATCGAAGATATGTTTGAATAATCCTTGCTAAAGAACAAATATAGGTTCTGATAATATTATCATTTTGTGAAATTAACAATGACACTCTTCAAAACTAATGATGATGTGAGAGTAGTTTTTTTTGTTGATACACACACACACACACACACACACACACATATATATACATACACATATACACACATATACATATACACATATATATAAATATATATGTGTGTGTGTGTATATATATATATATATATATATATATATATATATATATTAGGGTTGACAACAGAGATTGAGGCCTCTTTTGTTTTGAAGTATTGACATTGCATGATAGAACCTTATAACCTTTATATATGCAAAACCTAGTAACATTTGATGACTCTGAAATAGTGGGCATGTTGACTAAGAAACAATAAACTCGTGACAATATAATTTGGTAGGTGATAGTAGGTGAATTTGTAGTGGACAACAGTGGGAGGCCCCTCATATGCAGAGCTTTATATGACACTTCATATGATTATGACTAGTGTCTCTATTTAACAATGTGATTCTATGTGAGATATGATTTGACCTTACTTGTTGAAGGATATGTCAGGGTGTTTATGGTAAACCTAGGGTCTGATGCAACTTTGACTATGATGTACTAGACAAAAAAAGTGACAATAATTTATTGGCTATAGAAGCAACATTGAAAACATGTGCAGCAGTAGCAGTGGTAGCTGAAAATCATGGACAATTGACAACAATATGGTGCAGGCATAGTAGTAGTACAGTGAGAGAGTGTAGTGGTAGCAATAGAAAATCGTGTCAACAGCAAGCAACACTGGCAGCAAAGGCATTAAGAGTGGACAATTGTAATTGGGTCATTGTCCCTGGTATAGGAACCCAAACCCTTTCAAGGAGCATTTGTTTCCTTCCATCTTGTTGGTAAAATCACTTGGGGAGTATTGTACTTCATTCCATTCAATTGGTAAATATGTATGTAACCATACATAAAAAAGCTTTTTTGGACGACATATTCTTTGTACTGTTATTGATGTGTTGTTGTTTTGGTTTATGATTTGAATGTTTAAGGAAATAAACTAACCATTTATGTAAAATCAGGGAAATATTGATCACCCCCCTCTCAGTATTTTCAACATCTGTAACTTAATCCTTGCAACCATAACCTTTAGCAAATAATCATTTGAAATGATCAAATCACAGTAATGGAAAGTTTCCTTGTGATATCAAAACGATCACTTTGCATGTTGTGGAATAATACCATTGTAAGATGACAAACTATTCCATAATTATGCATGATTGTGCACTCCACTCTCGTCGATTGGATGTTGAACTGACTATCAGCACAGGAAGCGTGCCTACCTGGCTTGAAAACTATATATATTGTGGCATCACGGTGACAAGTTGGGGTGTCTTGGAATCCTACAAGTCACTTAGTTGGCATTGGGAAATGTTGGGTTATTATCTCATATGTAAAATGATATATAGTCCATGGGTAAATAAAGTGCGCTACCGATATACACAAACATAGGCTTTTGAGGTATGAGGTTATAAATATATAGTGGAATGTGAATTTGGTTAAATATTCCCCCCTCTGTTTTTATATAACATTTTAGTCCTTTAATCAAAATAAAAGTTAGGGATCAAAATAAAAATAATTTTAGTATTTATTAAGATAAGGAATAGGATAGGTAAGCTTCATGAATATGATTTTCCTTTCTTATGAAAATGTTGGAAAAGAGAAATATTTTGAGTGGGATGATGTAGATAAATCCAAGTACATATCATTACTTATCAAGCTTCTTCAAAACCTACGTTAAAAGAAAGAAAAAAAGGAACTATAAAAGAAATCACCTGGATTTTAGTAAGAAACCTGGCTTTGCGAAATCTACTTGATATCTCGTGCGTTCTTTATACATGACTCTGCAGCCATCCTAAAAACAATTTGTATATTCATTAGGTGCCTTTTTGTATATAAGACAAGGATAAATAACTTAGTAAAAGATTCCTCTTAGGCCGACTAGTCAAGGAGGGTTGACTTGGTCTATGTGGTGAAATGTTTTGACTTTTTTACTCAAATAAATATTTTTTTCCTTTTTCTTACAAGAAGTCTAATTAGGATTTTGACTCAATTACATTTCTTTGACTCATAATAAATTTTTGTTTTGACTCAAATGACCCTATAAGCATGAAGAACATTCTTTGAATAAAATAGAATAATAATAAATGAATATAATAAACACATTAATAATTCATTTGAATTACATTATGAAGACTCACACTAGTTACATTTCCAACGCCATTATCGAAGACTATGTCAAGTTCATACGACCCAATTCAACAAGTGTAAAATTTACCCTTGAAATACTTATATCTCGAATCAAATAAAAGATCCTAGTCTTCTTCCTTAAACTTCTTTTCCTTGATGAATCCAATCATGTCATTTTTCCCTTTGTTATTGAAAAAGAGTTGATTGTTGAAGGGCATCTTGGCGGAGTTCATCAAGCTCATTAAGCTAATTCGGTCAATGTTTTTGTGCCTTTTTAAGGTCCATCCCAACTTGAAGTGTGAGCTTCAAAGTTTTGATCTTAAATTCAATTGGAAGTACCACTTACTTCCCATACACAAGCTATTAAGGGGTGAGACATGCACTACTCCAAGTGATTTGATAGGCCCAAAGTGCCTCGATATTTTTTCGGCCCAATGCTTATAATGGCATTGGAATGTCTTTGTTAGAATATATTCTAACACTTTATTAGTAAATTCCACTTGTTCATTCGATTATGGATGGTATAGAGTGGAGATTCAGTGCTCAATCTTAAATTGTTCAATAATGGACTTAATCAACTCAAAAGTAAATTGGATCCTTTGATATGTAACAATATCTCATGGAACACCATAATGGACAAATATCTCCTCATACAGAAAATCAACCATTTCTTATTTTGTTTCCTTTGGCAAGGCTTTGCCTCAACCCACTTGGTTATGTAATCCATGCATACCAAAATATGTCTTTTGTTTTGATGGAAAATTTATGGGACCTAAAAAATATAGGGCCTATTTATCAAAGGGCTCTATCATGACCTGTAGTTGTAGCGGAATCTCATTTATCTATATATGCCTTCCTATCAATTAACACTTATCGCAAATACGAACATACTTCTTGGAATTCCAGAAGTAGGCCAATAATATCCTAGACGCAAAACCTTATTTGTAATTATTTTATCTGCAAAGTGTACTCCACATGGCTCATCACATGCTTTAAGAATGTCATGTCTCAACTTCCTACACACATCGTCGAATCATGAGATCTGACCCTATGCAAAATAAGTACCCCTGAACGTAGGAATATATAGAATTATATCGAATAACTTTCTAATGTTCTCTTACTGACAAGTGTTGTAAAATCTTCCCTCCAGCCAAATAATTAGCAATGCATACATACATAAGTGTACTAGTAGGTCATGCAGACAAATTCTCATTAGGAAAGACATCTTCTACTGGGACCAATTTCTCTTCATTATTCAGTCTTGAAAGAAAGCAAACTACTACATTTTCTTTTCCAGGTTTGTCTGAAATAGTAATATCAAATTCCTGGAGAAGAAAAAGCCATCTGATAACTCTACCACTAGTGATAGTTTTATTGATAAGGTAATGCATGGCAAAGTGATCAATGTGTATAAATACTTGGTATCCAATGATATAATGACAAAATTTATTGATGGCATGCACAACACTGAAATTATTTTTCAGTTATGGTGTAATTATGTTTAGTTAGTGTAGGTTTTTGTTGCTATGATAAATGGCAGAAGGTTGTCAATCCTCCTTCTATCCTAATACAACTCCAATGGTTGTATCTAAAGTATTGATATAGATATGAAAGGGAAGGGACTAATTAGATCCATGCAAGATAGGGTTGTAGACAATTTTTCCTTTAAAGCTTTGAAAGTTGATTGACATTTAATAATCTAACAGAATTTTGTGTCTTTAGTTAATAAACAAAATAGGGGTGATGCTATATTAGTACAAAATCTTAGAAATCGACAGTAGTACCCCACATGTCCTAAGAAACTACAAACATGTTTTTGGCAAATTGAAGCTAGAAGAATGAAAATAACCTTTATTTTAGCATGGTCTACTTTGATCCCTTCACAAGAGACATGATGGCCTAACATTATGCCCCTAATAAGAAGCATTTGACACTTTTCACAATTGAGGGCAAGGTTAGTTTCCTTGCACTATACGAACATTTTCAAGATTATTCAAAGCCTCTTCAAATGTATTTCCATACACAATGAAATCATCCATGTAGATTTCAACGCATTCATTGGTAAGGTCAGTGAATATCCCAAGAACAACCTCATGAAATGTAGCAGGAGCATTACATAAGTCGATAGGAGAACTTGGTAAGCATATATTCCCCAATGGCATGTGAAAGTTGTATTCTCTTGATCTTAATGGTTAACTCAAATCTAATTATAATCATTGAATCCATCAAGAAAAGAAAAAAAATTCTTCCCTGCTAGCATATTGAGTACATGTTTAATGAATTGTAAGGGGAAATTGTTGGAAATATTGTCATTGATCGCAAAGGAGGCAGCGCTAAAGCAGAAACAGGCAAAGAAGGCAGCGCTGAAGCAGAGGAAGGCATAGGAAGCACAGTGAAGGCAATGGAGGCACAACAAAAGCACTAGAGGCAGCAAGAAGAATGTCAAAATGTAACAGTCATAGAAGCACAGTGAAGAACCGTTATCGGAAGGTAGAGATAGAGGCAGAGCGACAGAAGCAGCAGAGGCAGAGACAGAGGCAGAGAGCCGTTATAAAATTCTGGGAATCGCACACTTCAAAGGGCATTATACATATAATGTAAAACAAATATTATTCCGGGAATCGCATGACCCATTGGCAATGTATACATATTTATCTGTTATATATATGTGTGAAGCGAATCATATAAACAATAGTCAAGGCATATACATTAATATATATATTTAAGTGGAGCGCGTTATGATCAATGGTAAGGAAGTAATATACGGTGGGACCCCTACCCAATCGCAATCGGAGCATCGCAATATGAGCCAATCGGAACATCCAACCAAAAACTTGCGATTACGATTGGAAGTCCGGACCCGATTGGTATATAAACTACAACTCATATATAGCTTGAGTTCCAGGTCTAATCGCATCGGCACTGGTCAATCGCATCGGAGAATATAAGAGTTGTGATTGCGATTGGAAGCCCGGACCAATCGCATCGGATTTAAGCAGGGCATCGGAACATACAACAGAAATTTTGCAATTGCAATTGGAAGTCTGGACCCGACAGGTTTATGAACTGTATTTGATATGTGTCGGAAACATATATAAACTTAGAATTTGCGATTGCGATTAATCGCATCGCATCGGAATTAAACAAAATATCGGAACATGCAACAAAGAGTTGCGATTGCGATTGGAAGGCCGGACCCGATGGGAAAATAAACTACAATTAATATATACCTTGAGTTCCGGTGAACAGTGATTCATCGCATCGGAGCATTGGAGTTGCGATTGCGATCAATCGCAATTGGAGCAGGAGTGGTCAATCGCACCGGAGCAAGGCAGTTTGTGATTGCGATCAATCGCAATCAGAACTTTATAGATGATATCAATCGCAATCGGAATTCGCTGGAGGAGTAGCATAGCGCATCGGAAAGCGTGGGAAGTGGGCCCGAAAGGAGTTTTTATATGTTTAAACAGGTTTTATTATATACGCCAAGGATTGATTTAAGTCGTATCAAAAGGGGCAGTTTTTACTTTAAACTTATTAAAATTCTGCCAAGAGCTGAAGTTGGGTTATATATATTAAAAGGTGATGTCATATATATATATATATATATATATATATATATATATATAACGCGTTGCTACTATTGTATTAAAAGATGCCGTGTCGTCTGTGAACCCACGGGCCTCGGCTTAAGGTGGAGGGTGATTTGTAACAGAATACAATTGTGATATATGTATGTTCCGGCTTGCGGAACTCGCTCATCAACAAGACACTGTGGTATGAAAAGGGGTTGTTGGAATTGCTCGTATTTAAAGTTTAAATTTACTTTATTTATTTGAAAGGCACGCTACACGTATGGCTCATTACACCCCCGCAGGTGACAAAAGCAAACAGAGCGAAAGGAGATACAAAACACAGTACGTAAAAGACAAAGACAAATGCAAAAGAAAAGACAAATGCGCATCGATTCAAAAGACTAAATGAGTTGAGCCGGTGTTCACATTGTAATTCGAATGTAAATGTTTTAATTGTTTTTATTGTTTGTGATGCATTTCCAAGTCTCTGATGAAAAACATATATCCCACCGTAACACAAAATGTTATCTACAACAGCATTTTTTCTGAGTGAGCTGGAAAAGAAATGAAAAGGAAGAAAGCGAAGAGGTATGGCTGTCCATTCCAAATTCCTTGAGGAATGCTAACAGTCACAAGAAAATTCTTATAAATAATATCATCTAGATATGCAAGGGAGAGAGAGAGTAAATCTAGAGAAGGCAGAGTATAGAAGTGTAAGGCAAAGAAGACTATAAGAAGAGCAGAACGAGAAGCTACAAAACAGAGCTAATATCTTAGGTAAATCAGCAAACATTCAGTTTTGATAAATTGAGGAAGTTGGAGCTTCCCTATCAAGTTGCAGCTTGATAGCTGTCAGTTGTAGCTGACTGAGGTTGGAGCCTCCTGTAGGTTGGTGCCTGCAGAAAATTGAATGGAGTTGGTGCTTCCTTGCAAGTTGTAGCTTGCAGAATTGAGGTAGGAGCCTCCTGTAGGTTGGTGCCTGCAGAAAAACAGTGGTGAGAGGGAGTTGGAGCTTGCTTTTGCATCACAACAATAATAAGATGTGGTTTTCTCCCTTTATGGGTTTCCACTTATATCTGGTGTCTCTGTGCATGATGTCTATGTGTTGATGTGGTTTATCTAATCTGCTTAATACTTGTTGCTCACATATTAAGACTGTTGTTACGTTAGCAAATCTGTTTGATACTTGCTGCTCACTAATAAAGATTGTTCACATATTAAGTTGATCATGAAGTGAAGGTGTAAATAAGTTTTAAGAGAAAGTTTTAAAAGTCCATGTATGTATTAAACTGATTCACCCCCCCCCTCTCAGTTTAATTAAGGGTTCAACAATTGGTATCAGAGCAGGTTCCTTAGTACGAGTCTAACAGCTGAAAGGAGATCCTAGGTTCCCAAGATGACTAGTAAAGAAGGATACTCAACCAACAAAGCCCCTTTCTTCATTGGTGAAAATTATGCTTTCTGGAAAATCAGAATGAGGACATACATAATGTCTCTAGGAATAGCAGTCTAGGCTGCTGTGGAATTAGGATATGCCCCGAAGGCAAACAGAAAAAGACTCAAAACAAGATTTTGTGGCTAATGCAAAAGCCATGAATGCCATCCTGAATGGATTATGTGAAGCAGAGTTTATTAAAGTAATGCACAAAGACACTGCCAAAAAAATATTGGATACTCTTGAGAACATACATGAGGGAGACCAGAAAGTAAAAACTGCCAAACTTCAAGTATATAGAGCCTAGTTTGAAAACATAAAAATGAATGATGATGAAGACATCGCCAGTTTCTTCCTAAAAGCTACAGAAATTATTAACAATATGAAAGCTCTTGGAGAAAAAATGCCAGAAAGTATAATTGTGCAAAAGATTCTAAGATCTCTTCCATCCAGGTTTAATCCAAAAGTGTTTGCAATAGAAGAAACAACTGACTGGGAGACCTTGACCATGAACCAGCTACTTGGAAATCTAACAGCCTATGAAATGAGGCTCCCACAGAAAAATCCAAGTACGAGGGAAGCAGCCTTTAAAACAGAAAAGAAGAAAGGAGAAGAGGGAGACATATGCTCTTGCTCGGATGAAGAAGAGGCAAAGTTTGTCAAGAAATTGGATAGAGGCTTAGGTAAATACAAAGGTAAACTCCCCTTCAAATGCTTTAACTGTGGAAGAGTGGGACACTATGCTGCTAAGTGTCCTCACAAGAAAATAAGGAATCAGGCTCAAGAGTCAGAGAAAAATAAATCAAAGAACTGGAAGAAAGGAAAGAAAGTCAGCAGAAAATCCTTCTATGCTCAACAAGACAGCAGTACATCTGAAGATTTAGATGAATCCTCAAGTGAAGAAGGAACCTCCGAATTCTTATTGATGGCCATAGAAGATCTTTAAGGACTCCTGCTAGAAGATGAAGAAGAAGAAGGGGAAGTTGACCTTGAGAGGGAGCTAAGAAGTGCTCTGGAAGAGATTGACAGACTCAAACTGAAGTGCAGAAAACAAAAGGAAATTCTTCTTAAGTATGTAAGAGAAGAACAAAACTCAGAAGTCCTCATACAGCTAAAGGTAGAGCTTGAAGAAGCCAAGAAGATAGAAGACATGTTACTTCAGCAAATCAAGGATAAAACCCGAGAACAAGAGAAACTGGAAGAAGAAGTCGTATGTCTCAGGAAGAAACTAGAAAATGCTCAAAGGACAGTGCTTATAAACTCTTCTCAAACAAGCTCTAGTAAGTTGAATGAAATTCTGGTTGCTCAAAGATCCCCAATGATAAAAACAAGAATAGGCTATGAAGGAGAATCGAGTAAAGGCAAATAAAAGGAAAACAAAAATACTATTTTTGTAAAAGCAAAGAAGAATGATGAAGTAGCTCAAACAATTCCTATAAAAGAAGAAATCAGCAATAAGGAAGACAGAGATCAGAAGAAACCACTAGTAGCGAAGAATGTAATAAATACTAAGACCCCTGAATATGTAAAATTTGGAAACCATCAAAGAAGATTCTTCCCTCCAATGAAGAATGCCACCTGTTATGTCTGCCACAAGTTGGGACACATTGCTGCATATTGTCATGCAAGAAGGAGAAATTCAAACTAGCAAAAGATGCAAACATTGAAGAGACAACCTTACATCAGGTATGCAAATAGCTTCTATGGTTACTGCTTTTATTGTAAGGAATTTGGTCATAAAATCATTGAATTTAGAAAGTATGAACAAAGATTGATGTTTAACACCTCAAGGAGGTTTATGAATCAAAGAAATTATGCTCATACTCATAATTCTACAAAAACTATAATCAAATGTTGCATATGGAATCAAGTTGGACATATGCCCTCCAAATTTCCTCTGAAAGGATGTGATTCATCAACTCACAAAAGACACCAAACAAAAGGATGCCTCCAGTGGATAAAGAAGGAGAATAAGTGTGACTTGGCTCTAACTGCTCAAGACCTGAAAAGCCAGTGGTACCTGGATAGTGGCTACTCAAAACACATGACAGGAGAAAGAAGCAAGTTTATAACTCTTGATGAAAAGAAATCTGGCAATGTTACTTTTGGCAATGATAAATCAGGTACGATAAAGGGAAAAGGCTCAGTCAGCATAGACAATGGCAGAGAAAGGCCCAAGATGTACTATATGTAGATGGGCTAAAAGAAAATTTGCTGAGTGTCAATCAGATGTGTGATAAAGGCTGTGAAGTTCTCTTCAGAGCACAAGACTGTGAAGTCAGATCAAGTAAAACTGGAAAGACTCTGCTCAAAGGTGTCCGAACAAAGAGTAATGTGTACATAGTGAAAGAGGAGGATGAAGCCTGCTATCTTAGCAAACTTGAGGAGTCATGGTTATGGCACAGGAGATTGGGACATCTCAGCTTCGACCATATCATCAGATTGAGTAAGAAGAAAGCTGTCAGAGATATGCCTGAAATAAAAAGGCCTTCAAATACCATATGCAAATCTTGTTAATTGGGGAAACAAACTCGCACATCCTTTAAATCTAAATATGAGCTATCAATAAGAAGACCACTCCAGCTTGTGCACATGGATCTGTGTGGACCTGCAAGAACTAGAACACCAAGTGGAGAATCCTACTTCATGTTGATAATAGATGATTTCTCCAGAATGACATGGGTTGCTTTTCTCAAGAATAAATCGGAATCTCTGGAAAAATTCAAAATATTTAAGGCATTAGCAGAAAATCAGACAGGATGCAAGCTGAAATGCATCAGATCAGACAGAGGAGGTGAATTCACTGATTATGACTTTGCAGACCTATGCAATGAACATGGCATAAAAAAACAATTTACTATTGCAGGGACACCTCAGCAGAATGGAGTAGCAGAGAGACAAAACAGATCTGTTCAACAAATTGCCAGAGCCATGATGCAAGAGAATAATATTGCTCAAACCTTTAGGGCAGAAGCTATACACACAACAGTACATATCCTTAATAAAGCTCACTTAAGGCCAAGCAGTGACAAGACTCCCTATGAACTGTGGCATGGAAAGCCAACTTCAATCAAACATTTCAGAATCTTTGGAAGCAAATGTTACATAAAGAATAATGATGAAAATCTTGGAAAATTTGATGCAAGAGCAGATGAAGGGATCTTTCTAGGATATTCTTCCAAAAGTAAAGGGTACAGGTGCTACAACAAGACTCTTCGTAAAATAGTAGAAAGTATTGATGTGAGATTTGATGAAGAACTTCCAAACAATACACGAAATACAGACTGCTGCAGTCCATCAGACAACCATGAAGAAGAAATCCAAAATGATGAGGAAACAAGCAAGACAACAGAAGATACAGAGCTAAGTTCTAAAGCTACCTCAAAATATACTTAGAAGAACCATCCTGAAGATCAGATCATTGGAGACAAGAGAGTAGGGGTCCAAAGAAGAAGGCAGCTAACAGAACAAACTGAAGAGGTATACATAGCCATGCTATCACAAATAGAGCCAAAGAAGTTTGAAGAAGCCAGCAAGGACAAGTATTGGGTAAAAGCAATGAATGAAGAATTGGACCAAATTGAGAAGAACAATACCTGGGAACTAGTTCCTAGACCAATTGAAAGGAATATCATTGGTTCAAAATGGGTATTCAAAAACAAAATGAATGAGCAAGGACAAGTAATCAGGAATAAAGCCAGGCTGGTCTGCAAAGGATACTCACAAATTGAAGGACTTGATTATGAAGAAACATTTGCCCCAGTAGCCAGAATGGAAGCTATCAGAATATTCCTGGCATTTGCATGCTACCAAGACTTCAAGGTATATCAAATGGATGTAAAGTCTGCTTTTCTTAATGGAGATCTAGAAGAAGAAGTATACATGGAACAACCAGAAGGCTTCTCATTGACAGACAAAGAAGACTATGTATGCAGAATGAAGAAGGCTCTATATGGACTGAAACAGGCTCCTCGTGCTTGGTACTCAAGATTGGATAAACATTTGCAAAAACAGGGTTTTAAGAGAGGTGGAGTAGATAGAAATCTATACATAAAAGCCCATGAGAATAAACTCCTGATTGTTGTAGTGTATGTCGATGACATTATGTTCGGAAGCAACAAAGATGAACTAGCAAAAGGGTTTGCTGATGAGATGAAAACAGAGTTTGAAATGTCTATGATTGGAGAGCTCAGTTTCTACTTGGGACTGCAAATTCAACAAAAGAACACATGCACCTTCATCTCTCAAGAAAAATACCTAAAAGAAATGCTGAAAAAATTCAAAATGGAAGATTGCAAACCTGTGTCAACTCCCATGACCACAGGTTGCAAGCTGTGTGCTGATGATGGGTCTGCTGATATAGATCAAAAACTCTACAGATCCATGATTGGAAGTCTATTGTACCTGACTGCATCAAGACCAGACATCATGCTAGTAGTAGGACTAGTGGCTAGATATCAAGCAGCACCTAAACAAAATCACCTTCTTGCAGTCAAAAGAATATTCAGATATCTACAAGGAACAACACAGTATGGACTTTGGTATCCTAAAAGCAAAAACTTCACTTTATCAGCATACACAGATGCAGATTGGGCCAGTTGTGTGGATGATAGGAAGAGTACAAGTGGAGGTGCATTCTATCTAGGAGAAAGTCTGGTGGCATGGCTAAGCAAGAAACAAACATCCATCTCTTTGTCTACAGCTGAAGCAGAATATATAGCAGCATCAACATGTTGTACACAAGTCATGTGGATGAAGCAAACTCTTCAAGACATGAAGGTAAGCATTGATGAACCTATTTCAATCAAATGTGATAATACAAGTGCTATAAGTATATCTAAAAATCCTGTACTTCACTCAAAAAATAAACATATTCCAATTAAGTATCATTTCCTCCGAGAACAAGTGGCTCAGAAGATAGTAAAGCTGGAATATGTACCAACGAAAGAACAGACAGCTGATATATTTACCAAACCTCTTGCTAGAGAACCATTTCAATACTTGAGAGATAAACTAGGGGTAGTATCTGCAGATGCTACTCTCTGATATAAAGAGAAAGCACAATTTCAGGGGGAGAACAAAACGAAAATATCATTCCAGGAGGAGAACAGCCAGCAAGGAAAGCATAAAAACAGGTCCACAGGATCAAAGAGCTATAAGAAAATATTCTCAATATTATCAACTTTTAGCATGAAAAAGACACAAGGACCTTTCGAGTGTCAAATGAATCATCCCTGTCTTCAATCTAGCACAGATTATAGGCACTTCAGATGAAACATAGCTATAAAACATATACAGGCTCACTATATCAGACAAAGACAAAATGTATATTCAATTTCGATAACCCTCAAAGTGTTCTCTCAACAGGTCTTATACATCACTCTGGAACAACATGGTAAAAATTCAGCAGAAGAGGGCCTAATCTTAACTCAGAAAAAAAAAAAAAAAAAAAAAAAAATACAAAAAGCAACCCTTTGCCATTGATGTCAAGGAGGAAACAAACGGAAGAGCAAGCAACAAGAAAAATAGAAAGCAAAACGGAGAAAGTGGATTGCCATCAATGCCAAAAGGGAGATTTGTTGCAGATATTGTCATTGATAACACAAGGAAAGCAATAATGAAGCAAGAAGAGCTGGTTGTACTAGCGTATTTGAAGTAGAGGAAGGCAAAGTGAGTGAAGGCAATGGGCACAACAAAAGCAATAGAGGCAGCAAGAAGAAAGTCAAAATGTAACAGTCATAGAAGCACAGTGAAGAACCGTTATCAGAAGGTAGAGACAAATACAGAGTGACAGAAGCAGCAGAGGCAGAGGCAGAGGCAGAGGCTAAGTGACAAAGGTAGAGAGCCGTTATAAAATTCTGGGAATCGCACACTCCAACCGGCGTTATACATATAATACATAATCCTTATTCTGGGAATCGCTTAACCCCAAGCGGCAAGGCACATAAATTCCGGGAATTGCCTACCCCGATGGAGGATACATATAAATGTTGCACATTACGTATGTTGCAAAGGTCCAAAGCATGTACATTAATCTATAAGGAGCACTTTATTATAAGTTTCATATTATTAATCTCGAAAACAAAAGAATTAGAGGTCCAAGGCATATATATTATGTTATATAAGCGGAGTGCATAAAACAAAGGTTTTATAAGGTGGGACCCCTCCCCAATCGCAATCGAAGATCGCAAGGGCAGCGGAACATGTAACCAACATAAATTTACGATTGCGATGTGAGGCCAGACCCGATCGTGTTATATGCCACAGTTTATTGCTAATCGCATCTGAGTTCCCAATCACAATCGGTAGATCTTAAGTGTTGGGCCCGATTGCATCTTGAAATTGGCGGACCCGATGGCGTTATACGATGGAGTTAATAGGTTCAATCGCGTTCGGGAGCTTAATCGCAATCGAAACTTTCCGATTGATCACACGTCTTTTGTAATATGCTGCAATTGAAGTGGTGGACCTGACCCTGTTATATGCGGGAGTTAATAGGTGCAAATCGCATCCGTGTTCTGATCGCATCGGAGAATATAAGAGTTGCGATTGCGATTGGAAGTCTGGACCCGATGGATATATAAACCACATTTCATATATAGCCTGAGTTCTAGTACTAATCGCATCGGCAAATCTTATTGAACAGTGACCAATCGCATCGGATTTAAGCAAGGCATTGGAACATACAACAGAAAGTTTATGATTGCGATCAATCGCAATCGGAGCAGGAGTGGTCAATCGCACCAGAGCAAGGCAGTTTGTGATTGCGATCAATCGCAATCAGAACTTTATAGAAGATATCAATCGCAATCGGAATTCGCTGGAGGAGTAGCATAGCGCATCGAAAAGCGTGGGAAGTGGGCCCGAAAGGAGTTTTTATATGTTTAAACAGGTTTTATTATATACGCCAAGAATTGATTTAAGTCGTATCAAAAGGGGAAGTTTGTACTTTAAACTTATTAAAATTCTGCCCAGAGCTGAAACTGGGTTATATATATTAAAAGGCACTGTCATATATATATATATATATATATATATATATATATATATATATACATAACGCGTTGCTGCTATTGTATTAAAATATGCCGTGTGGTCTGTGAACCCACGGGCCTCGGCTTAAGGTGGAGGGTGATTTGTAACATAATACAATTGTGATATATGTATGTTCCGACTTGCGGAACTCGCCACTTCGACAAGACACTCGTGGCATGAAAAGGGTTGGAATTGCCTTGTTTTAAGAGTCAGCAATTACATTTTATTTATTTAAAAGGCTCAGTTACACATCGTGATTTTTACGGAGGACGGAGAAAACAAACGAGAGCGAGAAAGGATATAAAACACGATCCTAAGAAAAGACAAGAAACTGACCAAAAGAAAAGACAAATGCGTAGCGATTCAAAGACTAAATGAGTTGAGCCGGTGTTCACATTGTAATTCAAATGTAAATGTTTTAATTGTTTTTATTGTTTGTGATGCATTGTGAAGTCTACGGATGAAAAAAAAATATCCTTGTAATATTAAAATAAGCATCGTTTACATTTTTTTTTATTTTTATTTTTATTTTTATTTTTTATTTTATTTTATTTATTTATTTATTTTTTTTTATATTTTTTTTACGAGTGAAATTTGGAAAAGAAATGAAAAGGAAGAAAGCGAAGAGTATGGCTGTCATTCAAATTCCTTGAGAGATGCTAAGCTGTCTAAGAAAATTCTTATAAATAATATCATCTAGATATGCAAGAAAGAGAATGAGGGAGTTAGAGAGAGTAAATCTAGAGAAGGCAGAGTATAGAAGTGTAAGGCAGAGAAGACTAGAAGAAGAGCAGAACGAGAAGCTACAAAACAGAGCTGATATCTGAGGTAAATCAACAAACATTCCGTTTTGATAGATTGAGGAAGTTGGAGCTTCCCTATCAAGTTGCAGCTTGATAGCTGTCAGTTGTAGCTGACATAGGTTGGAGCCTCCTGTAGGTTGGTGCCTGTAGAAAAACAGTGGTGAGAGGGAGTTGGAGCTTGCCTTTAAATCACAACAATAATAAGATGTGGTTTTCTCCCTTTATGGGTTTCCACTTATATCTGGTGTCTTTGTGCATGTGTTGATGTGATTTATCTAATATTCTTAATACTTGTTACTCACATATTAAGACTGTTGTTACATTAACAAATCTGTTTGATACTTGCTGCTCACTAATAAAGATTGCTCACATATTAAGTTGTTCATGAAGTGAAGGTGTAAATAAGTTTTAAGAGAAAAGTTTTAAAAGTCCATGTATGTGTTAAACTGATTCACCCCCCCCTCTCAGTTTAACTAAGGGCACAACGAGAGACATGCTTAAAGAGATTTAAGAATATGTCCCCTATGAACTCCGGAGAAACATACCCCCTCTCAGTTTAACTAAGGGTTCAACACGAGAGACTAGCTTAAGAGATTTAAGAATATGTCCCCTATGAACTCGCAGGAAATATATATAAATGAAATATGGACAACAACAGAGGCTCGTGGAACGCGAATTAAGGTATTGTAGCAAGCTTAATTACATGAGCGTTAGCACCTAAGCGTCATACATATACGAATTCATGAATAAAATTGCAGATCACTGGTAGCTACATTACATGAACCATCAAAGTAGAATAGCATGAAAGATGATTACACATGAAGAGGAGATTACTAATAACAAAATAAAACAAATACATACTGCTCATTACTCCATCTGGAATCCAAATATCACCTCTGTATTATATTGAGTTCAAACAGCTCTCCCAAATATGTATCTCAAAGCACAGGGAGCATAGTCATTCTTCCAAAATTATAGAACCTTTGTTTCATCTTAGAACTCACTATTTATAGAGTTCTCCCTGGGGGTTTCTGATTAAATATTCTCTCATGATCGACCTACACAGGTGAAACCAAAATATCCTAACAAACTATCAGAGCGTGCTTCAGGAAATCGCTCCTACAATAGAAAAATCAAAATATAATGGGTAAAATTGGGATTTTACCCAGCAAAACATCACTATCTAGTAGTAATAAAAAACAAAATAGCTAGCTCGGGAGGCCAAAACCCATAATTTTCAAAGGAGTGGCATGAAGTGGCTGAAAACCGGTGACCGATATTATTTCTACCAATTGATTTCAGCTACTGACGAAAGGCCTTCACTCCATGTTCTCATGATTCGCATTAACCGAAATGAAAAGGCCATCTGTGCTGCACGTTCTCCACTCTTTAGCGGAGGTTCATGGATGGACTAAACAATCATAGCCGCATTGTTCCATCAAAAACTCATGTTGTGTTCTAATCTTGTGAGAACCGGAGACCGGGCTTTAGAAGGGGATGTGTGGTACATAACACATGGCGGGACGATTTTAATCTCTGCAAAAGGGTGGGACAAAGGCCATGGGGAAGGATTTGATGACGTGGTGAGGGAGTGGGGCCCAAAGCGCATAGTAAAATCATAATCAGGGCAGGATATGCTTCGGGAATATGATTTGATATTTAAATTTTGCGAAGCACGGTGAAGCATAAAGTTATAATATGTGCGATGCGATATCGCACATCAGCGATCGCAAAAGATAAAGGTTAGCAGAGATGAAAAAATTATAATTGCTGATTTGCGATGTGGTATTTGTTGCAAAGTGCGATGGTGATCGGGTCATATCGCAAGCTAAAATATTTAACTTGCGGGCACTGTAATAGGTAAGTTGTGAAATCTGCGAATTGTGACATGCGACGCACTGGAAGCGGGTGAGTGTGAAAATGCGGAAGGTAAGGAAAATGCAGAATATGAAGGTTTTCATGCGGATGTGAGTAGTGTATCAAGGTTGGATGGGTCCCACTAAGTCACATCGGCAGCAAGATAGGTTTCGGTGAGTCTTTTAAGATGTAAAGGTTAAAACTTGCAAGGGGCGATGTTGCTAATGAAGAATTGCAACACAGGGCTTTATAAAAGGGAAAGTGAAGGATAAGAAAGGGAAAATGCAGGTAAAGAGGGTAGATGAGATGAGGGATGGCGGAAATGAAGTTTGCTCACTATTTAAGCCTTATCAGCTACATTTTCCCCACTTTCTACTGAACTAAGATGCAAATTGATTCCTTTGAAACTCTTTGACAGTCAGGATTGGCCTTCCTTTCTCCCTCTCTCCTTTGTGCATGGTCACAGGCCAACATTGGCTCCATCTGGGGACATTGTGTTGTTCTTCAATGCGTTGAGAACCTGCAGACCTAAATGCCTGTGCCTTATTGGGCTCATGGAGTCACAAATGCGTACTGTAAGCCTGAAGTGAAACTACAACTGAGTTGTGCACTGCCAACTATATCAAACAGAAATCACTGCCACACCTTGAAAATTTTGAATGCTGAAATTTGAACTATGCTGAAATTGGAAGCTGAAGCACACTTGAACTGAAAACTGAAAAGCAATCTGAAACTAAACTGAAAAGATGCTCATAGCATTGAGCTTATTTGCACACCTACCTACCCTAATCTGTTGGAATTACTACTATTCTAAGTGATACAATAATGCTAGTGTAACCATGCAAGCAACTGCTCTATTAATTTTTTTCTTTCACTGTTTTCCACCAGACGCAGGAACAAACCTATTACTAGTATTTGATAGGAATTCCCATCATGTTCTTCATCGCTAGGGGCTTGGTAAACCTGAACAACAATAAAAATGATGAAAAGGTATGGTGGCTTTTTGATGAATAATTTCTCAATATAGACAACCATTGGATCAAGATACACTTGACCTGTTTCTGAATATTCTGACCCAATCGATCCAACCTCACCACTTGATACAACACATGTGTTCTCCATGTTTTCAAACAACTCAAAACATGTTTACATTTTATCTGAGGAATTAAGGCATAAGGGTGGAGGAGAATCAAACTGAGTCAATTCTCCCTCTGTTTTAAGCTTCGCCTTTGTGTCCAACAGGTTCACCTCCACATCAATTGCAATATTTTGAATTTATTCAAGGGTTTCCATGTCACTTTCTCTTACTTGGAATTCCATCTCTGGATTAAAGGTATCTGAGTATTGCAAGAGAGCTACTGCTGGGGGTGGCCTTATATCAACAGGCATTGAATGATACACCTTATTGAACTTTGCTGAAGCATATTGTCCTATCTCCCCTGGATATTTTTTTAAATGTTCATACTGCTCTATGATAAGAAATACATTTCCCATGGTTACCCATCGACCTAGGAAATGTTGTATGAATTGATGGAAATGGCTCATGCTAGCAGCTGAAAGATTCTCAAACCAATTTTTAACTTTACCTTGCCATGGTGGAACAAAAATCCTGCTACATACCTCATATTTTTCCTTTACTGATGACTGCAATATACTAACCAAAGGATAATGGTAAACATGCAACATGAGTTTTTCTGGAGGATTTGTAACAAGAAAACATACCTCATTCCAAATTGCTGCTTTGCTTCTGTGTTGCCACTAATTATTTTCAAGCAGCAAGGATGACTCTTGTTTCTTCTCATTTTCCATTATAATCAACTGCTTGGTGTGCTCTTCATCATCTTCTTTGTCATACAGAAGCTTGCAGGGGAGCTGCAACCTTTCAATCACCTCGGGTAAAGGATCATAACTAGTAACAATATGTTGTGCTTCTCCCTTAACATCCAAAGAAGAACTTAATGATGGAGAACTTTTAAGATTTTCTTCAAGGTTAGCAAACTTGGAAAGAGAATTTGATTGGTATTTAAGCTACAAACTTGATTGGTATTCTTTTGGGAAGCTTTCTTAGCTTTCATTGGGCCCACTTGATTGGTGTTTAATCTCTGAATACAACACTACTGGCTGAGCGTGCTTTTGTGAATCTAGAAAATTAAACTCTGCTGCCCCGACTTCCAGATCACCAGACTGTTGTTGATTTTTAGAGCTGTCCCTTGGGAAACACTCCAGCTCTTCCCCTTCTTCATGGAGGGTAAGCTCGCCTCCCTCTTCTTCAACATAGGCTAGAAAATGGTTTTCTATATTCGGTCCAAAAATCACCTTGGGTTGTTCTTCTTGAAGATTGAAGGGTGTGGGCCCTTTTTCGGTAACGACTTCTTCGAACTACTCTTTAGGAGGGTCAGGCGGTTTCAGGGTATAGATGAGGGCTTCTTATCTTTGGGAGGATCAACTTCTTGCTTTGTGGAAGAGGATGCAGTGGCCTTATGAGGGGCTGATTCTTCCAACAACTTCTTCCCTTTACTAGGAGGACTAGGAGGGGTATGTTCTCCTGATATCGACTCTTCATTTTTTTCTTGCCCTTGGGTTCTCTTTCTGGAGGACCGGAGATCATACTTCCTGTGGAGTTGAGCTTGTATGAAATCCATGAACTTCCTACAGTACTTTTCAATATCTTGATCTGCCGAGGGAACTACCCTCTCCTCTGGCTCCCCTTGCAAGGTAAGTTTACCTTCCTCATCATCAGAGTAGGTGAGGAATTGGTCTTCTTGACTCTTCGAGACTTCCTTAGCCTGTTGCAACAACTGCAGAGGGGGTCTTCGATATTGAGGATTAAACTCCCGGTTAGGAATCATTTGGTTGGAATGAGGAGGGGAACTCTTGGCCTCCGATTCAAGCTTAATCAACTTATTTGAGAGGTTCATATCAACTTCTTCATTTCTTGAAGTCCATACTCTTGTAATTCCCTCTCTTGATTTGAGGTAGAAGCCGCCTCCCCCTTCTTTCTTCTAGATTCATGTTATGTCTTCCCCTTGAACTTGCCAGTAGAAGCAAAGTTTGCTTCTAGATCCAATGCATCAGTCCGGATCTGATCCAGAGATGTGGATCTTCTTTCTCTTAAGGTGAACCCAAAATTTGGCTCGAAATCTCTTGTGAAAACCACCTTCGCAGATGCTTGGGGAGGCTTCATCTCGGCAGGGAGATTATTATAGAGCTTATTGAACCTCTTTATAAATTTTGTTACATCCTCATTTTTTCTCTTCTTGAGAGCATTGAACTCTGTGAGGACATAACCATGGTCCCTCTTTTCTCCCCATTTCAAAGTGAATAAAATTTTCATTTCTTCCCAGGTGTGTACTGTGTGGTCAGCTAGAGACTTGAACCACTTTCGGGCTTCCCCATCCAAATATTGGATGAAAAGTATTAATACCACATCTAAGTGCTCTACATTTACATTCTCAGTGAAGGCGCAAAAGTTTTCAATATGTCTCTGTGCATAATTTCTATCTTCCCCGGTGAACCGAGGCAACTGCTCTAGATAGTCTTGCGGCATATCATTTAGAGGCTGAGGGAGGGCCAAGGGGGCATAATTTTTCAAAAGGAAACTCGGCACAACCATCTGATTTAGAGGTGGAGGTAGATAGTGGATCTGAGTCTGGTGTGAGGCCTAATGAAAGCCAATATTACTTCTGATTAGGACTATTTTACAGTGGAGTTGCCAAGGTGAGGAATATGCAACTCTCAACCCTTCGTGCCCACCTAATTGAAGGGTGAAGATAATGTCATATCCCAGGGAAAAGATTTATTCATTCGTATCCCCAGCAACGACACCAAAAATATGTTGTAGCTCCTAGAGACAACCTTGAGTTGCAAAAGACCAGTGCCTATGACATCTTAAAATTAGAGGTTAAAAGTGGACAACTGCATAAAATTCCTCTGACAAAATATGGAATGAGAGAACAATGGTTTTGGTGGTTCATGGATGGAGAAGACCTTGGAGTCAATTCATGTGAATTCCCTATACTGTGAGAGGGCTCAAGAGGTTGCGAGGCTTGGTGGCTTTTAAATTGGCCAATTACAAAACAATGAGCAAAAATCTTGAAAATATGTAGAGGCGTTGAGAGCGAACGGAGAAGGAACCCACGAGAGACAGGCTTAAGAGATTTAAGAATCTGTCCCCTATGAACTCAGAGGAAACGTATATAAATGAAATATGGACAACAACATAGGCTCGTGGAGCGCGAATTAAGGTAATGCAACAAGCTTAATTACATGAGCATTAACACCTAAGCGTCATACAGATACAAATTCATGAATAAAATTGCAGATCACCGACAACTACATTACACGAACCATCAAAGCAGAATATCACGAAAGATGATTACACATGAAGAGGAGATTACTGATAACAAAAGAAAACAAATACATATTGCTCATTACTCCATCTGGAATCCAAATATCGCCTCTATATTATATTGAGTTCAAACAACTCTCCCAAATATGTATCTCAGAGCATAGGGAGCACAGTCATACGAACTATAGAAAATTTTTTCCAAAATTCCAGAACCTTTGTTTCATCTTAGAACTCACTATTTATAGAGATCTCCCTGGGGTTTCTGACTGAATATTCCCTCATGATCAGCCCACACAGGTGAAACCAAAATATCCTAACAAATTATCAGAGCGTGCTTCAGGCAATCGCTCCTGCAACAGAAAAATCAAAACAGAATGGGTAAAATCAAGATTTTACCCAGAAAAACATCACTATATAATAGTAACAAAAATGAAACAGCTGGCCTGGGAGGCCAAAACCCAGAATTTTCAAAGGAGTGGCATGAAGTGGCTAAAAACCGGTGAGTGGTATGATTTATACCACTTGATTTCAGCCACTTACGAAAGGCCTTCACTCCATGTTCTCATCATTCACATTAACCGAAATGAAAAGCCTAGCTATGCCGCGCGTGCTCCACTCTTTAGCGGAGGTTCATGGACGGATTGAACAATCATAGTTGTGTTGTTCCATCAAAAACTCATGTTGTGTTCTAATCTTGTGAGAACCGGAGATCAGGCTTTAGAAGGGGATGTGCGGTACATAACACACGACGAAACGATTTTAATATTTGAAAAAGTTTGAGACAAAGGCCGTGGGGAAGGCTTTGATGACGTGGCAAGGGAGTGGGGCCCAAAGCGCATTGAATTATCACAATCAGAGCAGGATATGCTTCACGAATATGATTTGATTTGTAAATTTTGTGAAGCGTGGTGAAGCATAAAGTTATAATATGCGCGACGCGATATCACACATCGACCATCGCAAAAGATAAAGGTTGGCAGAAATGGAAAAGTTATAATTGCCGATTTGCGAAGTGGTATTCATTGCAAAGTGCGATGGCGACCAGGTCATATCACAAGCTAAAATATTTAACCTTTGGGCACTGTAATAGGTAAGTTGTGAAATCCGCGAACTGCGACATGCGACACGCTGAAAGCAAGTGAGTGCGAAAAGGCGAAAGGTAAGGAAAATGAAGAATATGAAGGTTTGCATGCAGATGTGATTAGTGTATCAAGGTTGGATGGGTCCCACTAAGTCGCATCGGCGTCAAGATAGGTTTCGATGAGTCTTTTAAGATGTAAAGGTTAAAACTTACAGGGGGCGGTGTTGCTAATGAAGAAATGCAACATGGGGCTTTATAAAAGGGAAAGTGAAGGATAAGAGAGGGAAAATATAGGTAAAGAGGGTAGATGAGATGAGGGATGGCGGAAATGAAGTTTGCTCACTATTTAAGCCTTATCAGCTACATTTTCCCCCCTTTCTACTGAACTGAGATGCAAATTGATTCCTTTGAAACTCTTTGATAGTCTAGACTGGCCTTCATTTCTCCCTCTCTCCTTTGTGCGCTGTCACAGGCCAAAAGAGGCAACGCAATTGAGGACACAGTCCTCATGCAGTCCCTGCGTTGAAGATCACGCAGAGGTGACGTAGTGGAGGCCAAAGGATCTCTTGGGTGTTGTTAGTATGATTCTTTTGTCGTAAAAGATCACTTTAGCTACGCATAAAAAATAGCCCTAACATCGATTATGGATGCAAAATATCTTCAAGTTTGCTGCACAAATTCATATCTAAGCGCAAAAAGAGATTAAGCAAATAAAATATAATATAGCTCCATGTATCCAATAGACAAGACAAGAACAAAATGTTTAAAAGAATGATTTGTATTATATTAAAGAATGGGGCACTTGAGAGGAAAACAAGAAAGGTATTTTCCGGTTCTCCTCAATGGGATGGGTTCTTGAAAGTCCTCAATGTTTCAGATCTAAAATTCCTCTCTCTTATTGTGGTAGAAAACCCTAACAAACATAGAACTCAATGGGAGCTCACAAAACAAAAATGTAAAATGGCGACCAAGAATAGATCTAGTGTGATATAATGCAATGAAGGTGACTAATGAAAGGAAAAAACCATCCTATTTATAACAAAATATTGGGACGGCCTAGAACTCGATGCGTAAATAAAATATTATTAATCAAATTCTAGAAGCACCTTTTAAGAATATTTTACTATATTTGTTGGAAGGAAAAGGATTCTTGACTTGGGTCAATTCCTTTATTTATAAACAATAAATAAATAAATGATTTATTTATTATTTTAGGGAGATGGTGGGAATATAATTAAATAAATAATGATTTGTTTAATTATTTACAAATGATTTAGTAAAATTTAACTAAGCAAATTATTAAATAATGATTTGAATAACTTATTCCTAGGAAATAATTAAATAAGTAATGATTTATTTAATCAATTTCCTTGTTTTGGGTTAAATATGACTAGAAAATATAGACAAATGTTATTTTATATGGTGAAAGCAATTTTACTTAGGGTAAAATTGGTCTTACATGGTGTACTTGGGTTCATCTAATGATAATGGGTTAGATGAAAAAAAAATGGTGTAACAGATTTCCCCCCAACGTATGAGTGTTAGGAACAAATCGTATGACCAAAGTACGTTGTAAGAACTTAATCACTAGGCATCAAGAGGGAAGTGAGAGAGAGGAATGTAAGGTAGTCTAATGAGCTAAAGGACTAGACCCGGAGGAGACGAGACTTACAGGTGCAACAAGTCTCTAGGTGATGAAGTAGTACCAGTGTTTAAAGGTGGCAGGGGAGGCATACCTATGCCCGCCGATACAATAGTACAAGGAAGAAGGTGCCCGGAAAACCACGGAACACAATAATGAAGCATGTGCTGGCCTAGACATGAGCCAGATAAAAATGATGAATCCCACATACATGCGATGCCTGGAATAACCTTCAGGACTTATACAAGAAGATTTTAAAACATGAGATAAAAATATACCCAAATGCCCCCTACACGCGGGGAAGGGTTCACAAACTCTGACTGATATATGCAAATCGAAGATGCACTGCAAGTGGGTGAGGCTGATATCATCAAATGAGAGGAGCTGCATCAAGGGCGGAAACGAAGAAGTCATCCGGGCATGTGGGGGGCTACCTGCAGGGCCACCCCCTCATGAGGGTTGAGACATCTCACACATGCCTGGGAATCACCAATAGCTGCCGCTGCATCACTGGACCATCAAGTGTAGAGATCACGATCATGCTGATAAGAGCTCGAACCAAGGTACACTGCTCCCTAGACCTGGATTTTGGAATAAATGAGCTGATGTCGACAGAAGTAGGTCCTCCATAGGTGAGGCAATAAGAAAACCCCCACGAAGGCACGAGGGAAAGTAGTAGAGCGATGAACAGATAGACACTAATGATGATGATGGAATGGGGGATATGAAGGAGTGGTTGGACGACTTCCCTTGTTAGAGCATAAAGGGCGTGAATGGCTTGGCAGCAACAGACACAATATCATGAGGGATAGGGGACAAGAGTACTGAAGGCCATAATGTGCAACACGAGAGAGGGATCAAGGAAGAAAGGATGGAAGAGTATAGTGGGGTGCAAAGGGGCTCGGAATAGACTCTATGGATGTGATGATGACTTGACTCGGATGCTCTAAACAAGGGCGACTCAAGGGTGCTCCCTCATAGCACGGGTCCAATGGGGGGCCATAAAAGCATGAGTACAATCAGGTAGCTCATGAAGAAAATCAACACGAACGAAGACGAGTAAGTAGGCAAAGTGGTGCCCTAAGTACAAGTGTCGTAAGTGAAGAAATTCAATTTTAAGAAGAGGTGAATAGACCCTTCATGGACAAAATGTGTCCTAGTGAAGTATCAAAACATGAAAAACTGACAGATACCCATTTGAGTGCTCGGTGAGAGCTTTCCAACGGTGTGAACGGTGTGTCAATCGGGGCTACGGTTTGGTCACAGCAGACGAAAGAAAAAGAATAGGGGTTTTCTTCTAATAAGGTGTTTTCCCTCCAAAATCATTCATTTGCTTGTGTAGCTGTGGTGAATGTGGAGAGGAGAGAAGGCCCTAAATCTTGCGGCGATCGTAGAGGACAGATCGACCGTTGGAATTGTGATCCGTCAGTTGCAAGTAAGAGGCCTAATCCTAAGATTTTTTTTTTATGGATTCAAATTGTAGATTAGGGCTTTAAATCTCAGTAACTGCCCCTACTTCATCATTACGGTCAGGTCACACTTTTTGGGGCAAAATTTGTGACCTAGGATGCAGGTTTTGGCCTGAAAGGTGCGACCTGGCCCAGGTTTTGCCCAAAAAGTGCGACCTGGTAGATGTGGGGGGTTTCAGTGCTGTTATGGGCTAAGATGCTGTTATGGTGTAAGTTAATGCAGTTTTGTTGATCTGGAGGTTGACAAAAATGATGTTTTTGTGCAGATATAGCAGATATACGGATCAAGTGGAGAGAGAGGGACTTAGGTACATTACGGACGGAAATCTAGGTAGATCAGGGTATCCATCGTGCATTGGCTAGGTATGGGGTTCTGAAATTTTTGGAGAACCCTTTGATGAGGGCTGGAGAGCCTTTGTTGGCCCAGATTATTAGTTATTAGGATCCAGATCATGAGGCATTTGTAGTGCAGGGGCACAGGATCTAGCTGACGGTCCAGGATTTATATTTCTTGACTGGTCTCCCACCATTAGGGATGGTGGGAAATACGCAGCCAGTGTTACCACGAGGGCGTAACATTATGGAGTTTTGTTAAAGACTAACTGTTTTGGAACGCCGAAGCGAGAAATGACATGGTTAAAGAAAAAGAGGGCTACAGTGGCTATCGTATTGTTGAACGTAGGCATAGCTTCGACCCATTTAGTGAAATAGTCAACCGCCACGATGATATATTTGTGGTTACCAACAGATGGAGGTCGACATTTCATAAAGTCGATGGCCCATTTGCAAAAATGACCAGCTGTGACGACAGGATGGAGAGGAGCGGGAGGAGCTCGCGCCTTGGGGGTGAAATGTTGGCAATTGGAATAGTGTTTGACTGCTTCAATGCAATCATTGAAGAGAGAAGGCCAAAAATACCTGAAGACACAGATTCCTTGGTACGGTGACATCCTTACTTACTTGCGAACTCAAAAGTTCGCCCTTCACCTTGATCGTGATGCTCGACGACATATCTGACACCAAGCCTCTCGCTACCTTCTCATCGGCAAGGACCTTTATCGTCGCAGCGTAGATATTGTCCTTCGTCGTTGCCTCACCCACGCTGAAGCCGAGCAAGTCCTAAATGCCTGTCATAGTGGCGCTTGTGGTGGCCACCTCTCTGGCCTTGCCACCGCCCAAAAAATCATGCGTGCTGGGTATTTTTGGCCTTCTCTCTTCATTGATTGCATTGAAGCAGTCAAACACTGTTCCAATTGCCAACATTTCACCCCCAAGGCACGCGCTCCTCCCGCCCCTCTCCATCCTGTCATCACAGCTGGTCCTTTTTGCAAATGGGCCATCGACTTCATGGAATGTCGACCTCCATCTGCTGGTAACCACAAGTATATCATCGTGGCGGTTGACTATTTCACTAAATGGGCCAAAGCTATGCCTATGTTCAACAACACGGCCGCAACTGCAGCCCTCTTTTTATTTATCCATGTCATTTCCCGATTCGGCGTTCCAAAACAGTTAGTATCAGACCATGGCCGACATTTCGAAGATCAGATTTGGCATGAGCTCTCCTCCCTATTGGGTTTTGAACACCAATATTCATCTTCCTATTACCCCCAAGGTAATGGTCAAGTTGAAGCGGTCAACAAAATTCTTAAGACCATGCTTCAACGAACGGTGAATAAGCACAAAACCAATTGGCATCTCATGCTCTTCCCTGCTTTGTGGGCCTATCGTACTTCTGTTAAAACCACCACCGGTTTCACTCCTTTCCACCTTGTCTTTGGCGAGGAGGCCATCTTACCAATCGAGTGTGAAATCCCTTCCCTTCACTTGGCCGTCGAACTTCTCCCTGGCACCCAACCTCTCGAACAGTGACTTATTATGCTTGAGCGCACCTCTGAAGACCGTCGTGTTGCATTGCAAACTCTCGAAGCGGCCAAAATGCGCACCAAAGCTCAGTATGACTGAAAAGTACACCCTCGCACCTTTCATGAAGGTGACCTTGTTCTAGTATACGACCAGGCCCACGATACCCTTGGTCATGGGAATTTCGACTCATTATGGCTAGGTCCTTATATCATCAGTAAAGATCTTGGGAAGGGAGCATATCTTTTAGAGGACTTTGAAGGCCACCCCCTTCCTAATCCTTGCAATGCACTCTATCTTAAGATATATTACCCTTAGCATTTCCCACTCGAAATGCATGTTTTATCTCCTTGTAGATAGCCCGCGTATGTTTGTTTTTATCATTCACTACTTCACCAGGACACATGTTGTCCACAAACTCTTTTTTTCCCTCTTCTCCAAATCGGATTTCCTCACTTACAACACTTTTCCTTGGGGCACCGCTTAGCGTCCATATTTATTCTTGTTCGTGTCAATTTCCGTCATGAGATGCCATTTTGTACTCATGTTTTTTCGGGTCCCCTTTGGACCTTTCATCATTCCATCAACTTGGACCTTTCTTGCTATTTCATCATTCCATCATTCCATACACTTTCTCTGACTTCCCTTTTGATGTCTGGTGATTGAGTTCTTACAACGCACTTCGGTCATACGATTTTCTCCTAACACTCGCACGCTGGGGGGCAATCTGTTACACCATTTTTTGGTCATCTAACCTACTATCATTAGATGGACCCAAGTACACTATGTAAGACCAATTTTACCCTAAGTAAAATTACTTTCACCATATAAAATAACTCATTTGTTTATATTTCCTGGTCATATTTAACCCAAAATAAGGAACTTAATTAGATAAATCCTTATTTATTTAATTATTCCCTAAGAATAAGTTATTTAAATCATTATTTAAATAATATTCTTAGTTAAATTTGACTAAATCATCCATAACACACATTCTTAGTTAAATATAATATGGCTCCATGCATCCAATAGACAAGACAAGAACAAAGTGTTTAAAAGAATGATTTATATTATATTAAAGAATGGGGCACCTGAGAGGAAAACAAGAAAGGTGTTTTCCGGTTCTCCTCAATGGGATGGGTTCTTGAAAGTCCTCAGCGTTTCAGATCTAAAATTCCTCTCTTATTGTGGTAGAAAACCCTGACAAACATAGAACTCAATGGGAGCTCACAAAGCAAAAATGGAAAATGGTGACCAAGAATAGATCTAGTGTGATCTAATGCAATGAAGGTGACTAATGAATGGGGAAAACCCTCCTATTTATAACAAAATATTGGGGCGGCCTAGAACTCGGTGCGTGAATAAAATATTATTAATCGAATTCTAGAAGCACCCTTTAGGAATATTTTACTATATTTGTTGGAGGGAAAATGATTCTTGACTTGGGTCAATTCCTTTATTTATAAATAATAAATAAATAAATGATTTATTTATCATTTTAGGGAAATGATGGGAATATAATTAAATAAATAATGATTTATTTAATTATTTACAAATGATTTAGTCAAATTTAACTAGGAATATTATTAAATAATGATTTGAATAACTTATTCCTAGGAAATAATGAAATAAATAATGATTTATTTAATCAATTTCCTTGTTTTGGGTTAAATATGACTAGGAAATATGGACAAATGTTATTTTATATGGTGAAAGCAATTTTACTTGGGGTAAAATTGGTCTTACATGGTGTACTTGGGTTCATCTAATGATAATGGTTTAGATGACCAAAAAATCGTGTAATGTGTCACAATTTCTCCAAAGGCCGGAAGAAAATATCTCGTGTGTTTTCATGAAAGTTTCTCCACACTCGAAAGTCATTCCTTGTAGACAAATAATAAATAAACCCTCATTTGCTGCACTGATTTTCCCACATTGAGTTTTTCCGGGGACAATTGTCCAAAAACAAATGTGTTGATGTGATTTATTCTTGCACTTATATTTCACTGTTCTTTTCTCTATGAAATTATGTGATAACTGCAGTAGAATTTATTTTGATGTTTACTGAAGGGTTTTTGTAAATAACTTATTGTGGAAAATAAGTAGGAGAAATAAATCAGTTGCTGCAGTACAATTTTAGATTAGAAATTTTCACACTCTCAAGAAGCAATCTTCTATCCATATCAAGGAAGCAAGCAACATCTACTCAAGTAATTTTATGATTTCATCTGATACTATCGAAATGTCTTTTTGCAAGGAAAGCAACAAATTGGTTGGGGCTTCAAATTTCCTTGCATGGAAGAAAATAACAAACTTAAATCTCATTGAAAATAAGGTCATTGATCATATTAAAGGGTTAGGAACCCAACCTCCAAAATAAGATACTCAAGCGCATGTTAAATACATGAAGGGAGAAGTGAGAGCCCAGAGGATTCTTATAGAATACATAAACGAATCTCTCATCCCATATGTATCAAAACTAGACACTGCAAAAGAAATATATGACAAATTGGTAGAGCTGTTTTCTGTGAGTACTGCAGGAGAAGTAACCTTACTAAGGAAAGAAATTTACAAGATAAAGTTGTCAAGGGAAGATGGAATAAATTCATATTTCATGAATATCTCTAAATTTTAAGATCAACTACAAGAACTAGGAGAAGTTATGTCTGATGAAGAAATGCCCATAGTGGTACTGAATGCTTTATCAAAAGAATGGGGTGACTTCACTTCAAGTGTCTATCGGAAGAAAGAAGCCACACCATTCCAAGATCTATGGTATCTATGTAAGATAGAAGAAACCAGGTTGAAGGCAAATATTGATATAGGATAAATGAACAAAATCAAGCCTACGCTGCTATGTCAAGAAGAAAAGGGGGATTTGGTAAATTTGATCCTCAAAAGAAAAGGAAGAACATGGCTAAGGTAAGATGCTATGGATGTCAATAATATGGGCATTATAAAAGAGATTTTCCTAAATCTAATAAGGACAAGAGAAATATGGAAGAAGCCCATATCACTGGAGAAATGGAAGATCCTAAGATAAAGAAGCCTAAGAAAGAAGTGAAATATCTCTACTATGATTGTGATAATATTATTCACTCTAAAGTATTTTTCTGTTGTAAAATTATAGATAGGAAGCATTGTAAATTAGATAGGTTGCATCATATTAAATAATGGCATTATTATAGAAGCATTAAAAGTAAGAGCTCATGTCATAGAAGGATGTTTGTAACACAAATCTATGACAGTTAAACTATGAAGAATATAGCTCTTGGAAACCTCACTAAAAGCTCAAATGACACTTATGGAAAGAGAAAGAAGTCATCTAGGACAAGGCTCATCATATATTGGTCAATAAGGAAACATATGCTGATAAGGATATGAAATATTCTCTAGTTTATCTGATGGAATCCTCATCAGAGGAATAACTGACAAAGAAAGGAAGCAAATGTTTCATCAGGAATTATAACTTGCGGAATTCAAGGGATGATGGTATGATGACATATTCCTGGAGCATGTCATGGGAATGAAGTTATTTCATTCAAAGGAAGCTGCTACATGAAGTCTAGATGACCTAAAGAAAGGATGGGGTATATATATATGCTTACACAGGATATTATGGAAGTCACATCATATTGTTGCAGGTAACATGGATCACTACTTCTATATTGAGAAGCGTGATCAAAGGAAAGGAAGCAGGTAACATGGATCACTACTTCTATCTTGAGAAGCATGATCAAAGGAAATGAAGCTATGTAGGTCCCTAGTTAAGAGGGATCATGTGATCAATTTTATTACTTGGAAGAAACTTGGAAATTCCTAAACTAGAGGGGATCTTAGGTACATTCCTGGTATAGGAATGATTACATTCCTTTGTTGGAATATATCTTCCATAATTTAGAGGGAGAGATAGAAAATTCATTATTATCTTCACTTGGGAAGACATAATGGAGGATTGGGTAATCATATGGTATCCGATACTCTTTGAGGATGAGATAGGGCATCCAAGATAAGAGTAGTTGTAGAGGATCGATATTATTTGAGGATTGGGAATCCAAGATAAGAATAGTCTTAGTGGAACACACCTTGAGAACCCAGGTAGGGTATGTTCCAGGAGAGACAATGATTAGGTGTCTATAAATCATTGGTCTCTCCAGCATTGAACTCAGATCTCGTGGATAGATGGAGCTGCTAGTCAAGGCCTTTCTATGTGACAATGCTGGTTGATATTGTTAGTATGAATCTTAATTCCAAGCGTACGAAAAAATACCACTTTAGCTGCGCATAACAAACAACCCTAATAGCAAAGATGGCTGCTAATATCCTCAGATCTGCAGTTAGGTGATTAAGATAAATGCTGCAAAAATCTAGATCTATGCATTATAAGACATTAAGCAGTATAAAATACAAGATTTACTCCATGCATCCAATAGACAAGAAAATAATATGTTGAATGAATTTTGTATTAATGGCACATGGGAGGAAAACACAGAAGGGTGTTACCAGTTCTCCTCAATGGGATGGGTTCTTGTAAGTCCTCAGCACTTCAGATCTAAAAATTCCTCTCTCTTGATGGTGTAGAAAACCTAGACAAAAATGGTAGCAAAATATGACTATGATGGTGGATCAAAGTCAGACCAAAAGTATAGATCCAGAGTGATCTTTAGGCAACAAAAGGTGGTAAATGAATGGGAAAACCCTTCTATTTATAACAAAATATTGAGTTAGTCTAGATATTGGTGCATAATTAAAATATTATAAACCAAATCAAGATCCAACTTTTATGGAATATTTTATTATATTTGTTGGAGGGAAAAAGAATTTGACTTGGGTCAAATCCCTTTATTTGTAAATAATAAATAAATAAATGATTTATTTATCATTTTAAGGATGTGGTTGAGTAATAATAAAATAAATAATGATTTATTTAATTATTTAAGGGTGATTTAGTCATATTCAACAAAGAATATTATTTAAATAAGGTTTAAATAATTATTCTTAGGAAATAATAAGATAAATAATGATTTATCTAATTAATTTCCCTGTTTTGGGTTAAATATAACCATGAATATTAATTAAATTGTTGTTTAACTAATTATTCCTTGAGGAGAATCAAACAAATGTAGATT